>JACVVK020000046.1:817500-1302500 GCA_018292915.2 Batillaria attramentaria | reverse complement strand
TATAAACCAGTTGAACAATAAATAGCGTGCACTGACTGTCCATGAAGATCAGTTTGAATTATCACTATTCAAAAGATCAGCTGTGTGTGATCAGCTGTGTGTGTAGTATCGAATTCTCTTTGGATGGGCAAGACCTGGAAAGGTGGTTATAGCTAGAAGGTGGACACGTTGAATAAACTATCCCAAAGCTGAATAAACTGTGTCAAAGTCTTTTTCACACACACACACACACACACACACACACACACACACACACACACACACACACACACACACACACACACACACACACACACACGCACGCACGCACGCACGCACGCACGCACGCACGCACGCACGCACGCACACACACACACACATGCGCGCGCAGATAGTCGAAAGGTTTGAATTAACAGGCAAACAAGAGATTAAAAAGTATCTTAAGGTGGCTTTGAATTTCTTTTGTTACTTGATTCGAAATGCTGTTTGTTGATTCTTTTAAAGCCCTAGTTTGCCTATCTTTAAAACTTCAACAGCAGTCACTCCGCTACCTTGACGACGGCATATTTGCACAGTACGCCCCGTAACAGTATACAACAGGCGTTTTTTGTGCAACCTTTATTTATTATTCATTATTTTGACGCGATAGCAATCGAGTCATGCCAGAGGTGATTTGTGTAGGGAAGACGAGTTTTCCGCGGCCGGCAATCGGCTGATAGTCGGATCGTGTTACCTTGTTCATCACAGTTTTTAACTGTTTGTAACAACCACATTGATAGTCCGGTCGAGTTCTGTAATGGAGGTAACGTGACGGTGTGTCTCCGAGGTAGTCAAGTTTCTCGGGGACACTGATCCTAGACGCAATCTAATCGGACGCATTTCTGAGTGCATCAGAAGTAAAAACTCGACAGTTGATTGAAATTGTATTGAACTAGAAACATGGTCATTAAAATCGTCGAGAAAAGACAGAACTTGAGAGAGAGAGAGAGAGAGAGAGAGAGAGAGAGAGAGAGAGAGAGAGAGAGAGAGAGAGAGAGAGAGAGAGAGGTATGAGAAAGTCATTCAGTATGGACTGAAAGAAAGCTGACGAAAGCAGAAAAAAGGACATTATTTACGAAAAACAGACAGGCGGGAAAAGTTATTTTGAGTATTAATTTTCTCCAAAGTATTTTTCTAAAGGTCATTTCAAAGACCGGTTGTCGGAGATTCTTTGCAAAGCTTGACTCTTAACAAGTTTCTGAACAATACTTCTTCAGTCAGAAGTACGTACATCACCTAAAATCTCAACTTTACCATCAAGAATGGCAAGACTGGACAAGTATGGACAAGTCTACCCGTCATTATGCCCGGGACAGCCGCGTTGGTAGAGCGCTAGACTGCCAATGTTCGGGTCGTGAGTTCGAATCCTGGCTGGGAGCTCAAAAAATGTCCTGGCTGTTTCCTCGTTGCCCGTCGTAGATATAACCTTTACGTGATGGATGCAAGAAGCGATTCCTGACAGTTGGTGTTGCTGTTCAACGATCGCCACAAACTGATCATGACTTCAGCTGATGCAATTTCTGACGGGGAAGTCAGTGCAACACGGTTGCGACGGGCAATGTTATGATGTTATGACGGCTGCACTTCAGTGCGCGCACCACACGGGTTATGGGGAGCTCCAAAAAAAAAAAAAAAAATGTCCTGGCTGTTTCCTCGTTGCCCGTCGTAGATATAACCCTTACGTGGTGGAAAAGGACGTGAAACCCAGGAACAACTAAGCAGCCAACTACTGATACGTCACCAAACACAACACAGCCAGTCCCTTACCGTGTGGTCCGCAGGGTATAACGTGCTGGTTTGAAGGTGTTCAAAGGGACAGCCATTTCCGATGAGAAAGCATACACGGTGAGCGAAATCTGAAAAAAAAAGCAGTTTTTGTACAGAAAAGTCGGCAATAAAAATAAGTACGTTTCTTTCTGCAGAAAAAAACAACAAGTTTTTCTGAGAAAAACAAATAAACAAAACACAGCAAATGAGCATTTTTTTCCTGCATAAAACTGATTTTTCCTCAGAAAACACGACATTTCTGCAGAAAACGCTGGCGAGAGATGACAAAAACATTAATGGCAGTTTTTCAGAAAAGTCCCCCCCCCCCCCCAAAAAAAAAAAAAAAAAAAAAAAAAAAATAAATAAATAAATAAATAGATAAAAAAAAATCGGTTTTCTGCTATTTGCATTTTCCCCCTGCAAGAAACCAGGTTTTTTTTTTTTTGCAATTTCTTTTCTGCACAAAAACTCTTTTCAGGCAGAAAAAAATGATTGTGGACTGTTCAACAGAAAACCACTTTTTTCTGCTGAAAAGTATCATTTTTCTGTAGAAAAACTCTTTTTCATGAAGACTAAAGAGGACTGTCCATTTTTTTCTGCAGAAAAACTGCTATTTTGTCATATTTTGTCAACCATATATGCTCTCTCATCGTACATCGCTGTCTCATTGGACACCTTCAAAGCACCACGTTACACCCCGTGTAGTCTGAATTATACCACAACCCCTCCGTCTAGCATTTCGTCTTACCCTGCTTGTCGTCTATCGCATCCAGATGATTACTGAGAAAATAACCGGGCGTCCACTGGGACCAATTCCCATACCTCTACCACGCCGACCTAGACAACTAAAGCTGCTACATGGTAACTGAGACAATGAAATAATTACTGAATGGCTCCTATACAGCGCAGTCTCCCACAGCGTGCTAGGCGCAATGCGATTCCCCGAAAAAAAAAATACAAAAAAAAAACCAACCAAACATATGAGCACTCACTAAAACATGCCAACAAAAACAGGACTGTACAGTTACAATAGAAAAGTTTTCAAGCATTACTGAAAATGAATGACGCAATGAATAGGATACAGCTTGTCTGGTAGAATGGCCAAATCCTGAACAGCGCTTGAAATGGAGAAAGTAAATAGATACAGCTTGTCTGGTTAAATAGCCAAATCCTGAACAGCGCTTGAAATAGAGAAAGTAAATAGATACAGCTTGTCTGGTTAAATAGCAAAATCCTGAACAGCGCTTGAAATAGAGAAAGTAAATAGATACAGCTTGTCTGGTTAAATAGCAAAATCCTGAACAGCGCTTGAAATAGAGAAAGTAAATAGATACAGCTTGTCTGGTTAAATAGCAAAATCCTGAACAGCGCTTGAAATAGAGAAAGTAAATAGATACAGCTTGTCTGGTTAAATGGCCAAATCCTGAACAGCGCTTGAAATGGAGAAAGTAAATAGATACAGCTTGTCTGGTTAAACGGCCAAATCCTGAGCACTACCTGAAGCCAAGACAATGACCAGGTACAGCTAGGCTCGTCAAACTGGCCAAATACTGCCTATCAGTAGTGTAAATGCTTGACATACGATCGGGTGACCATCTTGAGTGTCGCGGCACCCATCCGACGGCGCCGTGGCCGGCTGTTGTAACGGTCGTGCTGGGGTCGGCGTGGGTGGCTGACCGAAGCAACTGGTGACTGGTGAGTGACCCTACCAGAAGTCATTAGACACAGGGATTCTCGTACTATCACTTCTAATCAAGCTCATGCAGCTGGGATTGGCTGGCCAGATGTCAAGATGAATAATCCACAAGTCTCAGGAAGCCAGTCCCTTTCTTTGTAATGAGGATGTACACAGAGTCTCTTCCTATCTCCATACACAAACACATACCATACAGATGGGGGGGGGGGGGGGAGGGGCTCATTTGTTTGTGGGAATTTGTATTGTCTACACTAAATTGTCTCGAGTCAGTCGGGAAGTTCGAGTTGCGACCCTCGGGAAAAGAGTTTATGAATTTTGCTGGGGCAGGAAAGCAGGAGAATTTGAATCCGGAGAGAATCGTTCACTGAGCAGCCTGAGATATCGGTGAAAAGTCGGGATCAGCGGTATGACAGCCTTGTGCAATACGGTTCAAATCCACACCGACGTGAGGGCATCCACACGCAATGATTCAGTAGCATAATACTATACAATGCTAAATAAGTTGGTCGCGACAGTCAATGACTGAACCACCGTTTACCGTTTTCACGTAAACATCGTGGTGGAATCAGAAACATAGCGATAAGTTGGTCGCATTAGTCAGTGGCGAACTTTCGAGGGACATACGAACTGCATTTTCTTTGGTTTCGTTCCGGTTCGTTCAAGTTTGCTGCCTGTAAATGGCCTGATTTTGTGTGGCATACAAACGAAGGAAAGACGTTATTACAATTACTTCGTTCCGCCTGCAAAACTCAATGAAGTGAAGTGAAACGAGAGCGACATCATAATAAGTCGTAGTTGCTTAGGAGAACTGATATTGAGTTCACTATTGACTGCAACGCCGTTTATGTTTTTCACGCCAACTTAGTGGTGAGTAAAAAAACGATAAGCGTCACAGGACGAACGTAACTTGAACAAACAAACAAACAAACAAAACTCCAAGAAAAAATGGACAACGTGTAGGCCTGTACATGGTTAAGTCCAGTACTACCGGTCACTACATGGAACTGACCGAACCAACAGGTAACTGACCTCCACAAACGTCACAACAATTATCGGTACGTTTACGGTTCAGCTTGATTACAGACGGATATCGCTGTGATAGTGATATCTCTCTGGTCTCTTTTGTACCGCGAAATAAATCATCATCAATGTCGCTCTCTCGCTGTGCTAATGACGAACATCAAAGGCGCCGCCCTGACGCTAGAGGGGTAATATGAAGTCTTCCGGATCATTGACGAGAGATCACTCACCTGTTTGTCAAGAAAGACATGAATACATGAACTAGTATTAGGATCACGCTGCCTTGTATGATAATGTAATCGGAAGCACAATGGGGACAGAATGCACAGCTGAATCTGGGTCCCGATGCATGAAAAGACACTAGACTAGCTCTAGTCTCAGACTTATTACTTCAGGACTATTATCAGTGTGTATAATTACCGTTTAGTCCCTGAAATAATCTTACCTTAGTCTCCGTTTATGCCGGCACCTCTTATGTTAATCATTTAGTCTTAGCATAGTCAAGCCGCTTGTCTCGAACTGACGGTCTATACTCTCTTCCATGCACCAGACCCCTGAAGAATACTACAACGGTACTACACCACACGCGCTCTCAGAAATCAATTTGTGTGAAATCAGACAGCATCCGGTTTGAAGTGATTTTCAGAAAACTCATTTTCAAACCAAGTGCCACACACTCAATGAAATCGTCTGGCTTGGTGGACAGTGCTGCATTCTAATAGAATCCCAATCTGATAAGACCGCCGCACAAGGCAGTTGTATATTATGTATGGATGATGACCAAAGTCTGTCTTCTGCATCAAATTTCCATTTAATGTTTTGCTGTCATATTCCAAGCTAACGTGAAATTTAATAGCTTACGATTCGAACTTTACGATCGCGCTTATTGCAGTTTTATTCTAAACAGGCAGGGGCCAGTTGTATTTTTAACGAAAAATGTTCAGATGAAAGACCTGTACGTAGGAAGCCTTTAGCCCATATGATGGGTGTGGTTTGCCCATATGATGGGTGTGGTTTGCCCATATGATGGGTGTGGTTTGCCCATATGATGGGTGTGGTTTGCCCATATGATGGGTGTGGTTTTCATCCACTCTCCCTGCTTGCTCTTCACTCGGAGTCCCCTTCTCTCCCCCCCCCCCCCGCCCCTTTACCCTTTTCGGTCGCTAATGGAGCACTAATCTGACTGTGGTCATGGCCTTTGGCAGTTTTCAATTAGGAGACCTCGCAAGCAGCTTAACAACAGCCCCATAAACCACCTCAGCGTAAGTACCCGAAGATACAGTTTACTGCCTTCGCACTTACAGCCTCAGTGGCAATCACGTCAAAACTAATGAGAAGTTTCTACCAGTGGAATGACCAAGCCGGCCAAGTTCAGACGAGTCATCCAAGGTGGTTCGCCACCCCTCCCCCCCCCCTCAATCTTGATGAAGATCTTTCTTGTCTTATCTTTCACTTCTTGTACACTGCTACTTTATCTGGTCATGGACGCCATGTTTAAGCTTAGTGAAGAGCAGAAGGTTATTGCCGCAAAGAGCTTGATCTGAAGAAACAGAAACAAAATCAGTTAGGGCTGTAGGAAGTACAACAGCGCGTGGAACTTGTTACTGACCTTGTATGGAACTTTTATGTAGCACGGAAACGGACAACTATAATAAATAACAAGATGGCCACTGACCAGCCCAATATGTTGTTTCCATTTTATCACCTGCTGTCGTCACGGTCGTTCTTTTGTAATGCCATGTATACGGGAGGACACACACACACACACACACACACACACACACACACACACACACACACACACACACACACACACACACACACACACACACACACACACTCTCTCTCTCTCTCTCTCTCTCTCAATGGAAACAACTGACCGGGCTTGTCAGACCAATCTTGGTTTTGGAGGAGAGACGTCAAGTTGTTTTCTTTGAAATCTATGACGTTTTCCTCATTGGGATGACGCATAATACATTTGACGTAATAACTTTGACTCGGATACAATTCTTGCAATGAAAGCAGCCCCATGAAAATTGAAGTGTTGCTGCTGCGCAGTGTAAAGATCGAATTTATACCGGCTCAATGTGTTTAACAGACAAGTCTGCGCGGCGAACGTTTTTTCACTATGTGTTATGTCTGCTGCGCGCGCGCGCACACAGACACACACAGACATACGCGCGCGCGCACGCACGCACGCACGCACGCACGCACGCACGCAGACTTGCGCGAGCCGCGTTTGTGCATGTGCTCCATTGAGACCTATGTGGTGTTCTCTCACTCTACTATGCTATTGAGTGAGAGTCAGTGGGAAAAACAAAGCTCACTACATCAATGAAACTCCCGCTTTCCCCGTCTACAAATAGAGAACTTCCGAAAAGTGACGACACACCCCCACGTCAATCAAACATGACGTCGGCAAACTGACGCTGATACAGTTTTGCGTCAGTGCGCGTGTGCCTTTTCTGCGATGTTTGTGAGGCGTGTGGCTTGTGTAAAGGAAATGTGCTTCGAGTACAAATTTTCGAGTCAACTGACGACAACGGCTGCAGTGAATTTTTCTAATTTTTTTTGTATATTTTTTATGGCACCCCAGGCTCATTATCTATGTATAGTAGGAGCGATTTTGAGATCTAAAGTGTGTTCACCAGCACTTTCATCAGGTACGGTTTACGCCAAAAGTATAAAAGCGACAACCTCCAAAATTCACTCAGTTAAGAGTCCGTATTCATGCTATCTATGTCCCAAAAATGGAGTGGTTTAGGTAAATATTACGCCTTTAAACGCCAGAAAGCCACTTTTTTTGAAAAGGGCGATAACTCGCAAATCATGTGTGCAATCGTACCTGGATCGGGCCTTCTATTCAACAATCTTGATTCATTTAGAAACCCCAAATTTGAAATCGATCGGTTTAGTATTTTCGGAGAAATAGGCATCTGAACTGGGTTCACATGCAATGTCAACTCAGGCTCGGTTTACATGAAAACTATAAGAGCGACCATTTTCTAGTAGTGAGTCAATTCAGAGTCCGTATTCAAGCTATCTACTGCCAAACAATTGAGTGATTTAAATAAATATTACGCCTGTACACGAAAGACAACCAACTTGTCTCAAAAGGGCGATAACTCCCAAATCACTTAAGCAATCATCACACGCTTGAATCGTCTAATGTAACATTTTGATAAATTTGGATACCCCAAATTTGAAGCCATTCGGTTAAGTATCTTCGAAGAAACGGGCCCGGACACAATTCACACACGCACACACGCACACACGCACGCACACACGCACACACATCCGCACAGACGGCACTCACTGAGGAGGAGAAGTGCGTTCGGAACACTATACGCGTCAGCATCGATGACGCAAGTTTTCTTACGTCATTGTCAGAGTTACACTTGCATAATCGTCTCTGCGGGAGATCGGCAGTGACGTGCGTTTGTACCACAGATGCTTGCCTATGAACGTGGAAATTTTAGCCCGTCCTATTATGTTGTTTCCATTACTATGGAAACAACATAAAAATGACAAGACAGAAGAACTGAGAACTGACTAGTGCTGTGGCATCTTCATTCACTTTTGCCCCCACCCCATCACAACCACCCATTCTCAACCCCCCCCCCCCCCCCTTTGATCTTAGTGACGGTAACTTATGTTTTCAGTCTCCAAAACCAGTCTAACATGGTCTGTGTTTTCAGAACACTGTGCAGTTTCCAGTTTCCACTTTCTCTGTCCTTTGATATAAATGTAAACGTCGCGGGTTTTTGTTGTTGTTGTTGTTGATGTTTTGTTAACCGTTTCCTCGATGTGTTTGTAATGTTGTGCGTGCCGATGGATTTTCCTCTTCTTTTCTTGAACCCATTCATCAGCTGCTCTCCGACTGATAGCTGAGGTTTCAATCAACCTAATCAGTTTCTTCGTGAGTTACTAAAGATTCAGTACGCCCATGACTGGTATGAGTCACGGTGTAACAAGATATACATGTGGTACAAAGGGAGTAGTTTTACGAAAATGGCTTTCGAACGAAAATGGTAACTGGCATTCGGGTTTCCTGTTGAATTAATGATTACGTACTGCAAGACGGGCTTCAGAAGCTCAGTAGTGCGCAGATGATGCCATGCGGATTGCCAGCTTTCTTAGTATGACCAACGAGTCGCTTCAGAAGCTGAGTTATGCGCACTGTGATGATGCCGTGCGGATTGCCGGCTTTCTTAGCATGACATAACGAGTCACTGGGTGACTCCAGGCTCTAGGCAACTTAACAGTTTATGAACGCTTGTGGTGATCTTGAAATCCAACTTCAGCAGCTTCAAAATGGTCTGGTTAATTACGCAACTCTACCAACCGCTGTCTGCAGCTTAATGACTGGAAATCCTTCAGCCAGGTGGGAATCTCCCGGTAGACAGCCAGGGTGTAGGAGCTAAAACCAACATCACTGGAGCCGCAGTGTCATCAACAACAGACTAGCGGTCTGGTGGTCTGTTCCACAGTCTGCACGAACCTGATGGATACCTTCGCTACACTACAGCTCGTCAGGCGGCAACGTCAACACAGGTTGGTGCGTTTTTCATTAACTACAAGCAGTTATTATCTAGGGTACTTCACCGCATGAGCCACGCCGTGCAGAGTAATTTACGGAACCGTGTGAAGGCAATTTTCCAACGAGGTATGAGTGTGACTTGTGAACTCGTCTCTCACAGCACTAACAGACACCCGCGCGCCATCCCTAACCCAGCTTAGCAAAATTATCATATATTGGCAAAGGTCATGGAGAGCACAGCTGTGTTAATCACATAATCATTGTGACGATGGATTCACTATCGGAAAACATCTACAGCTAGGGATGAAGCAGGTGAGGCAGTCAATAAGTTATAATTCCACCAAACGGTTTGCAACTTGGTGCGATAAATTATTAAAGTAATTGAAAGAAAGTGCGCGTCACTGCTGCGTGTTCGGCTCGTAGGGTGAACATTAAATCCCAGAAGATTCGACTAACACTTGTAAGAACTCATTTGTTGATGAAATTAATTGAGATGAATCAAACTACAGTTTTTTTTCAAATTCTGTTCATTTTCATTGAGATCCAACATGGGGAACAAATATGAGAGTCAGCAGTTCACAGAGAGAGAGAGAGAGAGAGAGAGAGAGAGAGAGAGAGAGAGAGAGAGAGAGAGAGAGAGAGAGAGAGAGAGAATGAATCAATGAATCAATGAATCAATGAAGCTTTATTTCTCAACGGTAAAGATATCGACATTGTTGTCCACATAGTCATTTTACGTATCTGCCGTTGCTATAAACTACTGAAGTACTACATCTAAAGCTATGACTACGGAAAAGAAAAAGAAGGCGTAAAAAAAAAAAAAAGAAAAAAAAAGTGCGCACACACACACACACACACACACACACACACACACACACACACACACACACAGTGACACACACAAACACTGACACACACACACACACACACACACACACACACACACACAGAGCATTAAAACAAATTAATCGACATCCTGATGAATATACAGTGGGGAGAACTATATGAGAAAACAAGTATGCAGTTATGGTGATAGAAAAGGTCTTCCTAGTGGGAAAAATATGTGTTATCAGGAGACATTGATGTTTGCGAGATATTTGTAAAGACTGGCTTTAAAGGACGTCACTGAAGAAGCGGTTTTCAAATTACTTGGGAGTGAATTCCAAAGGGATGCACCTGCAAATGATAAGCTAGTCTTATAAATGTCGATTCTCGGTTTTGGGATAAGATACAGTTTGTTTCTGTTTCCAAAGCTAGATTCCGAGCGACAGAAAAAGTGAGACATATACTCAGGCGCTTTGCGATTCCATATTTTAAACATAAATGTTGCCTTGTTGAAGCGTAACTGATCATTTAGACAAAGAATACCTGCCTTTTAAAATTTCTGGTCCGTTGTAACTGTTGGATCAGGTATCGTTTGCTTTGCCGCTCTTCTGAGTAAGGAGTTCAGTCTTTTCAAATGAACCTCGTTACAACTATCCCACACCGTTGATGCGTAATTAACATGAGACAGTATATGAGCATCGTAAAACAGTTTTCTAGCGTCCGTGTCTGTGAACTGGCGTAATTTTGATAACATGAATAGATTCTTGGAGATAATAGAGAGAGAGAGAGAGAGAGAGAGAGAGAGAGAGAGAGAGAGAGAGAGAGAGAGAGAGAGAGAGAATGTGCTAATGTGATAGACGACAAACCACTAAAAATTAAATTACCCCCAGAACTCATTTCTGTTTTCGTTAGTTTATGGTCTTATGTGTTCTAGCATGATTGTCAACTGTTATACGTTAACTGGCGTGAAACTATCTGTTTTCACACCACTGTTACAAACCGACTGCGTGAAATATTCATGCAAGTTACATAGTACACTTGGTGCGTATTACGTTACCACAAGTGCTCAGCCGCGCAGCAGCACCCAGTTTTACAATCCCCAAGACCCCGGCCCTCTGACGTATTTCAGAGGTCAACTTGATCAGTATAATGTTTAATAATAAACATCAGTCATTTGCCCTGCTACCGGTAAGCGGAACTGGAGCGGAACGGTGTTTACGCTCGGCTGATTTCGGGCGGTATCCCCGCCGGACCACCACCATCCTGGTCGCGTGCCAAATCAGTCAAGGCCGGCGGCCACTGAGAACTGAGGAAGAGGGGAAGGGGGGGGGGACTTTCATGTTGATCATTTTGTTTTAGATGGTTCTATCTACATCGTATGAGTGCCCGATCCCTTTTAACTGTACGCTGAGAGTTGTTTTTTTTCAGTAGCGTACTAACAGATGGTTGTTTCCCTTTGCCGACTGGTAGAAACCCGTTTTGCTAGAGTTGTCCGCAGTCTATGATGTCAGTCATGACAATAAAAATAGAAAGTTGGCCATCCCATAAATCGGATCACTGCAGCCAAGCGTTGTAAACTTGACTGAGGGCCACAAATGGAAACCTTAGCATAGAGTGAGTTAAACGACCAGGCCTCTCAATATTATTTGTATGTTATTGCAGAGGCAGAACAGCTAAAAGATCGAACATTGTCTGCAACGTCAGTCACTGATTATCGTCATGATCGTCAGGTAGGCACAGCAAGACGTCACAATATACCATCTATAACATGACTGCAGAGAGAGAGAGAGAGAGAATCGATGAACTGAACGATGGATCTTTACAACGGTAGAGGCAAATTTAACATTGACAGTCACTGAGTGTTCATGCCTGCAGCGGCTTTGTGTGTGTGTGTGTGTGTGTGTGTGTGTGTGTGTGTGTGTGTGTGTGTGTGTGTGAGTGTGTGTGTGTGTGTGTGTGTGTGTGTGTGTGTGTGTGTGTGAGAGAGAGAGAGAGAGAGATGTCCGTCTGTTGCGCAGATTCTGCGGCTACGGTATAGGAACAGACGCGGGAACCATCCATGATACTTTTCCTTCTTTTCTCCCTGATAATATTGCACTCAGACCGTGACAAGAATACATTCTAACGAGATATGTAAATTTACAACATCAGTCGTCAGTTTAAACGCTGTCACCGTCACGGCCCCTCTCTACTGAAGTGTAGCGGCACCTTCACAGAGTACTAGTTATGTGTTACATGACGGTACACTAGTCAGTGGTGAAACGCTGAAACATGAAATATGCACCTGTTGAAAGCTCGCACAGAGATCACAGTGTTAGCTGCCGGGTGGAGGGAGTGCAGTCAGTGCACAATCAACTGGGTGAAACAGCTGGACAACATGTGACGAACACAGTCTGCTCAGTATAGTTGTCTTCAGATGCAGCAAGTGTCCTTCACTCGCTCGCTGCATATCATAATCAGGATTTGCTTAGCAGTCATAAGACAATTCAGAACTTAGCCCGACAAAAAATCACAGGACACCTCAGTTTCGAGTTGGGATTATTCGGGCCGAGTTCTGAACTGAAGTAGCGCTGTCTCAGTTGTTTTGTCACTGAGTTTCTCTGCATTTTGACCCCCTGAAGACGGGCTACGTAGGCGAAAGTTTTGGACTAAATGTGTGTGTGTGTGTGTGTGTGTGTGTGTGTGTGTGTGTGTGTGTGTGTGTGTGTGTGTGTGTGTAAGTGTACACGCCGGTATTCTGATCCGCGTCTTACACTGATTCAGTTGTAACACACACGCGTGCATACTACAGAGAGAGAGAGAGAGAGAGAGAGAGAGAGAGAGAGAATTATTAAGAAATTATTCAGTAATAGCTGACTTACCGTGACAAAGTTACGCCAGTAGCGACTGATTCAGCCCAAGTTCCTGTCATTTCAACCAATGGCACGATTCAGTCTTTGTGATAACACAGTCGCTTTTAAACTTGTCACTGGAGTGCCAGTGAGCGCATTCAGAAACAACTGCGTGTTTCTCAGTGTTTGGTAAGTTCAGTTAAAGTGTAGCTGGTCATTAAATAAACAATTGTCATTGATTATCCCATTGTGTACTCGTTCATTAGTGACAATTACTGCCGGACAATCCCCTGTTCAGCCAACTGGCGCCGCCGGTAAGTCAGTGTTAGCGGAAACAGGACAGAAGACAGCCTATAACCACCAAATCGTTCATTGTCGTTTCCTTTCCGCTCATCAATGGGTCTCTCTTCCCCTCCACTCAACAGCCAGTGAACAGAGGAAATAGAGAAGATGATAGCATACTATCCTATCTCACTGGTGCGGTTCACTTCTACACTTCACATGTTCACCAAGCAAGCGAACAGAGCAGGCAACAGTTTGCGCTCTCGCCGCGTGTGCTAAAGCTTTCAATGCAAGCTGGTGATGCGGACGCTGTTGGCCGTGAGTTTTGAAGCGGCCGCTCCACCACCACGCTACACTTGCGCGATTAGGAGTCCGGCGCGAATACTGGAATCATAATAAATGTATTCGGTGTGAAATACTTTTTGCATCTCTTGCCAGATTAGTTCAGTAAATGTTCATATCCCAGGATTTCTAGGCTTCACAAAGACTAAGTTATGGTTTGGAAACTGAGTTGCGCTGTTGAGTGCCGTGCGCCTGTAATGATAAATAGAGCCCTCAGTGAATGCCACTTACTGCCATCTGCATGCTGTGCGTGCTGGTGAAAATTCATATTCTTCTACTCACCGGTTGACCGTACCACAAGCTGATTCCTTGATGCTTGCGTCGCGTAACTGAGCCTCCTGTTTGGCTCAATGCCAGCCTGTATTAAATGCTGACACTGTGCAGGTACGATGATGGTATGGACACTGTCAGACTGAAGAGCCCAGAACGATGCGAACGTAAATTATATGGAGATTGGCCTTTCAGTCACCGGTTATGTTGGTCGGTTGTTTGGTAGGAGTAAATGTAGCGTATGGTTACCGGGCTAATCCAGTCCCGCTGTGTCCCTTCACGTCAGTCGTGCACGTTAAGTGTTTTACTGGGTCCCACCTTCCTTTTTATTGACATTCGATCACTCACGGTGACTTGTGACCTGAATACGAAATAGAGTTACTATGAGGGTAAAGTAATGTCTTTGCTATGAGAGCGATTAACCCTACTTTCCTCGTGACCCACTCTTCAGTTCTGAATTGACTTTATCATAGTTGAATTTACTGCCAGTAAGAGTGTCAGCATAGCGGTCTAAAAGGGTCCGTGCAGAAGACCGGGGAGCCGGGATAGCCGAATGTTTGAGCGTTGGACTTTCAATGCTCGGGTCGTTAGTTCGATTCCCGGCTGGGGCCAAATCATTAATTTTGTTCTTGCCTTTTTCTCGTTGCTCCGTCTTTGATATCACGGTGATTCACCGTTACTTGGTGGAAAAGGACGTTAGACACCCAAACATCCACCCGCCCGCCCCTGCAGAAGACCGTTGGTTACCACAACAGTACTTTTTCCTGCGACTGGAATAATCTCACTTCATTCATTCAGACTTGCCTGACCTTTCTGCTAGTTGTGATTGTTTTTACGCTTTTTTTCTGTGTTGTCTTCGTCTTTTAGGGAAATTAATGTCACGTGGATGTAGAAAGAGACTCATCATACGTGAATTTGCGTCCGTTTTCAAAGGGGACCCCAAACACCTTCCCACTACTGCGCCGGTAAGGGGCACGATAATGTGATGAGAATTAGGACTTCAGTTACTTTATCAGTGCCCACTCTTCCTTTGTTTTTCCTCCTCCTCATTTTTTTTTTTTTTTTTTTTTTGGTATCTCTCAAAATCGTGTACAAGTCACACTTGTGTTGCAGGCTGCATGTAGACGGCGCAAAAGTACAGTAAAATCCCGCAACGTCTTTACTCCCGTGCGCTACAGGACAGTGACTGACCATCGAATGGCGCCCTACTGATCGTAAGATGGCGGCGTCGTGCTGTGCAGCTGTCACATGAGACAGTACTGACATAAAATTATAGTGGCTTTTACACAGTCAGTCGCTATGACCTGGTTGTCCAACCCACTGTACCCCCCCCCTCCCCCAACCCATACCAAAGTATTGAGATATAACAGATGACGATTGAGATCTTTAGGAAATACTTGATAACAAGAAATGCGGCAGAACCTATCCGCGTATAGTTTGTGTCCACAACGCGAGGCTAAGTAACTCGCCGCTACGGTCACACTATCAGCCTTATGCCTGTTTCGTGGTGATTTGTTTGCGACGTAGATGTAGTCGAAAGCAGAAACCCGCGTCAGTCGAACGATCAGCTTTACTGACCATATCACTGTGGTAAAGCAACAATCAACCCATGACCGTGAACTCTTTCTCTCACTACTCCTGCCTTGTGTTACGCTAATGCCTCACGCCTCAGAAAGATCATAGGCCCGTCATGATTTTGGTGTACCGAAACTGCCTCCATTCGGGAAAGATATAAACAAAAACTGAAGGCGAAGATTGTATTTATCAGGTTTTACATTCATGGAAAAAGTTTTTAAAAAATGAAGGTAAAGACAACGAAAAAGAAGACGAAGAAGACAAGGGCTTTATGCGCGTGGCGTGCATTGCTCCAATATGAATTGCGCAGCATCACCTCAGAGTTAGAGGGTGCCAGACTAGCACGGAGACTGTCGTGACCTGTCAGATTGCTTCGCACGTCCAACACGTGTGATGGGGACAGACGGTACCATAAGCGCTAACGCAAATTGTCTCTTCACCCAGAGGTCAGACTGTCAACAGCAGGCGTTCTCTCCAGCAATTCTTATCGTCAAAGGCACATCTATTGCGGCGGATTTGCGCCGAGGGACGACCTTGCATACATCCTAGATCATCAGCAGGCTGTCCTCTCTCTTTCTCTGTCTACGTCTGTCTGTCTCTATGTCTGTGTCTGTGTATATCTGTGTCTGTCAGTCTGTCTGTGTCATTCTGGTCTGTCTGAATGGCTGGTTAGCACAGCGAAGACTTCTTAGCTTTTGAGCGGAAGGAATAAAGTGGAGACTTCGACAATGGAAGAGCATTCAGGACACTGTATTTGAATTATGTTCACATGCAAGAATAGTTTGGTAAATTCAATTTTCCACAGAATTCCTGTACTATGAACATTTCCGTGCTGTCTGGAACACACACACACACACACACACACACACACATACACAGAGCTACTGACGTCAATGTTGTCTATACCTCCTAACCTTTCCACCCTCACTTACGTCAGTCAGGCCTGCCAACTGTCGCAGAGAGCACTAAGCTACGTCCGGTAACGCCGAGTGTGCGTGCCAAGACCAAACCGGAAGCCGGAAGTTGGTGATTCCGCACGAAAGACACCAACGACAGTTAAATTGTTTTGACTGAGCACTGCCAGCTCTGCTTCGTACTCACGGTGACTGACTAGTAGTGACTAGTATTGTCGCGGGAGTCCACTTCAGGACATTGAATAACCCCAGGGAGCGAAGTCAGCGATCGAACGACAGATTCACAATTGAAGTGGTCGTCTGGCTAGAGTTTTCTAGTTGAAGTAGATTTGACATCTCAGACACCACTCAAGGGGGATTAAAGATCAATGTCACCCACAACCTGTAGAGATGGCAGCGTGTACGATAGGTTATAAAAACTATCTCGAATAGTTTTTTTTTAAATTATATATATATAATATATAATTATTATATATATATATATATATATATAATATATAATTAATAGCCCTCGTGGGTATCGCCGCATGCTCACCTGATGAGGGTCCCATTGACCCGAAACCATGGTCGTGAGCGGCTAAAATCACCAATTCATATGGCCTTGGTCGTACCGACCATTTTCCTCCCGGTGGGAGGGGAATGGGGGCACTATGAATGGTGAGATACCCTTAGATCTGTTAGACGTTTCAGCGGTAGGATGGTAGGTCTCCCCCCCCCCACCTCCCATTGTGGCTTGTAGCCAATATAGGGCAAGGCGGACTTGTCCAATGGCATACAAAGCACACACCTCCTAGATCTAGGGAGCGCTCTCAGCTTTACTTACTTCCCCTACTTTCAAATTGACCTGATTGAGCGCATGTTTTCGGCTTTAGTAACGCCTTTGTTCCTATTCTATATTAAATGTAATTACATGACATTACACCTAGGCAGTTGCTCCTTCTAAATTATTTAGTCTTTTTCCGCTGGAAACCTCTTGCAGAGCTTTAGGGTAGCAACGTCTGCTAGTACTGGAGACGCACCAGATTATTCTGGGGCAGCCTTTTAGTGCTAGTTGGACGCTGCAGCCCTCGTGGGTATCGCCGCATGCTCACCTGATGAGGGTCCCATTGACCCGAAACCATGGTCGTGAGCGGCTAAAATCACCAATTCATATGGCCTTGGTCGTACCGACCATTTTCCTCCCGGTGGGAGGGGAATGGGGGCACTATGAATGGTGAGATACCCTTAGATCTGTTAGACGTTTCAGCGGTAGGATGGTAGGTCCCCCCCCCCCCACCTCCCATTGTGGCTTGTAGCCAATATAGGGCAAGGCGGACTTGTCCAATGGCATACAAAGCACACACCTCCTAGATCTAGGGAGCGCTCTCAGCTTTACTTACTTCCCCTACTTTCAAATTGACCTGATTGAGCGCATGTTTTCGGCTTTAGTAACGCCTTTGTTCCTATTCTATATTAAATGTAATTACATGACATTACACCTAGGCAGTTGCTCCTTCTAAATTATTTAGTCTTTTTCCGCTGGAAACCTCTTGCAGAGCTTTAGGGTAGCAACGTCTGCTAGTACTGGAGACGCACCAGACTATTCTGGGGCAGCCTTTTAGTGCTAGTTGGACGCTGCAGCCCTCGTGGGTATCGCCGCATGCTCACCTGATGAGGGTCCCATTGACCCGAAACCATGGTCGTGAGCGGCTAAAATCACCAATTCATATGGCCTTGGTCGTACCGACCATTTTCCTCCCGGTGGGAGGGGAATGGGGGCACTATGAATGGTGAGATACCCTTAGATCTGTTAGACGTTTCAGCGGTAGGATGGTAGGTCTCCCCCCCCCCCACCTCCCATTGTGGCTTGTAGCCAATATAGGGCAAGGCGGACTTGTCCAATGGCATACAAAGCACACACCTCCTAGATCTAGGGAGCGCTCTCAGCTTTACTTACTTCCCCTACTTTCAAATTGACCTGATTGAGCGCATGTTTTCGGCTTTAGTAACGCCTTTGTTCCTATTCTATATATATATATATATATATATATATATATATATATATATATATATATATATATATATATATATACTGACTTTACAAAACGAACAAAGTCATGCTGGCTCCACACATCCCCGAAAGAGTTTAGAAATGGACGAATCCACGTTGAATAACTAGAAAATACACTCCTTGAAAACTGTGAACAACTATTATTATTAAGAAAACATGGATCCCAAATTTTCGGGCCCTCCGCGGGTCCTTCATCAGGGGAATACCTGATGAAGGACCCGCGGAGGGCCCGAAAATTTGGGATCCATGTTTTCTTAATAATAATAGTTGTTCACAGTTTTCAAGGAGTGTATTTTCTAGTTATATATATATATATATATATATATATATATATATATATATATATATATATATATATATATATATATATATATATATAAACACATTTGAAAATGGTTTGCACTTTTATTATGTACAGTGCATTGTTATGATAGAACAGTTTGAACAATCACGATTCTGTTCAGGATCACCAAACCATTGCTTCAGGCATGACAGTTTTCAGCCGACAGCACATTAAGGCATTTCGGAGGCTGACGGGGTGGATGCAGAAGAGCATTACGTTTTACTCAGTAGAGGTAGTGTTTCGGACTTAAAAAAGAAGAAAAATCAGGATCTCATTGCCTGTTTATTACCACGCAACCCGCAATAGATAGGTACTGTATGTCACACAGTGTATGATGGTGCACGTCTACTGTCCTACTCATCAATAGGCCTACTCGGCTACCGTGCGTGTCGATTGTCCTACGTGTTAGTAGTCCTACATATAATAGATCTGCAGGAACTGGTACTGGCTGCCATATTTACAATATATTTCATGCGCTTGCTCCCCCTCACCCCAGCACACACACTTTTCAACCCACCAGCCTGACACAATCACAACTTCCCACTGTTAGCCACAGCGTGTAATCTAAAGCATACTGCTGTATGTGCCCGAGCATAGTGCTATTCTTTTTCTTCTTCTTTTTTTTTTTCTCGTGGTTTTTGTTTTGTTTTGTTATTGTTGTCTGGAACCTTGACGTACAAAAAGCCTTTCCATTTCTTGACATCAGTCTTACTTGCAACGGTGCCAACATCATCGCTAACAACAATCAAAAGGATTTGTATCCCAGTTTAGTTGTTATCTGTACCACTGTCGACAGAGGCAATGGCATTGACATTTTGCAGCGAGAAGATACTATCAGTCGTTTTTGGCGAGGGTTTTCCATTTAAACCAGCTTTAAACTTCTAAAGTTTTAAAGTTGGCAATTCGGTTTTTGTTGTTGTTGTTCTTATCAAAATGGTCGGGTGGGGGAAAGGAATGGGGGGACGAAGGGGGGGGGGGGCGTTGTAAATTATAGGGCAATGCCGTCTTACCTTACACCTTACGTAGTTTCAAAAGGTTGAAAAAGGAACAGACAATTGTATTTTGTCTCTATAAAATACGCACAATAAAAAAAAAACCCAGATTAAATGACATTTTTTCTACAAGGGATGGCAGAGATACTAAAGTCCAAGATAAGTTCTTGTTCCAATTTTCTTATCACAGGTCTTCTTCTCCATGCGGGCTGAATTGGATTGTTTCCAGTCGGTTGGAGAAAGTGACAGGGGATTTGGCGCAACAACACACCCGGTCCCCGCGGTGCCATCATCAACTGGTGTTGGCCACTTCCCACTGTTGAACTGGCAGGACACTGACCTCATACAACATGTAAAACACCGGCCATGCCACCTCCTATTGCGGTCGTGCCACGTTCACGAGTTCAGCAGGACTGCTGTGGCCAATATCGTAAATTTCGGCGTGTGCTGGAGCCGCGATATCACACAGGAAACAGGGTGTTATTAGACTAACGATCCCTGACGATCTCGTGAATACAGGCTACACAGTACAGATACCGATTTCAAAGAAACCGCCGGTTATATATTCCCATTAAACATAACACTGCAAATGACATATAGAAAAGCTTTAAATCCCCCCCACCCCTTCCCCAACCAAAAAAGTCACAAAAGTCTAGCAGCCAAACACTTCGTAAATTTTAAACAAATTCCAAAGTTCCATCGTTTTGCAATATGATAGCAGCTATCACCTACCCCCCTCATTTCTCTGTCGTCTGCTTGCTTTTGTGTCAGCCGCGCATGAATACAAACAGCCCACATGCCAGGCTCATTTTTCACTGCTTTCACTATGACCTGATTTGAAACTTATTTACAAAGCCAACAAACAGCCCTAGATTACATTTTTTTTACTCTGCACATACATTTAAAAAGGGGACAAAATTCAGATGAATAGTTACTTCATGTCCCGGAGGTTAGTGGCGTGTAACCGAATGTCACACTGGTTGGGCTCTTCCGGTCCGATTATGGATTTGTTGTTTGGCGTACAGTTAACGTTACAGCCAATACATTTGTTACAGACTGCCACATCAAGGAGTTCACTAAACCACAACATTTATTTATGGTCAGTTAGATTCCTTCACGGAAATCAGAAATTGGGAAAGTATTTTAATGAAAGAAACCTTTAGTTATACTTCTATATATTGAGTTCCCTCTAGATTTCACCTATGCTACATTTGCCGTAATGCTTAAAACAACTGGGACCTCTAGAATCTGTTGCCTCTCTGCAGAGTCAAAAAGTGAATAAAAGTTCATCTCTACTTTCCAATAAAGGGGCATTATAAGAGTGTAGATTTGTAGATCAACGAAAAGATGAGATTTTGAAAGCCTTCCTCATTCTCCTTATAAACATTGCGCATAGATCTGCTATCACTCGAACTGGATCAGCCTCAGAAAACCAGAAAATGCGATAGTGACTATTTCAGCCCATAGCGACGAGTCACATGCATTTCGGCACTTGTAGTCAGTAGAATCAATAGACTTCGCTGGGAAGCAAATACGTGCTTCACTCAGCCCTCTCACAATGACTTTCTGTGTATTTGTGATGGGACAGTTCGTGACGTTGATATATTGGTAATGCAGGGCGTGCCAGTCGAGCATGAACAGGAGTAGAATGGACAGACACTATACACTATGGACGGTCATCTGTCGTCCTCGAGAACTGTTAAACAAACTAGCAAGCAAGCAAACAAGCAAGCATACAAAACAAACGTTAATCAGACGGCTACAGACACAAACCATCGGACACGTGAACACGCGCCAAAACTCTCTTTCTTTCGAGTGCAACAGACCCACATACAAACACTTTCCATAAACCTAATGTCAACGTAAAAGAACTTAAATTGATACTGTTTTCATCTTTGCTGTAAACGTATGAGCAGTCTCGTTATTGCCGATGCGGATGGTGATGAAAAGACTGGTTAAACGGTGGTGGGGGTTCTCTTACTAAACGGATACAATAATTCTATATTGCCTGGTGACCAGGATACAATCTTCCAATGAACAGGACACAGATCTGGCGATACCGCACGGTTCAACACGTCCACAGTGAGACCCTGCGCCAGCTGATCAAACAACAACATAGAACTTATAATTCCCCTTCTGTTGTGACGTATACAGCTTACATTGACTGTGGTCTGTGCGTGTTTGTACAACCTGTTGTTGGCCACGTTTCCCTGACGTTTAATTATCACCGAAGGACGGCAGCAACAAACACAGCTACGAGTCAGCTGTTATCAAAAACTGCTCCCGTCCGTGAGCCATCAGCAGGCTATTAACTTCGTAACAAAATGCAGCATCACGTCCGTGGTGATCCTCCTAGTCCAAGAACCGCGTCGGCATGAGCTGTTAATTTGACGGACAAAGAGCAGTGTCAACGTCAGTAGCTAATAACATAATTATGAGGAACAATATGATAATCCCCCGACTCTGACCCGACAATCGTTTTTATCGACAGCTGTGCTGTTAACAATAGGCAGTACAGTTGGTACCCAAAAGTCAAGGCCGCAATGCAGTCGTTATCCAAAACATTTATTGCGTTATGCACATACTTCACTCACCAGCGTGCAGATGTGGTAAATGTACACTGCAGCGGGTGGAAGCGGTGGGCCAGGGGTGGAGGGGGGAGGTGTAGTGAGCGAATGAGGGGGGGGGGGGCATTATAAACACGTTGTAGAACAGATTTACGGATAAGCTTCAGTGAATGACGTCATCCTTACTTTATTATTATCATTTTTTTTTTTTGCATTGTGGAGAGAGAGAGAGATAGAGAGAGAGAACCGAACCGAACTAATCAAACACGCTTACCTGAGCCTCGCGCAGTCACTTAATAACGCATAACGCCCTACACAAGTACACAAAACAACGGTGAACTACACAGCATAGTTTTGTGTTTCAAAGAGTAACTTCAGCTAACCCACAGTTTTTCAAATGGGCTGACGAATTCCAGACTCTCAGAACAAGTTTTGCGACTACAAACCCGGAAACCTTTCAGATGCGTACAAGGGCACATGGAAACGTAAGACCTCCGTATCCGCCAGAAAGTTATATTCAGCATACACCGCCATACATAGTTATTGCTGGCTGGGCAGTTCCCAACATTATTGTAAGGTAAATGACGTCCCACCTCCCCCCCCCCTCCCCCCCCCACTCACCCTGCATGTGCCTCGTTTAAGGAGACAACCTTTCAAGATATGCAGGCAAACTGAGGCTGTGTGTATCGGGTATGACATCTTTTCCCACATTGATAGGACACTAAGGGTATGTGGGAAACATGGCATTCATAGCTCTCCAAGCCATTAGGCCGGTCACAAAGAAGTTGCTGCAGAAAAATCGTAAATCCAGCTGTCTTGGTGTTAAGAGCGAACCAAAGTGCAAAGCCCTGTGGGGGAATCGAAGAAAACCGTTGAGAACGCTTCACCGGCCTCTGACAAAGAAACTTCATGTGAAGTGGGCTAATGTCTCCTCCATTAAAAGTTTACGGCAACCTATAATGAGTTAGATGGCTTGTATGACAAAGGCTTTCGCTCGTGGCCTGTTGTTACCCACGGCAATGATGTAAATCGCCTCTCTGACGCACGAGATCCAATTAAGAGCCCGATGCACCGCTGACAGCGTTGACGCTTTGTGTATTTCTGTCTCGCGTCTTTAATTTCCACTGTGACAGGCAATTGCCAATCACACTGTGCAATGGTTGGAGCACGTATGTCGATAATTTAGAAAAAAAAATCTTCTTGTGGCGTTTTTAGTGTTTTTGCTGTGAAGCGCGTAATACACGTAATTGTCGTCATCCTGCAGCTAGGAGACGTCCTTGCCGATCGTCCTGGTAGAGGAATTGTTTACTGACATGTCAGAAGGACTGCATCTCTTACAATGGAAGAAATGGTGACCACAATACGGTCGTGCCAATGACTTTTCGCAAAACAATATTGGAAAGCGTGTTCTTTATGAGAAACAATACGAGTTTTTTTTTGTTTTTTGTTTTTTAAGTTGTAGCCTTTGGTTGTGATTTAACACTTTCTAAAATGCATGGTAAGGATGATTGTCAACATCAGATCTTAAACCCCCTCCCCATCCCCCCCCCTCTCTCTCTCTCTCTCGTTTTTGTTTTATTTTGTTTGGTTTAACGTACCTTACTAGTACCGACCGGCGGCTGACTTTGCGAATGCTGCTGATTTTCACAGATTTCATGGCACGTTATCCCTACAGATTTCCACCTAGTCCGTTATTTCCTAGTCCTTACCCGCCACTTTTGAGAACTTTTTGTGTTGAGGCATGAATCTATACAAAAATTAACCAAAAAAAAAAAAAATAAAAGAGAAAAAAAGAGAGAAGACCAAATCTGTGCAAGAAGGAAATGCCGCAGCAGTGTAAAGGGTGCACAGTGTTAAAAAGTGGAGAGGTAATCACTGTAGAAAATTGGAGCACTGAAAAATTGGATCAAATTAAACCTTCAGCACGGGACGAGTTTCAAACATTTTCCTGAATCTGCCAATCAATTCATATCTGATACTGATACTGCAGCTTCAGGAACACTGTCTGATGAAAATCAATGCTTCTCTGCTCTCATTTTTTTAATTCAAGAAAACTAAAGCGAGCCTTTCAAGCTGCAAAGGTTCTTTTTTATTTATTCCTTTTGTTTATTTATGTTTATTGTGCGTGTACATTTTGAACATATACAGGGATACAATTACGTACATGTATACAAACACACATATAAGACACACGCATTAAACTAGAGCATACCAAACCAAACCAACAGCAAAAACAAAACAAACAAGCAAACAAACAAACAAAACAAGAAACAAACAAACAAACAACGAAAACAGCTGGACTCAAGCGAAGCAACTGTAAGAAGGTACGAAGTGAACTGACTAAAAGCTGTTTCCCATTCATATTTTTCCCACCAGTTTTAGGCACATTGAACATTGTAGTAGCGTACAGAAATTGTATTAGCGTACATCGTACAGAAATGTGTTGACTGTTTTTTTTTTTTGTTTTTTTTTGGGGGGGGGGGGGGTGGGGGGGTGGGGGGGGGGGTGTTTTGTTTTGTTTTGTTTTGTAATGGACAGTTGATTAAAGGATGTACAATCTTTTTCCAGTGTTTAAAATTATGGTCTCTGTTGCAAAGGTTCTTTCTCTCCCTGTACCTAGAACATATTTTGGCTGCTGACAGTGAAAGGTCCTCTGCTTTAAATTCAAGCATATTAGAGCAGACGTTTCAAGATTCAAAGGTTCGCTCTCTGCTCGTATCTTGCAACCACCAATATATACTTATACATTTTTTAGGGTTTTTTTGCCAGTGTTAGAGCCACAGATGAGGCTAGATAGAGTTCCCAATGGCCCATTAACGTCAAACCAGGAGGAAATTGTGCACAATCAAAAAGAGCACTATATTTGGGTCGATACTGTGGCGGCAAGATGAAAGAGCCAGAGAGCAGTCTGACACCATCTATCATCACTGTGCCTCCGTTATTTATCTGCCAGTCGAACTCGTAAAACGTGTGACGTGACGGCAGGAAGCGAAGAGTCAGCCTTAGTTCTGTCTGTTGTCACCCATCGTCGCAGCAGAATGTAATGCAGACTGAGTGCGGTAAATGAACCATGTAGACATGAACTGACACCAGCAGTGATACCTCTCTCTCTCTCTCTCTCTCATGCCCGTGTGTGTGTGTGTGTGTATGTGTGTGTGTGTGTGTGTGTGTGTGTGTGTGTGTGTGTGTGTGTGTGTGTGTGTGTGTACTTGGTTAGCACAGTGTAGCAGCAAACTTTAAAGCTTACACTCAGTCACAAATAATACACATATAATACATGTACATCATCGTTATTCCTTCAAAGATAAAGGGGAACCGGGATAGCCGAATGGTAGAGCGTTGGACTTTCAATGCTCGGGTCGTGAGTTCGAGTGCCGACTGGTGCCAAATATTTGTGCTGGCCTTTTTCTCAGTGCTCCATCTTTGATATCAGCCATGCGTGGTGGAAAAGAACGTTAAACCCACCCACTCCTTCAAAAATAAAAGCCCGTTTCATTCTCACGTACACTGCCACTGCCTTTTCGTCTTTACTTTACCTTGGCGCCCTCCGTGCACTGTACTATGTAAACAGGCAGATTGTTGGAGGGTTCTGGAAACCTTTTAACTGCTGTCCTAACAATTACTGGAACCACTTCACCTTCGCTCAAGTCTGTGGTGAGTTATCTGCTTGTTTACAACACAGCAGAATTTCTACGATCCGTTTGGCGCTGTGTATTGTGTATATGAGTGGAAGCTCAACAACAAAATGTTTTACGGCGGTGAAGGCAAGGAGAACGATTATTTAGAAGATGACGTTTTTCGTGGTGTAAACAATGGTCTTGCAGAAATGTTGTGGCGTTCGCTTATCTGATACCATGACGTCGGCAAGTGGAGAGACAGGTTCCCACGACGACTAGTGCTCACTTTGTAAAGATCGGCTGATTACATATAAAGCATTATTTGCTATGCAGTAGTACTGATAGTAGGAACATTAGAGGATACTTAGAGGGCGCTTATTTGTCGGTGAGCTCCAAACGCTTGCCGTGCAGAGCTAAACCAACTCAAAGAACTAAAAGATCTGAAAAAGCTAAAATAAAGCAATTCAGGAACACGCACACACACACACACACACACACACACACACACACACACACACACACGCACACACACACACACACACACACACAGTTTTGTCATTCATTCATCACTGCTGCTCAACTGAGAAGTGGTGTGTTTTAAAAATAAAGCTGGGGATCGAGTCTGTGTGCCTGATGTTTTTTTTTAGGAAGAGTGTTGTGAAGGATGGGTCCATGTTTCAGATGGAAGCCTTTTGGTTGCGCCATAGACCGTGGCCTCACCATCACGGCTATGTGATTCTACAGGTCTATAAATCTCTTATAAATACTAAACCCCCACCTTCACGTTTTGGGCGGATTTTGAATACCACGCACTGTCTGCTTGGGGCGGGCAGTGGTCTAGTGGTTAAGAAAATTCGCCACCAGTGCGAAAGGTCAGGTTCGAGTCCCACTTGGGGCAAAGAATTATTGCTTCTCGTTCGTGGCTCGGGGGGGGGGGGGAGGGGGGGTTCTCTCCGGGTACTCCGGCTTCCTCCCCTCATCTTTGAAATATTCAGCCCAAACATATGCAATTCTAAATTCCGAAATTTAAATTTCTGAGCTGACCTTGGAATTACTTGATTGTAATGTGTTTATATCCAGCGTGTAAGAGAATGCGTGTAATTCACGTGAGCGTGCGTGCTGGGTTCAGCTCGCGGCCCTTCGAGCCAGTTCAAGAAATTTGGTAGAACGTCTCTACAATACTCAGTCATTGTACTCCCTGGCGCGAGACTGCTTCCAAGAGTATAGTTTAAGAAGAAGAAGACATAATCATCTACAGGACTAGGACTACTAAAAGAAGACCTGTTCGCACTCCCGAATCGAGAGGGCTTCCAAGATTACCGTTGAAGAAGAAGAAGGAAAAGAAGAAGAAGGAGAAGAAGAAGGAATAGAAGTAGAAGAAGAAGGAGGAGGAGGAAAAGAAGAAGAAGGAAAAGAAGAAGAACAAGAAGGAAAAGAAGACAAAGACGAAGCAGAATGTATATCTAGACGACCGATACAAACAGATTGCATCCGGACTAGGGCAGCCCGGTGACAGCAGCTACATCTACTGAAGGTACCGTGTGAAGAGTCTTTCCCGCCAAAGCGACATAGTGGGTTTTTTCGGGTTTGTTTTCCCCGAACTGTGTCGGTGATCGCCTTGTATTTGCTTTCGTCTTGTTACAGCAGCTGGGTTTGTTGGTTCAAACCTACTGCCAGCTGCCACCTGTACTGTCCACCTTCACAACATCCTCGCGGGATGCACTGACGTTATGATATACGTAGTGAATAAATTAATAAACTATTAATAAACACAACAGAATAAAACCCGTTGCCGTGCATTTCAATTCTGCAGGCCACTCCATCTTAAATATGACAGTAACTGGCCTGTGGCTTATGCACGGTGACGCCACAGACAGACGCGACATGGAGTCGCACATTATTCAGCGCCTGGGAAGTCAGGCCCCGGGTGGTTTGAACGAAAAGCCGTAACATAACCCTCTGAACTTTTTTCACACACAATCCATGGTCCTGTGTCACCAAAGGATGGGTGTTGTGATTGCTAATTTTCACTATTCTTTTTTGTTCTTTTTTGTTCTTTTCTGCCCAACTTTTTTTTTTTTTTTTTTTTTTTCACACACAGTCCATGGTCTTGTGTCACCTAAGGATGGGTGTTGTGATAATTTTGCTATTTTTTCTGGTCCTTTTCTCGCCCACTTTTTTTTTTTTTTTTCCCCGCGCCGTGTATGTCAGTACGTCCGCAGAGTCACCTTTTGCTTGTTTGTTGAAGTTATGTCCCATTTGTTTATGTCCTGAAGAAGGCGTAAGCCGAAACGTCGACCTGTGCCGTCCTTTGTCAAAGTTAAGTGGTTTCTGTCCCTTTTGTGTCGCTTTTATTTATTTTAATAAACTATAATTATGTTCCTTGCTGACGCACCTGTTTACTGTTTAATTTTCAGTCACTGCATTATAGGTTGTCAATGATGTACGCCTTCAGGGAATTTACAAACAATCAATATAGAAATGTTAGGGCAAGGAGGTTCATTATTCCGTACCGTATTGAACATTTGTTAGGATTCTGTCCTCCTGGTAATCGATTTGTTCAGCTACAATTCGGGTCGTTCCAAAATGGGATCAGTAGAGCACCAACCCATCGCAGCTGCATGGCGTAATTGGCTGTCAACAAGTGAGACGTAGCGGGGAAGGAGAAGTAATGTTGCAAGTCATGTGACTGGTAGGGATGGAAGAAAACTCGGGCACACTGCCGCTCCCTCCAGCACTCCCGCCTGGTTAGGTCCTCGTCCATAATGGTGGACCCCGAGCAACAGTCTGTTGGCGTCCGTCTTTTTTTAAGGACCGTTGGATGATTACATTATCCATTAATTTCCTTCTTGTCGTTTTGCATTCCATTTCCAGCTGATTAAAGAGGGTGTCGCCTTGAACCCTTCATTTAGAAGAATCGTATGTAAAAAACAGCAATATAGAATTTTAAAGATTGTCCCTTTTCTGCCAGTTTGTCTAATTGAACAGGTAAGTATGGATCTCCGCAGGCATAACATTCAACAGGGTCCTTGCTCTGAAAAGTGTTGATTGATGACTCGATCCGTTTGACAATAAGTGACGATAATCAGAGAGTTCATTGTTTCACGTTATTGTCGGTGAATTTAGATGGCCGTTCGGGTCTGTCATCCCAATTGTTGTTGTTGATGACGACTGTTATGCTGATGGCCTGGTTTCGACAAAGACAAGTGTGTCACCCACATTCACCATAGCCACAGGACTTCTGCATTTCAGTACGAAGACAGAGTAAATGAAGTAGCGACACGATACCAAAAGACAAACCATAGTAAACAGAAAAGATGCAACAGCCATCAAGGCGAAATGATGGTGGCGGCTCCTGGTGTATATGATCGTGTTGACGCTGATTGTTCTTGCTGATGACGGCTCCTGGTGTATATGATCGTGTTGACGCTGATTGTTCTTGCTGATGACGCTCCTGGTGTATATGATCGTGTTGACGCTGATTGTTCTTGCTGATGACGGCTCCTGGTGTATATGATCGTGTTGACGCTGATTGTTCTTGCTGATGACGGCTCCTGGTGTCGATAGTGACCCTGTTGATACTGATCGTTCTTGTTGATGACAACTCCAGATGTAAATGCTGACTGTGTTGACGCTGATTGTTCTTGCTGATGACAACTCCTGACTGATGTAGACGATGACTGTGTTGACGCTGATTGGTCTTGCTGAGTGATGAAATCCATGGTTGTAGTCATTCGTGTCCATGGCAATGGTTGGTCTGACGACTGTGACGACTGTTCAATGGTAGCGGGACTGTGCGTGATAACGATAATAGCTCTTCTTTCGGATAACGTCGGATTGGAAGACTTGCAAGTGCAAATTATGATCCTGTTGATGATGATTGCTCCCTGCTGATTATGGCTGTACTGCATGCTTAACAAGATGACCGCGACTGAGCTTCCCCATTTAGTGCATTTTTCAGTTTATTATAGACCAGATAACCTGGGTGGTCAGTTGGCAGTGGAATACGAACATATATGGTCTGCATTTGAGCAAAACGAAAGGCAGAAAACAAAGAAACTGGATCCAAGAAATAAGGTCTTGAATATTGTCTCAAAATTACCATGACAGGTGGGGCAGTGGATTTTGGAGGACAAGCAGTGCCTAAGGCGTGTGGTAGCGCTGAATGATGGTGTGGCTAGTAGTCAATGAACAATACCAAGAGGTTCATTGCGTGTGTGTGAGGAGCTCCTGCTTCCCGGCGATGTGAGAGTGAAGAGCGACATGTGCTCTACATCACCTGCTGGCACACACCGCCGGCTAATACTAGTTATAGTCTCACAACGCGTATTGCAGTCTCTGCCTTTAAACACAGCTGCTGAAACTCTACTGATGCTCAGAGGCAAAAATCTTCAGCAAAGTAAATGGACTAATCATTGACTTGAGATTTGACGTAAAACACCCATTGCCTGGCCCATACTAGAAAGGCTAGAGTACCACCGAAAGCAGAACAAATCCGCACCAAATCCTCAAACCGTGAAGGAATTCAACGCTTGTCTGGGATTCTAGAGCTCTCGTTTCGTGGCCGCTAGATTTCACGCCTTGCGTGTCAGGCAGATGGTTTCTCAGTGATAGATGCAAGAAGCGATTCCTGACAGTTGGTGTTGTCGTTCAACGATCGCCACAAACTGATCATGACTTCAGCTGATGAAGTAATGACGGGGAAGTCAGTGCAACACGATTGCGACGGGCAATGTTATGATGTTGTGACGGCTGCACTTCAGTGCGCGCAGCACACGGGTTATGGCAAGTACGTCAACAGTGATGAAGACTGCAGGGGAGTAGGTCAGAAAAACGAACCCATATACCCGTAGGATATGTAAAAAGTGAGACAATTTTGACTCTTAATCTCAAAAGAGGGTGTATATAAAGAACCTGTTTATCAGCCAGGCGCTGTTTGATGACTATGATGTTGATAATGATGATAATGACTCTGATGATGTAGACTGGGTATAGCGCACGGCTCTCTCCGTGCGTGCGTGCGTGTGTGTGTGTGTGTGTGTGTGTGTGTGTGTGTGTGTGTGTGTGTGTGTGTGTGTGTTTAAAGCTTACATCTTTAACGAATGCATTAAATTTAGAGACAACAACTTCGGGGTGTTTTTCATCATGCAGAAATAATATCTAAACCGTTGCCCAGCACGGAAATAAAATCGCCACAAACGCACAAATTATCTGCCCCTAGGCTCTTTAAACAGTCTTTAACTGATCAAAGAATTCAATTTTCTCTTTTGACGACTGAGGAGCATATACGTTTACAATTATTAAGTGCTGTCTACCGGTATCAACAGTAACTGCTAGAATTCTTTCTATGCGGTGCGCAACTGATATACAAGATTCACTGAATTGGCTGCCAGTGTGACATGTGCCTTCAGAATAAACCAGTTCCCCATTGTACTTACCCATTCCTTTTTGCACAACTCTGTAACATCTTCAGTGACGTGACTTTCTTGAATACACTATTGTGTCTTTTTTTTCGTTTTTAACAAAGAAAATAAATTCGACCTTTTTTTTTTTAAAGCGGATTTCTTTCACATTAAGTGAGAACAAATGTAAACCAGCGCAAGCCATAGAACAGTCCGTGGATGTATGGCGAGGGTCGTCAACAAGAGAACAAACGGCTCAGTGTATACACCCAGTGCTCACAGCGTGTATGGAGGGGCTATAGAGCTGCACTGGCCACCACTGAGCTGTTTGAACAAGACGGTTTACAAATTGGAAACGGCTGTGATTTTACAACAAATGTACATGTACTAAGTTCACTGTACGAAACGTATATATACATATGAATTGATCGTACGAGCTGAAATTCGGAGTCAGTGGCTTGAAAATGTACTCGTTTTCCCCGCTGGCCCGACTCTGCGAAACAGGAATGGTGACGATCCATTTTGACCACAAGCTTCTGGGCACTCCGAAAGACACTAAACAAAGACTCTAATGCCTTAACCAACCAGAATGTTCGTTACAATTGCGATGCTAGGAGCATGTCCATCAGTCAGTTAGTTCATGCGTCCACTCGGTTTTGATCTATATATACTTAACTGATCGTTTTGCATGACTCGATGATAACTGCTTGCCTTGGAGGACCATCTGCACTGGAAAATGTGAATGGTAAACACCATTAATGGATTACATTCACTCTATGCGCGAGTGAATAAAATACAATTTCCTACGACTCTGTAGTTTGCTGATGACAATAGCAAAATACAGATTACCGCCGTGCTATCAGGAACGAAGAACAATAGATGTTTGATCGCTACAGATCGAGGGACTGCGTGACTGTGTTTTTATGTGCACGGTGTCTTCTTGCCATGCGTTTGCTTTGCCGCTTAATTTGAAGTCGGTGCTCGGCTCGATTCATCCACAATGGACAATTTTCACGCCATCATAACAGGCGGTGTGTTGGGAGGATTGTTCTTTTCAATCTCCCGTCACAAGCTTCACCGGCCCGCCGAGTGTGACGCTCCCCTTGGGAAATCATGGAATTCATCGCTAGCCTAACCTCAATTGCACACAAGCTTTAGCGAACGACAGAGCAAGGTCCGCCATCACAGACAAGTAATCAGAAACTGAAAAACGCCAGAGCACTTCAGTTTGGGACCGTGCAAAATTGACATTTTAACTGACGAAGGCCGTGATTCCACTCTCTCTCTCTCTCTCTCTCTCACACACACACACACACACACACACACGCACTCAAACACAAAAATGGGTCTGCACCGGATGCTACTACGATTCATCTCAGCGTTTATTTCCATCTGTGCTGGATCATGGACAAGGATTGCATGACACAATAAAACGTTCGTGTTGAATTCTGGCTCGTTGCTGAAGACCAGCAACCACTAAGAGTAACACCCACGCGCCTGCCCGGTTGCTAATGAAAAATATTTGGAGAAGACGCGGTGGGTGTTGGAGAAGACCAGTCGGGTGATGTTATACATGCTGTGCCATTAGCGGTTTTCTCTCAGGGACCTTTTCGTCTCGGTCGGCATTGTCTAGGACGGAGTGGTTTCGGTGAATTGTGAGAAAAACCTTTTACTCCCTATCAATTTCTAAAGGTTAAAATCTTCCAGGCAACACTTCCAACACTTTGTGTTTTCCTGCGTATGTGCATATGTTTCAATGGTTTTGTGTTGTCTCTACTGTCATGGTAATAGTAAAACTTGGACCGCGGAGTGTGCTAAATTGAACTGTACCACAAGCGGTATGTCAATTTTGCCCAGATCGTTCATCCGTGTGAGACTGGAATTCCGCATCAGAGCTAAGTTCGGGAGTGGGGGATATGGAAGAGGGGGTGGAGGTTGGAGGTGTCATGTCATACGGAGCGGGGGGGGGGGGGGGGGGGGGAGGGGGCAGGGCAGAGAGGACACAAATGAGGTGCGTGTCAGCGCCCACAATCGGCTTAATGCAGCGTGCACAGTCCTGGGCAAATGGATTTCCACAACTTGTTAGCCGAGCCACGAGAACAGAATAATGATAAAAAAATCTTCTGCGTCCCTGATTTTTATGCTCTACCTTCTAGTAGCGTAAGATGCATGCGATGTTGGCCAGAATAAGCGCATGTTTTCTTGACATTGCTGATTTAAAAAACAAAACAAAAAACTCTACACAATTGATTCTGAACTGTAGAGCACTCAAATGAGAAAACCGAAGAGAAGTTCTAATTTCGTTCAAACATTTTGTTCTTTTGCTAGGGGCCCCCACACCATTTACGGTGTACAGTTTAAGGTTTTAGAGTGAGAGCCGTTTGGGAGAAAATCGCAATTACAATCAGTGTTTGCTTCTGCCAGAAATCCTGTATTTTGTAATTGGAACTCGGCGGTGATCTGCAAAATTGCTGACCACCTGGCTGCAATGAATGCATGTTTTCCTAGTAAAACACATCCCGATATATCCGAGCGGGTGAAAAATAAACGAAGTGACAGCTGCACGCACAGACTGTGTGTGTGTGTGTGTGTGTGTGTGAGAGAGAGAGAGAGAGAGAGAGTCCCTATTTTCTATCAGATGTCAATGTCGTTTGCCTCTGTAACCTGGGGCTTGACTGCAGCCTACGCAAAACGTAAGGCCCTAGGGGCGGACAGGGGATGAGACAGAACCAGGGGGACGCTAGACAGAACCAGAGGCCCACTGGAGAGTTAGACAAGAGGACGGCCGTTGGATTGATCCGACATCCGCATCTGGCGAGGGATGTTCCCATATATTGACTGGCTTACGTGCGTGCTCCAGATATTTATCATTTTGCAAACTCGCCCACCCGCAGGGAAATTCTTCAAACAATCATGTCTGGGTTTGTTCTGGTTGTCTTTATTAACAAAGACTAGGCGGCCAGCTCCATTTACGTTCTTGGCTTCCTATCTGGGAGAGGCGCGGAGGTGATTAATTGCAAGCGACAAGACTTGAACTGAAGTGGAAACAATTACTGGTACAGTTCGGAATGCCTTTTGTTGAAACACCTACACTCTCAGACGTGACTTTCAAGCGGCAAGTAGTCTCTGTATTAGTTGTTTTCAGTACAGAGACTATGATGTCAGTATTAAGCAAGGCTATGAGTACCTTGGTCTAAAATAATCGCACGCAAACAGCTCACTTACTGTTGGTCCGGTTACTGGCACCTCGTGACACTGTGATCGCTTTTTGGGCTGGTTAGGTCTGGTTGCACCTTGCGAGACCCAGGACTTGTACCGTCTAGTCATGACAGTATAACACCGAGGAAGGTTTCTCCAGAACCGACAGGGTCACCCAGTTCTGGTGTCAGAAGTGGGCAAACAAGACGGGGCAGAACATCTTGCGGCAGTTATTGGCACCATTTGCGCACGCAACAGACAGCCTGTCGTAATTAGCACGGCAACAAAGCCCTGCAAGTGATCCTCAAAACAGGAGCAACATCCTGATAGAATTGCCGAAGCCTGTCAGTTGGTGATGATTCCAAAGGTTTCCGACAGGCGACTTGTCTTTCAAGTTCAGCGATCCTCGATTTTGACAGTCATCCTACAGTTCCTATTCTTTGCTTATTGCTGCTGCTGCATCGTTGAAGTTCACGGGGTACTGAACGATTAGAAATGAAGGCCAGAATACCAAAAGCTGTTTAGAGAGCAAAAGGCAAATAAAATTAATTTTTCGTTTTCGTCAGATGTTTTAATTTGTCTGCTGTCCTCAAAACGCGCTTCGGACCTCTTGATAGTGCAATTTTCACTACTACTCCGGTACTTTTTTTTTGCACTGATAAGAGAACTGAAGGTTTAAGATAGTGTGTAAGAATTGTGACAGAGAGATTTCTATTTGAAAACCTCGATTTGATGGTAGGGCTGTCAGGAACTGATCACCAGGGCTAAGGAAATAACACACACACACACACACACACACACACACACACACACACACACACACACACACACACACACACACAGTCGGAAATAACAACGTGTTATATGGAAATTTATTCAGAAGGCTTCAGATTTCACAGAAACTTCGCAATAAAGCTGCGTTTTGATTGAAAGTTGCGTGTTGCCACATGCTGACAGAGCGACAGTGGCAGCCTTGAGGGGCGGCGCATACAGTGCCATATTAAGGCTGATTTGACAGATCTCCTGACAGCATTCCTTCATTAATCACAGAGTTTGTCCTCTGTAGGTTAGGGCGCAGTTTGCCCGGGTTGCGTCACACCTCATACAAGCTGAGTATGTCAAAAGTGCGTGCACTAACTCCCAGTGCAACATCAGAAACACGGAAATTATTCAACACGAACAACAATTTCATCATCTTTACCTGTGTCGGGTTAATTTAACATACTTATTCTCATACTGTATTCCAAAGATGACAGCGGAATGGATTAAACTACCTCCACAGCAGGTCCGGCATCAGCGCCCCCTGCGTGCAGGGGACACATAAATTATTGTTGACCCGACACGTGACGCCCGGCGGGACTGCAACCTGCTCGTTTGGCTTGCCGGCATTACTGCCTAACACCGCTTCCAATTTACGCGCCGCCCATTATCTACACCAGCGTGTAAGGGACGCCGCTCTCTTAAGGATGGAGACTACTCTTGAATGAAAGTATAACGAGGACCCCTTGAAATTAGGTTGGAACAAACGTCAGTGTTTGAATATTATTTTATTTGATTTGTCTTGCGTTCAGAACAAGTGTGTGAACTCTGGCCGGTCAGTATCTCGATTACAAATGGCTGCCCATTTCATGAATTAGCTAGCAGTTCAAAATCATTTGAGAGATGAGGTAAAGTCGCTTGCTTATTTCCTTGCCTTGAATTAGGCAACTGAATGAGGCACCACGTAGGCCTACATATTTACCAGTTTAACCGGCCTAACTTCATGCAAGTGGTCCTCATAACTTTCATTCAAGGGTCGTTCGAACCCTTTAACTGTGTAGTGTCGGTAACGCTGACATTTACTGCGAACAACTTTACAAAATGGCATTGAATTGTGCGGACTGCCCTGCACAGGAAGCCGTTTCTGACCAAAACACCGGCTACTCAGACCAACAATCGATGAACGGATGAACCAGTCACTGAGGAAGTTACTCCGTCAACCGACTGATCCGTCACTGGTCTGGATAGTACATAATTATATATTCATTATATTCATTCTTTCACTCATGGGATCAGATCAGGTCAGCATTGACAGGTACGCTATACGAGCCACGAGAGCCGGCCTGGGATAACCGAGCTGGTAGACTGTGACAGTTGGACTTCCAATGCCGGCTGCTCGGGTCGTGAGTTCGAAGCTCCGTCCGCTGGAGTCATTGTTTGTGCCGGCTTTTTCCACGCTGTACGCTCTGCCTGATTGTCAGCTGAAGCGCCTGCAGCATGTACATAACGTTGCTGTCTGAACTGTGACTCGGTCTAAAATCTGATGTTACTCCCATCGTAAGAACTGCACTGGCTGCCGCCTGTTAAGCTTCGCATTCACTACAAACTTCTGCCCCTTGTTTTCTCCTGTGTCGCATTTTGATTATCGTATCTCTGAGCCCATCCCCGGCTTCATATACTGCATGCCGTACTATTCGTTGTACTATTGGTTGTTCATCTCGGTCCCGCCTGTCCACGCCTGGGTTTCATGACTGACAACACCACCAAGCAGCGCTTCGAAACTCTCTCCTTCAAGTGCTCTGCCCCTTCTCTGTCAGTGGAACACCCTGTCGTCATAATTTATGTGAGATCCAGCACCTCCACCGAGTCTTTCAGGAGCCAAGTGAAGACCCATCAAGTCTTCTTTTGATATCACCCCTAAAAAAGTAAAGAAAGTTAAACTTCTGAACACCCACCCCAAAACTGCGGGGTCCTTTAGACTGACCATGAACTGCTTGCAGCGAACACTGGGGTTCGAAGGGGTTAATACTGGGGGAGCCAACAATATCAGTCTCAACGCTTATGGTTGGTTAATTCATTACGCCCAGCGTCCCATTTTTTAGATACCCGCGGTTGGTTGGTTAGTTGGATGTCATGTCCTACGCCACAAGAGTGATTGGAGAAGGCTGGAAGGGACAGGTTACGGGAGAAAAGGCCAGCTACACACTATTCAATCCAGTCAGACTGCCCGGTCGGCAACAGTAACTGGTGTATCCTTGACTGTGATGGACAGGTTACACAAACAGATCCACTTGACATATCAGTACAGTCATGTAACTGTATATACTCACGGAATAAAAGTAATCATTTAATTCAAAATATCTCAAGACCGTTAACAGTTTGGAAAATACCTTCATTCCTTTCTAAATGTGATGCGAAAAATCTGAATATTCTCAGTATTATTCATATTCTCACAGTTTGACTGCAAAGACCCATGGTGTGGTTTTGAAGTTTGCAAGTTGAGCGGCGCATGCGCGGCAGAGCTGGAGATGCACTGGCACATCACAGACACTGACATCTGAACTGCAAAAAAGACAGCTTAACTTTTAAATTAACGCAAAGTCGAGAGATAATGAGAATCACTTTGCAATAATGAGAATCACTTTCCACTGTTCACGACCAGGTTACGATTACAGTCACTTGGCACTGAGAGGAAAATGTCATTCGAAATCGACACAAATCTGAATCACATTCGAGTTAAATATCTGGTGTGTCCGCCAGGAGTGGCGATGCAGGCGGTTATCCTTCTGCGCATTCCACGAACCAGGTTGGGATGGGATACCTGTAGGACGACATTCCCGATGTTGACGAGGGCCTGCTGGAGCTGCTGACGACTCTGTGGTGGATTTACCAGGTATTTCAGTCTCCTTTTCATGTCATCCCAAACATGTTCGATGGTGTGGTGAGTCAGCAGGCCATGGCAGAACTGGAATATTGTTCTGGTTCAGATAAACAATCACAATTCAAGCCACATGCGGACGGGCATTGTCATGCTGGAGAGTGGTGTGGGGTGATGTTGGAGTGACGCTCAGTGTAAATAAGGCACCGCAGCTTGCTGAGCAATGTTGTCCTGGTTGCCCACAGCGTTCAGGCTGTCGTTGATGAAGACAAGATCACACATCAGCCCAATCAAACATGTTAAATGAAAAGAAGACTGAGGAACCTGGGACAGAATCGCCAACAGCTTCAGCAGGCCCTCGTCAGCATCTGTAATGTTATCCCACAGGTATTCACATGAGTCACAACTTCATTCCTGGAATGCGCAGAAGGATCAAACAACAACAACAACAACAGAGCACCCCATTTTCACACACACGAGAGAGAGAGAGAGAGAGAGAGAGAGAGAGCAAGGAAGAATGGACGATGAAACCCAACTTCAGTCTCCTACCTCGAACGCCCTTGTGACAAATCAGAAACACTCAGTGTAACATTGCACGATAGTTGAGGCCATAAACTCTCTTCGGGTAAACCTTCCATGGAACTTTCAGAACAAATAATTATGGATTCTTGTCGGTTGAATCAGGACCACAAGGCGTAGCCATGTTGAATGAAGTGATCACATGAAAAATTTGAATCGTCTGCGAAAGAATACGAAACGATACCTGATTAACTCTCACAAATAAATGTAGAGCTGTCTTTATTTTAGGATAGGTTTGTAAAGAAATCCTACAGCTTCAGCACCCTGCAGAGCGATGATTGTTCACGTTATTTACCGGCGCAAACTTTGTAAAAACAAATTTAGGTTTAAATATAACTTAAAATTTGTCTCTTGTAGCGGTCTCCGTAGCGCAGTGGTTAGCGCTCTCGACAGATGATCCGAAGGTCATGGGTTCGAGCCACGTCACCGCAGGATATAGATGATCACCAGAAGAATTTTCCATGCCAGAAGTCAAGTCAGTGGTGAGTACCAAGGTAAGTCCCCCCGACCCTCCCAAGCCTCCTACCTCAAACGCACCCGAGGTGAAAGTAGGAAGGTTTACCCCGTGGGATAGTTAAACCAGCGGAGTTTGCCTACGGGTAGAGTAAAACTGTGACAGTTTGCTCGGGGGTAGAGTAACCCTAGGGGGTTTTGCTCGGAAAGCAGAGTAACAGAATAGATTATTTGCTTGCGGGCAGAATGAAACTACGTTAGATTGCTCGTCAAATCAAATACAGGGGGGAGGGGACTGCCCGCGGATAGAATAAAACGAGGGATTTTACCCTAAACTGACATGAAAATAGTGGAGTTTTATATATACAGTATATATATATTTTTTTTTCTTCTAAACACACACCCAGATTTATTATTTAATGTCAGTCGGTAGTGAAGTATTTTGTTTGATATTCATTTACCTGTATTACTCTATACCAAACATAGACTGAGAGACAAACATGGTAAGCAAACCGGCGGACAAATGTACAGTTGGAGAAAACAAAAACAGGTCGAATATGTATGAAATTAAAACAGATGTTCTAATGATCGGATCCACATTTTAGGGTTTTTTTCCCCCCAAACTGTCACAGTCGTTGTGCAAAATTCAGCTGTGACTGGGACATGTCAGTGCACTTCCAGCGCTGCCGCGGCCACTATGCACTTGACTAACTCCAAAACCACACCACGCGTCTTTGCGGTGAAACTGTGGGTAAACCAAGAAACCGAGACTATTTAATTTTGTTCAGAATGGAATGCATTTTATTTTTTCTCCTAAAAATATTTTCCTAACCATTACCGATTTTGAGACATTTTAAATTAAACTGATGGTAGATTACGTTATTCCGTGAGTTTATAATATCACATTACTGGACCGCTCAGTATTCAGTGTCGCCGCATCTTTGAGTACACTTCTGATGGGTCACGGTAACTACCAGCATCACAGTCACTGACTGTCACGACCCAGGTGTCTAAGTGGTGTTATGATAGAAACCACGGAAACACTGAGCTCAGAACAATCTTTAGCATTAGCAGTGGCCCTTTAAAAAAGTTGGAAAGTCTTAACGCACTGATAATACCAGAGCCACGTTTCTTAACGCGAGCGTTCCGTAACGTTCCGGGACGCTTTGCGCCGAAACCGTTTGTACGCCTCTTGCCCGCCGCGAGCAAGGAAGGCGCTCGCGCGCGCAGTCTGGAGCAAGTTCGCCACGAACAAAAGTATAGCGGTATATCATGCTCCAAGCCAGTAATTATTCCTCCTCATCAAAAACGTCGTCTTCTGCGCTCAAAAGATGACTGACAGCTGCGAGCACTAGAGTTTTCTTCTTCTTTTTCAACCTTGCCAACAACCGTGTTCGTGATTCCTCCGCCATTTTGAAAGCGCCTTGTTCTAATTGGCCGTTTTCGAACGAGGCAGAGCGACTTCCGCGTACGCACGCGAGCGCACCCGCTTAAGACTTGAAACGCGGCCCCGGTTTGACATCCATTAAAAACATCAGCTAACTACAGTAAGCCGGAATCTTTCGAGCACAGAGGACTCATATCAAAAGAACAGAGATCATGATTTTCTTCACGGCAGGGGTGTCAATGTATTATCCTGGGAACCCGTCTAGCGCAGCCGGCCGGGCTGCTCATGATCGGAGACACTGACTATGCAGTACAGTTGTTCATCCCTTCTTCAGCTGATGGTACCGCGGTTCAAGTTGTAATCTCAAACATTTTCTCTCCAGATTCACAGAAAAGCAAAACAATGTTGCCATGATCTCCCCTTGGTGACGACAATTTGCAGATCACACACTCGACGGACACTGACACACAACCTTGCATCGCCGGATCACACACACACACACACACACACACACACACACACTGACACACACACTGTGACACACCGTGCACACACACACACACACACACACACACACACACACACTGACACACACACACACCGTGCACACACACACTGACACACACACACACGGCACACACCGGCATACACCAATAAGCGTACGTGGCCGGGCACACACTGACACAGCGGCCATCAACAGGAATATTGAGTTTAGACCCTTAAAAATTATTTTTCGTTGCCTGATTAATTTTAAGCTGGTCGGTCAAAACGGACGAACAATACTAAATGGACATTTTAGCAGACGATATATTATCTGCCGTGCCCATGGTATAAGGGAGGCGACTCCCTGGGCAGATCAGTGTTTGTCGTCATTTCCTTCTTCTTTTGGGGCTACCTTCAGCAGCCACATTCTATTGCACTTCCGCAGCAAAAACGAAAAGTATGATAATACGTATACCACAAAAATTCGGGGCTTTGGATGTCATTTCCTTTACTTGACAAGACTCGAGTTCACAATCTGTTCTTCTGTCAGTGTATATATTGCTTGTAGACAAAATGACATAGCTGACTCACAATATCACATGTACTGGCAATACATGTACAGATTAATATGACATTGTGATGATTTTTTTTGTTGCACAGGCATATAATGCCTAAAAATTATTCTACATGATTGTATTAAATTGACTTAGCATTAATTTGTACACGTATCCTATTTCGATCATAGTCCAAATAAAATTGTATAAAACATTGAAACATCACATAAAAACCAAACATGTACGTGCAACTGATGTCATGGTATATGCATATAATTTTTTAAAAATTATAATGCTAAAGAAAGTTTATTCAGTGTTCAGTATTCTGAGCCCAAATGTGTGTGAGTAAAACTAGGTTATTGACAGCATAACACAAATCCGTCTCAGTACATCATAATTTATTAAGAATATCATGAAAGTACCGTAGCTGTTTTGACTGACATTTTATTATACTATACATCAGTGGCATACTTTGAACACTGTACTGATCAGTGATGGTGTAATAGACCGCTGTCAAAGCCTGTTGGAGCTGAGTGAAAAGAACAAAAAAAAGAAAGAAATATGCTAGTTGTCATCGAGAACAGATGACATAACCTGAACCAGCGCAAGACCCTTTACTGGCTCCAGACGGCAGGTAGTTTGTGCTACCCATGCCTGAGAGGGTCACTATGACCAATGGAGGTCCTCTATAGAGGATCTTTGCTGTGACTAACCGGCAGGGCTCTGCAGTTGTCGTTTGTTGTGGCATGCAACGTATACCATACTTCTGGTCACGGCTCTCTTTGCACCCAGCGGTGGGTGGTCATTGTGGCTGCTAAGAGTAGCTTCTTAATTTTGTTTACCACGGTGTGGGGAGGGGTGACCACGGCAAAATCGGTGTGATGTGGTTGATTCATGGCGGAACAGGCAGTGAATGATGGTCCCACTTGTATTCAAGGATGGCAGCACACATGAACACAAGTAAACAGCTGCACTTTGAGAGAAAGAATCACGCTTTTGGCATTACATGACCGTGTACTCTCGCAGTTTCGTACTGGCATGATCTTGTAAACCGGAGTGACATTATTCATTGAAAGTGACAAGCAAATATGTTACTGTTAGTTTTGGCATACTTTGTGATGCAGCCTAGCAAGCTAAGCAAAAAACTGCAATTAATATGAGCTCGACATGTCGCTACTAAGTCAGATTCAGCCCGGCTACGCGGCCGATGCATGATTTCTGATGTGATGCTGATTTCTGATGTTCATTATGTTTTCTAGTTTCTGCAGGAGGTGATGACGGCCGCCATGTGACAGAAGTACCCATCGTACAGCAGTACTACAGCTGGGACTGTGGACTGGCTTGTCTCTCCATGGTGCTTCAGTAAGTGTGACAGTTCAGATGACTGTGCTTTTCACAAGTCAAGTCACTTTACAACTCACACTGATAGCAAAGACCTTGGAATCAGAAAGACGCATCACTCCTGCCCTCGTAAGAGAGACATACAGCAGGACAACGCGAAGAGTTGTCTGCCGGCATTAGCGCGCATCCTAGATCTGGGCCCTATAGTGATAGCATGGCGGAAAGTGGAAAGCGATCACAAAAGCCGGGCTTGCAATTGTGTTCTGCGCCGAATTGTTCAAATAACAGAAATAAAAACGGGGAAATACTTCTTTTGGTATTCCTGTTGAAAAACAACCATTTTTTTCCCCCCGCTTTCTTGTTTTAAAAAAAAGACCTCAAGTGGTATGTGTGCATGCAGTGTAAACAAACAGTAAACACACGCGGCTGATGCAGATGCAGCGTAATTTTTTTTTTCGGAGAACTTTACAAATCACGGTGACTTTAAACTGTGCTAGCGGCTAGCTGCATCTAACACACACACACACACACAGAGTTGTCACTCATATGGTGGCAGGTACGTTCATCGGCACTTTTTCCAGTTCACATACTGCTGGGGGGAGATCTGTAGGTATGTACAGAACTCTTTTCTAAAAAATCAAGAGGTTTGCATGCAGTGTAAACAAACAGCAGTAAACACACGTGGCAGGCGCAGACATCAGGTTTTGGTGGTGTTTTTGTTGTTTTGTTGGCGGTGGTGTATTATTTTTAACTTTACAAATAAAGTTGACGACCTGTGCTAGCGGCAAGTTGCACTGACACACACACACACACACACACACAGAACAAAATCATCCGGCTGAACTTCATTCTATCCATTGTAAAACCATATCACAACATAGATTCTGCTGGATCGTCGGTCGCAGATATGATTAATGCTGAGAGCAGGAAGTATTCAGCGGATGCGTCCGGGCCATCTTTGGATCTCTCGCACAGCTATTCGATCTTTCTGTGTTCCGTACTAGTTTTACTTGAACACTGACATCAAACGAAATGCACTACGTACGTACAGCAGTGAAAGCCAAACTAGATCTTTCCTTCGTTCTCCGGAACTTTGAAAATACTTAGGTTTTCCATAGGCCTAAAACACATGCCAAATATATGGGGGAGACCACCTGTCAGTCGCTGACATCTTCGTTTTTGTTTATTTCATTAAGATGTTTTACGGCGGCTATTGTAGGGTTGGGTCAAACAAACAGAGACTTTTTACAAGCTTGCAGAATCTATACTAAATTTAGTATAGATTCTGCAAGCTTGTAAAAAGTCTCTGTTTGTTTATGCCAGTCACATGTTGTGGATGCGGCGATTTTGATTTTCATGTGTGATGCTGTGTGTTAGGTTTGGGAGAAAACATAATCTTGGCTCCAACTTCGATACCGATCTTGGCTCCAACTTCGATATCGTATAGGCATACCTTTTTTTTCAAGGGGGAAATTTAAAGAAAGGTTTTCCCGTTCCTGGTGTTCGCTTCTGACAGCAATTCGGCACTGCACACCATTGCACGCCCAAAGTTTTGCGTGGTTTCTGGCTTTCTGCCATACTGCCATTACTGCGTAGATCTGCGGGATGCGCGCTAATGCGCGTAGACAACTCTTACGCGTTGTCCCTCAAAGGGAGGTAAGTGAACTATCTTTATGTTTCCAAGATCTTTGCTGATAGTTCCTTCCAGTATTACAGCTCTGATGTACACCAGGATGAATTCGTTCTTCATAGCTTAAGAGGCGTCAAGACACTAGACTTGTGATTTCCTGTACACTCATTCATCCCTTCGTCATAACTTCAGAAATTTCAAACATAAATTTACTCTGCAGATGCACAGAAAAGTTAAACAATGTCGCTATATGATCTCTCTTTGGAACAGATGTAAACAATGTCGCTGTATGATCTCCCTTTGGAGTAGATGACACTTTGTAGATCACGTACATGTATGTCAAGATTTCACCAGAGAATGGTTGGTGAATTCCTGCTTACCGGTTCCTAGGAGAGTCGTGGTTTGCTGCCATTTTCGTATAACTTAATTTTTTTGTAGATGATCTGCCGACACATAGATACATGTACCATAAACAAGGGACATCCAGTTTGATCTGTTTGAGCCATCATCAGTTCCATATGGATTTACCCCGGGCGGTGACAGCTCATGGATTCCTTTTTTTGTGGAGGTTCAGATCTACTGGGTTCCTATGTCAGCTGGCAGGAAAACACGTCTTAAGCTGTCCACTTCAAATTACACTAGAGTCTAAATTCTGCCATAAAAATGTGTCGAAGTACTCAGGTAGGAAGATATATATATATATATGTGCTGTAAAATATCTTTCCAGTTTTTACTTGCAGGTTGGCTATTTAGAACGAGTTCTAAACTGTCACCGATGAGCGTCACGGCACTCGCTCATCTTGTGACCTGTACCACATAGGACGCTACAATCGATATCACTGAGTTTTGCATGAACAGTTGTTCAGATGAACTGTTTCACTTGGTGTTCTCCCAAGACAGCTTGTAATGTTTGAATCATCAAGACTTTATAACTTTGGGACGTTTTTTTCACTGTTCCAGAATAGGATCCTCATTTGTGGGTCAGTCCTCAACAGCGTTTCAATTGGAAAACATATATATAAAAAAAATATATGCACAAACACAACCATTGTTGCGACTGATTTGAGTATGAGGGTGAACAGGTGGTTTGACTGTGTATACGGTGGTCACATCCATTTGTTAATATTTTTTTAGGGCTTTGTTTCTTCTCGATTGGCACATGTTTCTTAACCATTCAATTTGAGAAGTGGAGAGTGGAACATAACTGACTTATGCAATGGACAAATGTGCTTATAAATAATTACTGGGGTCTGATGCAGCAGACCTCATTTCCTCTACTTTTGAACCACTGTACTGATAGAGACCTGTGTCATATATGGACATTGCAAAATGTTATTAATATTATGTTTGATTTTGTTTTTCTTGTTTGTTTATCTTGCAGATACTTTGGGGCATCATCATCTGAAGTGTATACTAAGGACCTTGATCTCCAGCAGTGTGGGGAAAGGTATGCAATTACATTATCATGACGCAGAATTTTTTTTATCACTTTTGCATACATCTGACAGTATTCTTTCCTAATTCTTTGCAAAATGAGTCTGTAACAGTGGCTCTGTCATCTTGAAAACAGAAGACATGTCTTTTTTTTTTATAAATTGTTGTTTCAGTGTGTGGACAATAGACTTGGCGTACATGCTTGCTCATTATGGAATACCCCATCATTTGTGTACAATCACACTCGGTGCAAATGCAGACCATGCCAAAAAAGTGAGTATTAATTGCATTCTTCAGTTTGCAGGTATATGTTGGTTGGTTGATTCTCTGTCTCACACCTTTGTGCATACACCAACCAATGCACGCACTGGTGGGGGTAGGGGTGAACTGCAACTGACCAAAAACATGGCAGCTATGTACTGGCAGATCTTTATATTTTTTTCAGGCTTGATTCAGTGATCATTTTATGTCCGCGTCTTGCGCCATTGGCGCATAAATAAAAAAAATGACCCAAAGAAATCTGAAGCTATGCGCCGATCGGCGCATCGTTTAACTTTAAAAGTTTCGACAGAGTGCTGTGCGCTCACAGTCTGAAGACTCCCCAACAAAATTCGTCTGCTACCCAGCGACAGCTATTGTTACGTAAAATCTCATTGGATGAGACTACAATCAGGTGGTCTGGTCTGCCCAATCAGAAGCAATCATTCGTCTACCCCAGAGCCTCGTTTTGGAGCGCCTTTCACACACAAAAAGTTGTGTGCGCGTCGTCATTTTTCCGTCGAAGCAGCAACATTTCAGAAGAAGAAAACACCATGCCTCCTAAAAAGAGGAAGTTATTAATTCCAGGCCAGGCTAGGTTAATGTTTGGTGGCCAGCCTACTGTATCAGCCTGTGACGACCGAGTGAGTGACAGTGGTGTCCGGGAAGATGCGAATTTAAATTATGTGCTTTTTCATCTGTTCGGTTCCGTTTTAAAATGACCCATAAAATTTGGAAATGGCCCATAGAAGTTGGTCACAGTGGGCCATTTCACCCATAGATTTTCAACAAAAAATGATCACTGTTGATTACTTTCTTGCAACTCAGTCACTGAAAGTTTGTAATGCCTTAACACTTTTTCACTTAAAATATTAATCTCAGGCTCTGACATAGGTTTTGTCATGTTTCAGGCATTTTACACGTCTTTTAACAAAGACGAAGAACGTGTCAATAATCTGTTTGCCGATGCTGCAGCCAACGGTGTGTCTGTGGAAAGGCGGTCAGTGTCTTTATCATTGATTTTTCTTCCTCGGTTTGCTCAAGCATACACTGCATCACATATTTTAGCCATCTAGAAGCCTGCAGATGTCATGTCTTGGCCTTTTCCCATCTGCATTAATTTGTTTACTCTGCACTTGGATAGGGTTACCTTGCAGATTGCAATGTTTACCAGCCACACACATTTGATAATGCAGAAGCCAGTTGAAAGGTCTGACACTTGTGCCCCCATATCACCTTGATTATAGAATTGTGAACTGAATTTTCAGATCAGACGTATTGAACTGTGGGTGAGTGTGACTGGCAATGTTGACATATTGCCTGTGTTGCAGGTCAGTGACACTGGAGGAGGTTATTGAACACTTGAGTCATGGCAACATCGCCATTATTCTGGTGGACTGGAGTCACATGGGGTGTCTGTGGTGTGACCGGGGCCTTGTAAGTTTGCATTTAGAAGTTAGTATTGGAACTGCTGCTGCAGACTAGGGACTGACAGAAAAAGATGAAAATCAGCATGTAGCATCATTATCTATCTGAGGAATTATGCATTGAGCTGTTACATGTACAATATTGTGAAACATATTTGTTTGTGCCGTTGTGATTTTGTTTGTACATGCCTGTACCAGCAAGGATGTGCACACCTTTTGCATGTAGTTAACTGACAACCTTCAATTTGAAGAAAAAAAATTGACTCATGTCATTGGCTGTTACAGATTCGACAGACATGTATGTGTTGCATGGAACTGGTCAGGTCTGGATATGCTGGTAAATATTCACTCCTGACATTTGATTTTTTTAAATATATAAAGGACAAATACCTTTCTGCAAGATTTACACTTACACCTTTATGATCCCGACTGTATCAGGGAATGTCTCATGCAACGGAAACAGTAGCTTCAGTGAGTGTGTGTGTGTCTGGTATTTGGCACCTGTATTTTCTGCTGGCTGAATTTTGACTTCAGCTTTCTTTCTATACAGGTCATTTCATTGTCTTATGTGGATTTGATAAGAGGAAAGGTGTTATTTTCTTCAAAAACCCGAATGCTCATGAAGGTAGGTGTTAACAGCAAAACTATCAGTCATAAGTTCAGTGATTATTTTGTTAAACTGGTGACATTTGTTTTTGAAATGGTTCAGTTGTGCGGAAAAATCATGTTTTATTTTTGTTTCTTCATCTGGAATCACAAGCTTATTACATTTCATTGTTACGGGTGTATTTTATTTTTGTATTGATATGCTGTGTCTTGGTAACAGCTCTTTGTTGCTGCCGATACGACTCCTTGGACAAAGCACGGAAATCCCATGGCACTGATGAAGATATCCTGTTTGTGTATCCAAAGGAGACAGCACATCGGAGCCACAGAAATCAGGGGGAGACATCTGATGCGGAGGCTGTGACTTCTGACCAGTCATTGTGAACTTGTTAAGTTGAATTGTCCAAGCAGTGAATGAATTGACAGATTTTTGTTGCAGTCTGAATCAGAATCAGGATTTTATAAATTTGTAATTTTCTGTGGGAGGAAAAACAAAAGGAGATAAGAGAAGGGGAAGAAAAAAAAAGAAGAAGCCAAAATGAAAGTGTTATGGTACACTGCAAGTTCCTGGTTTTCATCAGGGTTTTCTGTCTTTTCCTTGTGAGTTAATTGATGCAAGGTTATGTGTTTCAGCTGTCGTATTTTTGAAGTGTTGAAGTGTCCTTTATTATATGGCACATTTTTCGTGTTGAAGAAAGGGCTTAATATTTGTTTGTACCTGCATCAAGATCAGGTAAAGTGTCAGCATTTTGTTTGCATTTCCATGTTCCAAACCAGAGACAGAATGCAGCATACGGAATTTTCTACTATTTTTCGGCAGGTTTTAACTGTTGGCATGTAAGCAGTGGACTTCATCACTGATCACTTCATCCTTAAAGCAAAATTAACATCCATTTTTTTTTTGTTTCTGATTATGTCCTTGAATTGTATCATTTGATTATCATTTGAATCCATATTAATATCTGTTTAGTAATTGTTATTTTGTTTGTTTTTTCCTCAGTAAATCTTTCTAGTCTTTGCTGTTCTGCTGTCTCCTGATTTATTTCAAAACAATTTTATTGTCGATAGCACCAAACAGAGACTTTTTTGTTGTTGCTTGTTTTGATTCAGTTTGTTCACAACTTACACTGCATAGTTTACTAGTCTTGTACCCTGCACTTGCTGGCAATGTTTTCAGACAAAGTAGCCGCCTGGTTTCATTAATTTTATTATGTAGAACTTGGACAGAGATGCAAAGCTCAACGTTTAACTGGTGGTTATTAGTTGTGAATATAGCTCATCTTCGGCTTCAAGCAGTGATTGGTGTTCCATACTGGACCATGATAACCATCTTGAGGTAGTGATGTTTGCTCTGTCAGTTTTTATCCTCAACTCAAATGCACCACCACCACTTCTGCAGTATAGTGATCGAAGTATACTGATGTGCGTTGATCTGAAGGTGAATTGTATTTATGTTTGTTGTTTGACATCTTTATCTCACAAGACTTCATCGTGCAGCAGTTTCCTTCTTGTGATTGGTTACACTTCGGTGAACACTTCCAGCGTTTCTTTCATTTCTTAGATATGTCAGTATGTATGTAGCGTCCATGACAGTTCCGTTTTCCTCAGTCCATTTCTCTCCTGCTTGAGTGGTTCTTGTAGTTCCATGAACTGCAAATTTTGTGTGTGTCCATTAGTGTATCCTACCAGGTAGGAGTACTGTTGTGTTGTGTTCACTGTCAATAAGACACAAATAATGGATACCTGGTGTTCATACAGAGTTTTTATTGCACTTGTCTGGTATTTTCAGTGTTTTGTGTATGTACCACTACTTTTGACTGGTGTTTAGTGTGGATCGGAATGGGTATGAGAGGTTAAAGTGGGTACATACTTTGTTCATAGGCAGAAATCCAGGCTGGTGTATTATTTGTTAAATACCAATTCTTGATATTTTTTTGTGGCATTCCTTGTTACATTGTTGATGTTTCATGTTACATGTGTTTGGAGATACTGTTAAAATAATGTTTATCACAAGCACATTCAGAGTGTCACCATAAAAGATTTCATCAGAAAACACCCACTTTTGTTTGTTACTGTTAGAAGAACTTAGGTAACTCAGCATTGTTGGTCTCTTCAGGATGGCAGTTAATACATTTGTAGCCCCCACCACCCCCATTAAGTTTGAGGATGCACTGCATGTTGATGCATGTGCTATAGCTGTTTTGTTTCTTGGTAATTGGTTCATATGGATGGATGTATTCATTGTTATTTGTCAATATTCATTCTAGCTTGATTACAGCTGTTTTTGTGTATTCCTTGCTTCCTGCAGTCATGTGATATACTTGTTGTGCCATTTGCATACTGTACACATTCTCATTCTTCCAGTGGGAGAACAGGTTGTAATTCAGAACAAAATGGCATCTTTGGCCTGGAAAATCATGTCCCGGTCTTTCAAAATGTCAACCTGGGTGCATGCCACATTGGTTCTGATTGATTGATCCATGACCATATGTTTGCAGACTTTTTCAGTGAAACCTATGAAAAAATCTTGATTCTTTTTTTTTTTTTTTTTTTTTGGGGGGGGGGGGGGTACAAATTCATATACATGATGTACCTATTCTAGTCATTGCACAGTTGCTTTTGCTCAAGGTGTGCAGTAACCTCTTTTGTGATGGTGGGATATACATGCAACAAACATTTCCTAGAACAGTAGCTAATAGTAGGCTTAAAGGACTTACTTTTCCCACGCTTTTTTTTTTTTTTTTTTTTTTGGTCACCGATGTAGGATTGTAGCAGGTCTAGAATTGGTAAGCAGTGAACTTAGAACATTGGTAGCTCTGCTAGAGATTGACGAGAATTGTTGGCCTTTACCTGCTGTGTACATTAGGTCAAGACAAACACATTGCTAATTCACATCTTCTACAAATGTCTGTCTTCAATGTACTTGTTTATCGTACAAATTTGATGTCAGTTTGCTGCACATTGAAACAAATTATTGTAAAAGTTCAAGTGTACTTGTTTTGTGCTGTTTATTCTATATTTGAATTAATTTTTTACCCTGTGTCAAAAGTATATTGATGGTAATTGTGTATTTTTGTAATAATTTTCCTTGTGAAAATGAAACAAAAATTATGTAAAAAAGTGATTATCAAACTATTTCGCAGCATGTTTTGTTTCTGTGATGTTAGATGTGTGTGTGTGTGTGTGTGTGTGTGTGTGTGTGTGTGTGGTCAGATAATCTCTCGAATCGCATTCAGTCCTTGAAAACCTTTAAAAATCAAATAACACACTCCTTGAATGGTAGATATATATTGCCAGTAGAAATGATTAAATCATCTGTAAAAAAATCTTTACCGTTCTTTACATTCTTCAAAATATTTGAAAACTGTTTACAATGCAGAGATAAACTTTGATAAAAATGAACAGCAACAAGAACGAACAGGCCTCAAAACATGTTTGTGCATATATATATATAGGGGGAGAGAGAGAGAGAGAGGTGGGGAGAGAGTCAGCAGGACTGCCATGGCAATTTTTGAAGATGTGTTTTTTCTTATGTATGCACACCTACGATAATTTTTGATAGTTAATAAATTTTAAACGCTCAAATACAGGTGCCGAATACCAGGCAAACACACAAAGAAATCTGAGCAAATGCCAAAGGCCATACAGTCAGGACTGTAAAGCTTTAAGTGTGTCTCGCAGAAAGGTATTTGTCTTTTGTATATTTAAAAAATAAAAAAACCCCTCAATTTAACAATTAAATTTAAAAGTAATGGGACACACAAGTACAACTGAAACTTTGTGTAAGCTGACAACTTTCTTTTTTTAAAATGGAGGATAGAACATAACGTTCATTTTTCCCTTGGAAGGTGTCTGAATTCAGAAATGCTTCAAAATTTTAAAATACTAATTGGTAATGGCGCACATAATTATATGCTCACATATAGGATGATTATTTGATACTTAGTGGTTAGTAAAATGGTAGAACTGTGTTGGATTTGCTGTATCATATTTTTAAACAATATACAGGATTCTTACACCTATGCAGAAAATATTTATTGAAATGCTTGAGTATATTACCCACACTGTACTGTCCTTGTGTCTTCCTTAGGTCGAAGACTATGCTAAACTTTGAGTATCATAAATACATGTATTAGAGGTAAGTGGAATAAATGCCAGCGTGGATTGAGCTGTCAGTATCGGGGTGTGAGAAACATGGGTACAATGGAGACACCATCATAATGCTCGGCTCTTCCCCTTTGTGTCACACATGCGCAACATGGACACTGAAAGCAACCCATTTCAGTGACGTTGGAACTTGGCGGTTTCCCACGGAGTGGCTTACAAAAAGCGTACGGATCCAACCAGATCTTTGGATTGGCATGCTCACTACAGAGCTTTCGATACTATATGACTCGTTGCTCTGTCGGGTACGTATGGTACTATGGTTTCTTGCTTTGACCAGCTGCACGGATGGCGCCAGGATTAGCCCGGTCTTTTTTGCCTTGTCAACAACGACGTCCCTGTCAATGGTGTGAAATTGTATCCTTCAAGCAACTTGGACGTTTCAACGCTCAGATCAGTTACGTCAGAACTTGGTGGTTTCAATATTTGGGTTCTCGGCGATGGCGTCCCAGTCGACATTAGCCCCAGCCAGCAGCATGGAGCTGAGTTCTCCCTGTATCGTGTCATCCACAGGATCAATGACGTCTATACTGTACTGCACGCGCTTCCCGCGTGTCCAGCTGAAAGAGTTGTCAAACACCACCTCGTCTGCACACACATAAAAATGAATGAATAAGGATCTTTGGCGTTTAATGTCATGCAAACTAGGACCATCTGTTTTATGTTATGAATAAAGATAGAAATAACAACAACGAATATAATTTCATTTACTTCCTTGTACAAAAAACAAAAACAAAAAAAACCAACTTCATTTGTCTGACAATGCACTCACTGTGACTCGTGTTTATTAAATCAGTAACGAGTATCTCAACATCTCGACCGCGGATGTGTCAACACATGTTTCATTAGCTCATGCAACCCCAGAAACCCTAAAAGTAAACGGAGAGAACCCGGGTCTATATAGTACGCATATCAAATTTTACAGGACTCTTTCGCTGAACGACGCACAGTATCAATTCTTTCGTTAGTCGGTTCAACCCGTAACCAGACTGAACGGCATAAGGGATGTGGATGGGAAGAGCCAGCTCACATTAAATGTTTACTGCATATTCCTTGCGATGTAATTCATTTTCATTCGTCCTTGGATTTCATCATTTATTTTTTTGCATATGAAATTTAATTAGCAAATTGTGTGGGCTAGGGTCGTTGCCTAACTGACAGAGAGCGGTATGTTCTAGAACGTGTTGCAAAGCAGATCGAGACACAGCAAAGACTTCATCTAGTCAACTGTTCACTGAATCGACTGTTCTGGGTGTCAGATGGACTGGACTGTCAGACACGGTATTAACAAGAGACCGTAGATGTTTGGATCGACTGACTCACAAGTGCCAGTCTCCTGACAGACAATACTGCCGTCCGCCGGCACCATGTGACTGTTGACTCTCTCCACAGGTTGAACCTCCTTCCGACCTTTGTCTGTCTTCAGGAACACGCCGAACCCAATGTCGTAATCGTCTGTCTTGAACTCCCACCTGCACGACACGGAGGAGCTATGTTTACTGCCACGGTGTACGTGTTGCTTTTGTTTATACAGCCGGCTTCTGTGTCGAAGAGCGGAACCAAGGGACCGGCCGGCTCAGTAGCCATGCGTCAGTTTGTACAACTATTGACGCACAAAAGTGCGCAACACAGTAACCGATATCACTACTGCACCGGCACGCACGCACGCACACGCACGCACACACACACACACACACACACACACACACACACACACACACACACACACTGACACGGAACACACGCGCTCGATCGCCCCGCGTAGTAGTCGAAATATCAAATGTACTTTGGTTTTTTAACCGAAGTGACCTATTTTCGAATTAGATTTGTATCCATAACTGACCTTATTGCACTGCCAGGTTTGCTAATCTCGAAGGGCAGGGAGACTTTGCTCCCCCTTGACACGTTGGCAATCTCCATCTGGTCCTCTCCTTCACTTGTCTGTAGGTAGTATTCCTTGGGCACCGGCCCGCCCTGACCAATCTAGCGCCAGGGAAAATTATTATAATAAGTTATGCATGTCTGGATACAGTCCAGAAAGATATTTTAGGTCTACATCAATTTTCCCTCTCATATCATAGGTATGGCCCAGCTTAACTGACTCTGAGAGCGCCCTCTACTAATGATCAAGGTCTAGCTTTCACGACCTGCTCTGAAATCCTGCCGTCTCAACCAGGAGTGTTACGTTTTTTTTACCGGACCAGCGACGAAACTACTTAAATCAAAGATACTGAAGGCGGACAACGACAGGACAGAAATAGTAACACACCATTGTTGCACAGCGTGGATTTCCGTCAGGGTCTGTCTTCAGACCTCCTAGGTAGGCTGGCAGCTCCTCGGCGTCGATGTATTTGAGTAGTGTCTCCTTCGTGTTGCCTGGGTAACAAAACAAACACTGTAACACACACAAACAGACAACCAAAATGCCCAAACGTCTCAAGTAGGACACTACAGTTTCTTGCGTCTTTCAGGTTTTCAGTCGAGAAATTACAGATCTCAGACGATTCTCAGTATAAGTCTGTGGCTTGGGCAGAATCTGTGAATCCAAGCGGTTTCTAGCCGTTTCCTTTGTTGTTGTTGTTGTTGTTGTTGTTGTGTTTGTTTGTTTGTTTTTTGTTGTTGGTTTTTTTTTTTTTTGGGGGGGGGGGGGGGTAGTGATAGGTGTGTGCGATCTACATAGGGGTCTAGTGACCCTGACGTAATGACGATACGCAGTGAAACAGCTTGCATACCGGTCAAAAGTAATGGAGGGCAGTCTGGGAGATTTACATCTTAGACAAATTATCGCCCTTAGCACATGCACTGGATTGCTCCATGGGAACCATATACTGTATAGCAAATACTGTGCTGTTCCGATACGTTTCTGCATAACTTTCATTCTGCGGGTTGGTTTAATGTCCATTTCAAAGCCTAGGCAACGTGGACCGGAACACCACAGATGTCTGTCTCCAAACCGGGAACTGAACCCGGCCTACGATCAAAGCATCTGACAGTCCGATACTTGACCAGCCGCGCTATCCCGGCTTCCCCATATTATGCGCGATTGATCGATACACTTTTAAAGTGTAACTTACTCGGAGTGAGGACATGGATCTTCTTCCTCATGTGTTCCGTCATGACTGTCCGAACCAGCTTGTAGATCAGCGGGAAGATCCGAGGTGCTGTAGGACACAATAAAAGGTATTGTTGTGTGTGTATTTGTTTCCATTGTAGCAGTGTCATTGTTAGGTTCATCAGACAGCTGCTGCTAATTTGTTGGTAAAACCGGTTTCGAACGGGTACTGTGATATTTCAGTTTCGACTCGTCCTGAACAAAGTGTGGGACAGTAACTCTCTCTCTTTCTCTCTCCGAGACTCAGTGAGACTGACGGCACACCCGATCATCATAGGTGTATAATTAGTTTTACCGTTGACGACAAACATTCGCTTCATCATCTCCGGGTAGTTGTCCTCCAACACCATGACCATAGTCAGGTACATCTGTAATCCTGGAAGACAGAAAGGTGGAGTTCTCATAATATACACGAATGCTGCAGCATTCTCATTCTTAACTGTCACACCCTGAACATTTAAAGAACAGGCATGCTGGTTTGTGATTCCAGGGACAAAGATGGAAACTGGAATTCAGTTCAATTAAATTAGAAGCCTGCTAAGGTTAAGTGGAAAAAGTAGACTCCAACGAAGAAGCTATGGGGATTGGGGTCAATTCAATATAATTATGATCATCTTCAAACAGTTATACTGCCTCAGTTACATATACAGTTCTTCCATGCTGATTTGCCACATGCACAGCTAGACAGCTATGAATGAGATGATGATGATGATGATGTGTGATGGTGGTGGTGATGGTGGTGGTGGTGATGATGACGACGACGACGACGACGACGACGACGACGACGACGACGACGACGACGACGACGACGACGATGATGATAATGATGACGACGATGATACACACCAGGTCGCCACGGCATCTTGGTGTGCTCCATGTCAAAGATAAGGCACAGTCCGTCCACTCGTCGACCTCTCTGTCACACAAACAAACTGACTAGCCATGGTCATACAGAACAAGATTGGCTCAGTCAAACAACTACCACTAAGGAAACAGTAATATCATTTCCAGAGCGCCTGTTAAAGTCTCTCTGTTCTTAACGGATGCTGAGGTGAACAACTGCCGCTTACGTAGCGCTAATGCTGTTCGCCAAATACAGGAATGTTTCATTTGGCCATCGTGATCGCTTTCGTGACTTCTAATGTTAGAGATCGAAATACGACTTTCTTTGAGCCTACGGTCCATTCCTAAACAGATTTGGGCTCGACCGAGCTTCTAAAAATAGCCACCAACCAGCGCCTTCATGCTGGCCGAGTTTGAGAGCTGTGGCGTAAGCGCTAGCGAAAGCAGCGTGGCCCCTAACTCGGGAACCAAGCCAATGATAGCTCTTGGTACCTCTTAGCCACGTGACTGGGGTTAAATGGCCCCTAGGCAGGGTGTCCCTCAAGATGTGACTTCCCCTATCACTCATGGGTTACCCGAACTACATGGCCCCCAAAACATCGTCTCAGTGCTCAGCACGCGATACTACAAGAAGCTTCTAGAACAACAAAAACGCCGACCCGAGTCACCACAATGATCTTAGGTGCTATATTGGGACCAAAATGACTGATTCTGATGCACGGATTAAGCGCATTCGATGAAACGATTTCCACACGTTGTTGTATGTCTGTCATACGTAGTGAGACTTTAACCCCATTCACATCACCAACGACCCGACAATAGCAATGTTCTTGTTGTAACCTACGGCCCTCGTCTACTTACGAGTTTGCTCTGCTGGCGCCAGTCCTGTACAATGGTCTCACACTCCACGATCTTGGCTTTCTCCAGATCGATTTTCTTAGCTGAGTACATGATGCCCTTCATATCTAAATAACCGTACAGCTCCACGCGTACTGGGGAGCCCTCCTTGTCGTGGCCACAGAACCCGCCTGTCAGGTATTTCTTTAGTACCTATAATTATAGACATGCCACAAACAAAAGTTCTTCAGTATCTTCACAGACCATCAGCCCTTCAACAAACACTCCCAAGAAACAAGCAACCAGTGCCGTAAATAACTGGACAAGCGGCTAGTACTGGACAACCAATGACTGTCAGGAAAATCCATACAAGTCAATATTTAAAATCTATATCGATTGAAGGCCCAGCCACATATAACATCACTACATAGACATCACTACATAGACACCTGCACAGTGGCAGCATCTCAAATGTTGGCACTAAGCCAACAGACGCGGCTAATACACTGAGCGCGACTGTTGCGCAAATACAGTGATAGTCGTAGAATTTGAATGTTCGACCGCTTGTGCATAGTGTAATTAAGATTGTATCGCATTAAGAGCTCTACTAATCATCAAGAGATAGTATTTCGCGAGTACAGACGCACTCACAAGCGAAACTCGGTTCAGAAACGTAAGCTGGCTCAGTAAACATGGAAATCGCCCGTTAAACGTACATAATGCCAAATAAGGCACATAGGATGAAATACTTACCTCGGGACATGTGTATTCCTTTAAAATTGTGTCCACCCGCATCTTCTCACGGTACGCCATGCTCTGCAGGCAGTCAAGAGTTGTTTATTTTTTTTTAAGATAAATGACAATCTACTATATAACACGCACAGAAACCTACACACTACACTGCATTAGGTTATTCGATGAATGAAACTGTGCAGCAACCTCAGGAAAAAAAATGCTTTGTTTTGGTTTCTTTTGTAATAATCTGGGATTATTACCAGCTTATAGTTTTGAAGATATGTGCAATGGGCTAAGGTTTTACAACATCGTCTTCCTCTGCGATTAACGTAATCCAATGAAATAGTGGCGTGTATTGCCGATATCGTTGTAGAGGGTTTAATTCTGTATACATACATTGCGGTACATTTCTTCCGCCTTCGAGACGTTGTACTCGCGGGCTGGAAAAGAAACAAGGTAAAACTTATGCACATGATTCACTGGATCATGTCTTTCAATATTTTAGTCAGCATGTTACCACGTGCTGATTAAAACATCATGTGACAGTCATACAAACATATTGTATTATCGTTTATACCAAAGAAGCGTGAGTTGATTATATCACTTCCCGACAACAGAGGGTGGGTGGGTGGGTGTTTGGGGGTTTAACGTCCTTTTCCACCACATAGGGTGATATCAAAGACGGGGCAACGATGAAAAAGCCAGCACAAATATTTGGCCCCAGCCGGGATCGAACTCACGACCCGAGCATTAGAAGTCCAACGCTCTACCATTCGACCACCCCGGCTCCCCCCCCCCCCCCCCCCCCCCGACAACAGAGCTCTCTGCGTATGAAGTAGTGAGTGACTACTACAAAAAAAACAAACAAACTGATGCACATTCGAATAATAAGGCGACCTCACCTATCAGCCATTTGTACAGCTCATAATCGTCATGGTCTGGCTTTCGTATGTCAGCCACTCTCTCCTTGAACTGAAGAAATATGAATACACACACACACACACACACACACACACACACACACACACACACACACACACACACACACACAAAACCCACACATCTGTTTGAGTAAAAATGGGACACTAGTTACAAACAAATAGTTACCAAAAATGTAAAAGGGTTATACTCTTTCAGAAGAATTCCTTTGTTACGCCTTTCTCATTACAACGTCTAAAGCTAAATTCACACGTTTTAGTCGACTCTGGCCACAGCTTACAATTGCTAATAATTCTGGTGTCGATCTTCAAACTAATAAGCTAATAATTCTGGTGTCGATCTTCAAACTGACCTGTTCCAAAGCGGCCTTTTCTTTTGGCGTCTTAGCCTTGAGGATCTCGGTGATGCGAGGATCCGGAGCTCGGTAAGACTTCTACAGAGAGATAGAGAAAAACTGAATGCATGACGTTTGAATTGCAGTGGTGAAAATCAGGATGTGGAAAAGGGCAGGGAGAAAAAGGCAATACCTGCAAACACCCGCTTCAGCTTTCCCAAGCCACTGTGACGTTCCATTTATGAGGCAAACACACAAGCATGACAACTGGAGAACGGGTGTAACTGGGTGGGACAGGACCATGATTACCTAAGCTGACCATGGGAAATTTTGCAAAACGTGTTGCAACTTTCTTGCCTCCTTGATGAGAAACGCCGGGCATATAGAGCGTCATATACCAGTATTTATATGCAGAGCAATAGTGGACTGTTTAAGCAGCAACATTAACAACAACGAATCAATTGTTGTTTTTCATCTGAATTTAGAATGGGGGTGGTGAGATGGTGGTGGGATGGTGGTGGGGGATATCTACATGGTATCTGCCTCAAGGGTGGGTGGGTGGGTGTTTGGGGGTTTAACGTCCTTTTCCACAACATACGGTGATATCAAAGACGGGGCAACGATGAGCCAGCACAAATATTTGGCCCTAGCCGGGATCGAACCGGCTCACAGCCCGAGCATTAGAAGTCCAACGCTCTACCATTCGACCACCCCGGCTCCCCATCTGCCTCAAACTTGATCCGGACAATGTACGCGTGACGTAAGATGCTTAGCTTTTCAGCGACAACACACGGCCGACCAAGCATGGGTGGATGAAATAACAGATCTCTTTCTGCTTGCCACTTCCATGAAAGAGACGTATACTTCAAACACTCCTGCAAACCCAAGCCACACAAACACACACACACACACACACACACACACACACACACACACACACACACACACACACACACACACACTGAGTCGTGAGCGCAAAGCGTATGTTACTGGACCGCACGACATGTTGCAAGGCTGTTGGTAATCTGTACACACAGCCCATAAACAGTCCAGTCCCTTGAAACAGGTCCTCATTTCACTTGAGAGCAGTCAAATTCCAGCAGTGATATTGTACTAATAAATCTTTTCCTCACTGAGATAAAACATTTCTCTGCAGTGTGCAGGTTTGCCTCGAGGCCGACATGGACAAAAATACTTTGAAAGTAAACACGCACAGGATAAAAAAAAAAAACTGGAATAAACACACCTAGCATTCACACGGCTTTTGCACTGTGCACCTTTCATGTACCAGTATATGCCAACATACACGCTTTTGACCCCACCTCCCTCCCCCCGACCCCCGCACTACGGCATGCGCCCGGGAAAAAAATACAGCGCACCTGCAAAAGGTCATAAAAATAGCTCCCTCTTCAGTGACAATACAAACAGACGACAAAACCCTCACCCAAAACAATACAGTCATACAACCATTTAGGGGTCCTTTCGTACCCCTTTACTATGGTGTAGCTGGCGGTACCAGTGTGTGTGTGTGTGTGTGTGTGTGTGTGTGTGTGTGTGTGTGTGTGTGTGTGTGTGTGTGTGTGTGTGTGTGTGAGGGGTGGAGGGGTTAGGTGGGGGTGCAGGCGCAGGTTCAGCTGATCAAGTGAAGGTTAAGCATTTGAAGTGAAAGGTTTAATTTGCATTGTTCAAGACACATTGTTTAACGCAAAGATGAATGGCAGTGGGCCGTCTACAGGTTTAATTTCTTCACCTCAAGGTTGGTTTTTTTTTTGCGGTCACTGAATACCTTTCTCTGTGTTTCTAAAGTCAAAGAAAAGACTTGTAGATGACAACAACAAATCGGGAACCGCCCTGTAACCTTTACTGGGCTCAATCTCTACACCACGCTAGTGAATGCGTATCTTTACATGTGGGTATAAAGCAAATGTTGCATGGTCTGGTCATGTATACAGTTATTTGCTTGAATCGAGTCGTGTATGCACACATGTGTAGGTGCATCTGTTGCCTTCACTGTCAAGCATAAACAACAGTTGACGCGCTGGGTGTCCGGTTTCCACAGCAGTAGTCATATGGCGGGGGTCACCCTGTTTCCGCATGACGGTCTCCTAAAAGCCTGGTATTCCGAACTCGGAATGCGACACAAATACAGGGTACATCTCAGTCTCGGGTCACGGCGCACAAAAAGGCTCTACCAATGCAGTTCAGCACTAAGCCCGACGAAGAATCGCGTGCTCTCCGCTTGCACAGCACGCAGGGCACCTCAGTTTTGAGATGAATTATTCTGGTTGAGAAGTGAATGAGGGTGCTCGAAATACCACAAGGCCCCACAGTAAAAGCTCGTAAACACTGGCTGGAGCGAAGCCAAGTATCGCGTCCTGTGTTGACAGTATCAAATAAAATCATTCGCTACCCATACACAGCGCACACAGATGTGTGCGTGTACATTTCGGACAAAATGGGTTTAGTGCTCTAGCTAGAGGGTTCAGCTTACACGAGTTAGTTGTGGTTCAGATTTCCTAAGCCATGCTGTCATTTTCATCTGTTAGTAAGTCATGCTCCGCCTATATTCTGCTTGTTTTCTATCTGCTGAATACGCAACTCTCACAAATGCGAACACCAAGGAAAGTAGCGCTGTTATAGTCACTGTCTACAGCTCACACACACACACACACACACACACACACACACACACACACACACACACACACACACACAGAGAGAGAGAGAGAGAGAGTACCCACGCTTCCAACGTCCACAATCATGTTACAACAGTATTATCAACAGGTTTATTCATTCCTGCATGTTTATGTTTATCAGAGTGCTTCGAAATAGAGAATTTGCTCAGTTGTTGAAGAGGTTCCAAAAATCTGTAATAAAAGACTTGGGGTGAATGTTATTCACTTACCCTGCTCATCCTGAATCTTGCTAAGTCACCTTGAAGTCAGTTCTTCTGTCTCTGGCCTGTCAAGTTAAGCAACTCAACGATCGTCACTAACTGATGATAGCGCACTTCAAACTGGCGATACGCATTTAAGCTGGATTGTATTGCTAACCTGCCAAGCACCGAATCAGTGTTAGCCGCGTTCTTATTTACATCTGATCACACCTCGCCCCTCGCTGTACAGCGTGCACAAAACTATGCATTCAAGGCAGCTTGGTATTTGCACTTTGTTTCAACACTGGTTCAAAGGCGTGAAGACTGGTGTCAACCGTGAAGCGTCACAGAAAACACGGGCTGTAAGCTAACGAGAAAGACAGAGTCTCATGCTGCACGCAAAGCCACAAGCGCTAGGGTTGTTTTACTGTTTCCACTTCGGTACCCTTTTGCCGGGGTAGGCCTACATTTTATGCGTGGTCCCTGTGGTGTGACGCGGGTAGACAGCGACAGGCTAGAGCCGCCAAAGGCTTGAAGCGAGACTGACATAACATGCGACACGCATCGCTGATTTTCCTTCAGCGACCTTACAAGGTGGCCTGTGTAATTACAGCTTGTGTCGAGTAGAACATAGTGTGACGTCCAGTTTCACAAGCTTGATTACAAACTGACCGATGACACTTACATGTGTTCAGGGGTTTCGTTCTTAGTCCTCAGGTCATTAGTATTGTTTATTTATTTGAGACAAAAGGGGAGCCAGGACAGTCGAGCATTAGAGCGTTGGACTTTTCATAGCTCTGGTTGTGAGTTCGATTCCCGGCAGGGACCAAATATTCGGGCTTGCCTTTTTACTTGTTGTCCCGTGTCTTCTCTCTTTCTCTCCTTCCCTGTCCAGTCAGGATACGTTGACCATAACATCATCTTGTCTCGATCGTTGATCTACTATTCACTGCCTCGATGTCTTCGTTTTCTCGAGCATGCCGTGTGTGCTGATGCAATCCTCCACTGGTCAAACTCACAGTCGACATGTGACCTGTGACGAGGGCTTGCCCTTGGTGGTCAGATGTGGTACATACATACCCATGGATCACCCAAGCGTGACCATGTCCAGTGGGCCAAGCCCACAATGACGTAGTGGGTGTTTTGGATTTCCAAGCCTGGCTTGTATTGACTGGCGTTTTTATGAATTGTATTGGTGTTTTTACTCGTTCATTCCCGCATTTGCCAGTTTAAACAAATTTAGCTTGATACACCTCTCGATTTGTAATTTAAAAGAATTGTTGGCTAGGAGCAAACATCCTGTGAACACTCGTTCGTATGTAACGACGACGCACAAACCTTTTCTTCGAACAAGGAAAGCTACCCTCATTTCTGACCAATGGAAATGCTTCAAATTGAAAGCGGCCCATCCTTGTAGTGTTTACCTCGGTCCACTGGTGGCCACAAGTCAGACGCAAAAAAAAAACCCCTAGAGTACCAGTGTAGTCAGGTCGGTAGAAAGTGGGGGGGGGGGGGGGGGGGGGTAGGGGTGAAAGAGGTGGGGGAACTGAAGGCAAAATAGAAGCGAGTCACATACGTTATAGAGTTGCTTGAAGTCTGAGATCTGTTCTGAATGGTCGTCATTTGTTTCAGACTGGGTTAGTTACTAACCAAAGGACTTGCAGACAGCCTGAGGCAGAATTTCAATACAGTCTTACTCTGTTTAAACTTTATTTATACATTTTGTTAGTACACACTGGTTGTTTGACTGACCTGATTCAAAAATAATAACAGCAAACGACGCCAAACACAGCAACCAAAATAATCATAAAAACCAAACTTTTTGAACATCCGTGTGTGTAGTGAGCTAGAACATGGTGTGTGTGTGTGTGTGTGTGTGTGTGTGTGTGTGTGTGTGTGTGTGTGTGTGTGTGGGTGAGAGAAAGAGATGACAGCAAATTTGAATGATTTCTTTTTCAGATTTACACCTCAACACAAAAAGACTTGAAGACGTTGCGGGCATTTTTTTTATAACCTTTATTCATTTGTTAAACATACTCACATTGACAGGCATTAGTGACGGTAAATCATTTTTTTTTGTAACCTATAGCAAGCAAATGACATGAATACTGAGACAAAAATGTGAAGCTAGCAGTGGCTTGCAAATCGCCGCGCATGGAAAAACCAGCCCAAAGTCAGCGAACGGAAGCTATGCCGGTTGCGCTAATCCAGGAAGAAGGTCAATGGGTACACTGGTCTCTGCCCCTCCTATCCTGGTTTCCATTTTAGGCTGGCACAATCATTTTGTTGCTTGCAGCTGGAAGGACACAGTTTAAATATTTTCACAAAATCAATAAATCAAAGATGATTTTGGATCTTGAGCTTGCTTCTTTCGTGCTCTGTCAAAATCAGTTTTTGTGTTTACTGCGTGAAGACCGTAGGAAATCTTCATGCCGTGAATGCAAACCACCATGCGTAGGAATTCTTCATTACATGTACATTAATGTAAAACACAATCATTATTATGTACACTTGCATTACAATAACACCAGCTCACAAAACATCTCTATATACACAATGTATAATTGAACTGGTACAATAATTATGTTAGGATTCAGAAAAGAAACCACAGAGTGTCTTTGGACATTTTCCCAGACAAATGCATTACTGAACGCTCGATGGTGACCCATGTATTCAGTTTCTTTGGGGTCCTTCAGGCCACAACGCAAAGCGAAACTACCACAAGCTAAAACAAAAAAAGAGAGAGAAAAACAAAAACAAAAACCAAACAAACCAAAAACGGAATGACTATCAAACATACGTATGCTGTTAAGCAACAGCTGTAGAACCTTGGTGTCCTTCACTCCTTCCAAATTTGAATTCCCAACTATACTGCCATCCTGCGCCAAACCATCAAATGCAATACGCACGCAAGTATGTGTATTCAGAATTCCCATACCAATTATTCGAGGAGGAAAAGGACTACCAACAGTTCAATGTTGAATAAGGAAAAGACGGCAAGACACTGTTTCGATAGGCTCATTCAAACAGCAAACAATTCGAATCTTCCAAAATTGATCAAACCACCCAGCCTGGACACAAAAACCGTAGCGCACAATAAGCTGTTGCCAAAATTAAATGATTCGGCAGCACATTCTCGTAGGCCGCTCAGAGATAATGGTACCACGTACCAGTTCTAGAGATCCTGGTACCACGCACCAGATATAGGATCTCTGGTTTACCAAACAAACTAACGAGAGAGAGAGAGAGAGAGAGAGAGAGAGAGAGTACACGCTACGCTATTTTTTCCGCTCGAGTAGCCAATACGCATGCGTGTTGCCGGTAATAATGGCACTGCTAAACTGTAATAACAAGGGCTTTAGCTTTACGCAAACACGGAAAACGATTAAAATAACACAAATTCAAGCGAGGCAGTCTGCAAATTTCTCTACTAACTACAGAGCAGTTACATTTGTGCGAAAACGTAAAGAAAACAAGTGGAATAAACAGGGTGTCGTCTGCAGCAGGTCAGAGTGACACCCACAACAGCTGTTACAACCGCCTCACTCAAAATGATTGTAAATGCTCGGAGACTGCCCCCAGAACACTGCAACCAACCACCACGCGCTCGGTCGGTATAATTACTTTGGAGATCACGATCTGTAGTATTCAGACAGTAGTACTAGACAGGGATTTCCAGTAGTTCAAAAGGAAAACCTAACTGAAAGGGAAGTGTTAAACATAAACCAAACAACAAAGGTGTTGCTCTGCTTTCTAAATTAACGATTTTGTTTATATCGTGACAAATCAATAATTTATCGTCTCTTTTTCACATTACTCGAACTCAGTTATTCTGTCCTGGACGCTTTGGCGGTGAAATGGCATGCAATTGATTTCACATTTTAGTGGTTTCCACTTTCTGGCTGTCAGATATGGTGTCCCAGGTCGTGTCACCCTGACCCAGCATCATGGAAGTGATCTCCCCTCGCATCCCGTCATCCACAGGACCAATGACCTCCACCATGTACTGCACCCGCTTACCGCGCGCCCAGCTGAAGGAGTTGTCGAACACGACCTCGTCTGCACAGCAAAAAAAAAAAACAAAAAAAAAAACCGATGAAGCCATTGAGGATTCCCTTCAGAAAGGCAACAAGCTCAATTTGCGGCAGAAGAAGTGCTGGAAATACCCCATATCGCGAAATTATGTCATGAAACATATGGTAAGAATTCACTTATAAAAATACGGAATTCGATTCTGTTTAGGCGAAGTCTAGGGTTCAGTTCGCGGCGCTTTGAGCCGATTCATGAAATTGGGTAAAGCGCCTATACAATACTCATCATTATTATTATTATTTAAGTCGGAAAGACAAAGCGATCAAGAAACAAACATCATCTTCCAAGGTGAAAAAAAACCTCTCAACACTGGGATGTAAAACACTGCAATATGATTCTATGATACAATATGCACCAAAAAGAAATCACCAGTACGGTAACCACCACCACTACCCCCCCCCCCCCACCCCCCCCCCCCCCCCCCCCCCCCCCCCCCCCCGTTAAAACAAAAGACAAAAAAGCAAATAAAAGCAAGTAAAACAAAACAAAACAGGGAGGCGGGGAGAGGGGGTGCCAAGGACAAATACACGACAACAGTAAGAAACAAAACCAGACAACCCACATGAACAACAACATAAAGACTTTCAAACACCACTGCAACAGCAACACTTGAAACCAAGCCAACAAACAAACCAACAAAACCCCAACAAACTGATTCAGACAATGGCGATTTTGATATTACGGTTTCTAAATTTATTCCAATTTTTGTGTTCGTCAATTAGCCACTTCCCAGTGTATCCCTGACAACGCACGATGATCTCAGGGGGAATAAACAACAACAATCTTTTGCCGATGCCCCTGTTTAAATAAGATTAAGGAGTAAACGTTCTTCTTGATACTACACTATGAATCGAAATGAAAATTGATCGCGCATCTTTGCAGCACCTACAATCCTCATCAACTAAATGAAAGACTATCTATTGAAAATGGAAACACGGGAAGGAACCAAACAGGCCTAAAGGCACTTTCCATCGAACACAACCGAACTGCAAAGCATAAACAACTATGATTTCAAAACTATGAGAGGAACACTCAGTGCATAGATAGCAAGCTCTTGAAGGACCCTTGGAAGCAGAGACTGAGAGATGTGATTACTTATTAGCGTGAATCTGATGAAGACGAGAACAAGTCAGCAGGAACAAGTTCCACGTAATAATGCAGCGTCTTGCGTCTCACACGAGAATGAGTGTTACTGAATGTCACAATATCTGAAACAGAATGCCAGTTGGAGTGTCTTGCAAGGGACATGACTACATGCTGCTGCTCCACCAATTTTAGACAATTTATTGACCGTTCACTTCACTGGTCTGGAATTTATTCTGCAGTGTCCCTGTCCCTGGCTGTTTTCGGGGGTCAACAAGTTATACAAGTTATAGGACATTATACTAAAAAAAAAAAAAAAAAATTAAAAAAACCCCCACAAAACATTACTCTTGCACCCTAAACTGTGTAGGTTACTGATGGGGACATTCTGTTTTCTAGTCATTTATAATCCACAGTACGGCGAACACTTCAACAAATCAAGACATACGACAATTTTGAAGATAAATGTAGGCTCATGGTGCTTTATAAATCACTCGACAAGAGAAGCCTTGCTTAGGTAGGTCCTACCCGTTGATCAACAAGTTGGCAACTAACTGATAGTTTCAGCCTTCATCCAAGTAACCCTACGGACTCACAGGTTCCTGTCTGTTGGCACGTGACACTGCCGTCCTCCGGTACCATGTGACTGTTGACCCTCTCTACAGGATACACCGCCTCCCGTCCCTTGTCTGTCTTCAGGAACACACCGAAACCAATGTCGAAGTCGTCTGTCTTGAACTCCCACCTAGCGATCAACATCACCATACACAACTGATCGTCAGAGCCGCAGGTGGATCAGATTGTTTATATATATATATATATATATATAGAGAGAGAGAGAGAGAGAGAGAGAGAGACATTCAAGAAGTTGGATTGATCAAATTCTTCTCCTATGTAAAGTGTACATGTATTGCGTGAAGTGTTCATGTATTGAGCCCACTTCATCAAATACTGGTACTATATTGAAATATTGGTTTTCCACGTTATAATAAAATTCATGCGTTTCTTAATGTTTGTCTAGAGCTGCTTATGTTCACTGGAACTTAGTATGTACATTTGTTTAAGGCGGTAAATACAAATGAAAAGAATCATCAGTCAGACTATGTATCTGAAAACTACAAGAACAACAACAAAATCATCCTGCTAAAATGACCTGAAGCCAACGTCAATAACTACAAACAACAGATCGTGGATGTTTTAATATTATCATAACAAGGTACCTAGTTAAAGTACTGACAGGAAATTTAGAGAGAGAGAGAGAGAGAGAGAGAGAGAGAGAGAGAGCCGACCTCAGTACACTGCCAGGTTTGGTGACTTCAAATTGAAGGCAAAGTTTCTCTCCCCGTGACACGGTGGCCGTTTCCAATTGGTCATCGCTGTCTCTGTTCTGTAGAAAGTACTCGCGAGGCACGGGACCGCCCTGGCAAATCTGGCAACACAAAGAGAAAGATTTTAGCGACTTGGAACAATTTTAACCATGGAGGAGATCGATACTCCACCAAAGGAAAATCGCTATGCCGCACTGTGCAATGGAAATTGTTAAAAATGACTTCGACTGATCATGTATTACATGCACGGGAACTTGGAACCTACGTAGTCTGAAGAGAACATCACAAAAAAGAACACGGTTAGGAAAAGAAAGAAAGAAAGTAATTACCATAGTAGCACAGCGCGGGTTGCCATCCGGATCTGTCTTCGTGCCTCCGAGAAATACAGGCAGCTCCTCAGCGTCGATATACTTCAGCAAAGTCTCCTTGAAATTACCTGAAAAAAAAATGTTAACGTGACTTACACCTAAGATCAATGAGACTTGACTAGGGAAGGAAAGGAAACCCTTGAAGACCCAGATTTGACCCGCGGGAGACAACTGCATTACAGAGATGTCTGCAGAGCTCGGCATTCACGTGCAAGACTTGGACTTGGTGGAATAGGACGTTCAACTCCCAACACCCACCCACCCACTCTCCGTATTATTATTTCTCTGTGATATTCACTTTTGTTGAAGTACTCTTGCATCTTGTTATACTGAGCACTTGTTGAGAATCCTGGCAAAACCATCCCAACAAAAGCGAGAAGAGAGATGAGGACATCACATGAGTCTGGTATGAACGACAGCCTACGAGTTGAGTATGAAATCATCATGCGAATTAAGTAGAAAAGAGTTTCATCATGTGTCAGGTAGGAAGGAGTACACAACACGAGTCAAGTAGGAAAACATATACCGTATATACCGTAATAAACATATACCGTATATACCGTAATAAACATATACCGTATATACCGTAATAAACATATACCGTATATACCGTAATAAACATATACCGTATATACCGTAATAAACATATACCGTATATACCGTAATAAACATATACCGTATATACCGTAATAAATATATACCGTATCATATAGAAAATTAAGGCCTAAACATTCTTCTTGATGCTGCACTATGAATCGAAATGAAAATTGATCGCGCATCTTTGCAGCAACTACAATCCTCATCAACAAAATGAAAGACTGTGGTAGGGAGTACAAACGCCGTGATTTGCAGTTCAGGTATACACTGTACTAGAATAAATTGTGATTTACATTAATGCTACCTTATATTTATTAGTATGAAGTTAGTATGACCGGAGTACAGATTCTGGTCAGGAGTATTGTTCAATTGTGTTTTACCCTTTCCGACTGTTTTGCGCAGTATAGTGGGCGAGAACAGTTCACCGAGGCGTGTGAGTTCACTTTTGTATACTAGTAGCTCATTCTACTTTTGGCCGTTGAAGAGGGTAGCCGACTGTGGTTTTCTGTCACTGAAGCGATATTTGGTAGTTGATTGGATTTGACCTATTGGGAATGATCGTCTTTATACCAAATCACTGGTGAGTTTCATACATGTGTTTGATTGTTTGTACGTATGAATGAATGGATGATAATAAATAAATACTGAGTAGCCGAATGTTTGTACTGAGAAGGTGATATAAGTTTGTAATGGTGTGAGTAGTTTTAACCAGTTAGTTTCTATTTGGAAGTAGTTATATTTTGCCAGTGTTCGGAGGAAGTGATTTTGCTGTTACATATTGTGTTAGTATTACGGTAACGGTCACGTGGATTGTTGAGGTTAGTTGCTGGTAACTTATTTAGTATTTTATGCAGTTAGTACTGATTAGAGATATAATAATAGTGTTGTGTTACTTCAGGATACTTTCACGCTGATTAACGGGAGCGGACGTAGCCGGAGGTTCTGTCAAACCCCTGTGTATTTCCCACAGGGTAGGTGGTGTTTATGTTTATACTCTACCTTGATGGTATATAGTGCTTGATGTAATTGTATATATCTTTGCATTATGTTAGTTTGTTTACAAATATTCACCGTTTGCTATCCATTATATTAGATGTATATCTGATATTAGTATTGGTTATTTCTGACTAATTATGAATTTGGTCATGATGTTAGATGGGTTTAGTTACAATTATTTAATTTGAACAGTTAGTTGGATGGTAACCCAGCGTATTGAATTTAGGTAGACAGACCCAGGCCACGGTTGTATTTATTGCTCATGCGAGTGTGATGTTGTATGTTTCAGGGTTTTGTTTGGTTTTGTTTTTGTTCTTTTGGTTTTGGTTCACGTCTCCTTACTGACTGCTGAGTGCCGATTAAAAGTCCCGAACCCAACCCGCCTTGTCCGTATCTGATGAGAGAGAGAGACGAGAGAGAGGCCGGTTACAAGACTATCTATTGAAAATGGAAACACGGGAAGGAACCATGTCAAGTAGGAAAGGGTATACGACATCAGATGAGTCAAGTGGGACACAGTATACATCACACGAGTGAAGTCTGAATGAGTATACGATACCATATAAGTCAAGCAGCAAAGGGTACACATCATATGAGTCAAATATGAAAGAGTCCTTACCTCCCAGCACATGGATCTTGTTCTTCATGTCCTCACTAATGAGAGGCCGACATAACTTGTACAGTAATGGGAATATTCGGGGAGCTGAAAGAAAATATCCATCCAGAAGAGCATTTTTGGAAGCAGCAACCACTTGAGATAAAGAAGGCACCAGTAAACCTCTCTCTCTCTCTCTTTCTCTCTCCCTCTCTCTCTCTCTCTCCTGCACCGAACGAACTACCTCTTGAAGAATACAAAGATACATGTATTTACCATTGACAACAAACATGCGCTTCATCATCTCTGGGTAGTTATCCTCCAGCACTTTGACCAGATGGAGATACATCTGCAATCCTGAAAAAAGCAAAGTATGGAATGGAAGAATGAGATTTGTGCGCATGAAAACACTTTGAAAAAAAAAATAGTAGTGGTTCGATTTTCAGCCCACGCAGCAGTCATTTAAACTGACATCGGCACAAGAAGCAAGTTTTTCTGGTAATGCCCTTATCACTGGAAGACAGCAACTAAAAAGTAACATCACCGGATGGGACATTTTTTCCCCTATCAATATGTTAACAAGTAGATATCATTATGTTTTGATGCATCTGTATGTCCGATACATGCTGTCGAAATGGGAGCTATGGTGGCGGATAACGATGGTAGCGAGGATATCGATAATGAAGACTGAAATGAATGGTGACAACAACAACGAGAACAGACCGAACTGCAACATGCGACACTTACCGGGTCTCCACAGCATCTTGCTGCTGACGCCCTCCATGTCAAATATGACGGTCAATCCGTCCACACGACTACCTCTCTGTAACACACACGCACACGCACACGCACACGCACACACACACACACACACACACACACACACACACACAGACAGAGGTAAGGTGACGGAATACTATACACATTTGCATGAAACTACATACACGTGAGGACATGATCACCGGTCAGAATGAGCAGTATGACTATAACTTAGAATAAGATATTTTCTGCTTGCCCGTGTGGATGTATAGTGATAGTCATACATCGGGGATCGGATGCATGAAAGGAAATTAATCTAGACTGAGACAAAGGTCTAGTCTAAGACTTCAAATTACGTATTGACTGTCAACAGCATGCATTACCGTTTAGTCCCTGATATAGTCGCAGACAAGCTGCCTCAATCTCCGCTCATGCATCTCGTAATAGTCATTTAATCTCAGCTTTGTTAAGCTAGTTTCGGATTTACGTCCTAGTTTCTCTCCATGCATCAGGCCCCAGGAGAGCTCGTATGCTAATGACGGTAATGCAGATGCCGGTCATGAAAAACTAGCCTGTTTATCGTCTGTTTTTATGCCTGTCGTAAGGCTCTTCTTTCCACTTTGTTTGTCAGACATGCAGCAGCCTATAGTCGGCAGCATCTCGCCTTTCTTTCACTCGTTTTTCGTTATTTTTAGCTCAGAAACTAGAAGGCCTAGAGGCAAAAGGTAATTCTTGTCATGCCTTAATCCCTTCTCATTCAACATACAAATTAATGGCCATATGCTTCTTCGTAAAGAAGAGGAGAAAGGCAGCTGGAAAATCTAAAAATAGGTCCTTCACGACTCTTACGTAACTACCCTGCAGAAGAAGAGAAAGAACTCTTTGAATCTTCGCTGGTTAACGAGAGACACTACATTTTCAAAATTTAGGACCGGGACAAAACTACACCTGTGAATTCCCTAAAATAGAAAGTAATTATGAGGTTGCACGCCCTTAACCGCCCACGAAAACTACCCCAACACATTCTTTGATTTCCGGGCCCGCATACAGAACAAAAGGCTAGGGGCATTATGCATTGAGCCCAAAATAGCGCTCGGGGCGTTAGTTAGCGTCTAGTCGTGACGCAGGCCTGTCGCCCTATTGTGTTTTGAATATCGCCATTAAATGCCTTAAGCAGAACGCCAGACAAAAGAAACTTTTCCCTCCGAGGTCGTGTTTACTTTAACAGACTAGGCTCTATGGCACATGTGGACGCCGGAGAGGCAGAGCGAACACCACTACACTATCAAGCTGCACAGCTTGCATACGTAGTGCGTAGAACTTGACACACTTAGCCACACCATTCTGTGTACAAATCTACCCCCAGAGAAACAAAATAACAACCAGAGGACCGGTGAAGTCTAAAGGTGAAACCAGCCACTCTTCTTTTACCAAATAAGCACCACCCCTCCACCTAACTCGGGAACCAAGCCAATGATACGACCTCGACCTCCTAGCCGCGTGACTGGGGTTACCCTCCACCATGCCCCCCTCCCCCCCCCCTCCGTGAGATGATTGAAATGTATAGCAGACAGTGATGGTGCCTGCTACAATAAGCAGTTGTAGTTCCTTTCATTGTTTCATGAGGCAAGAGACACGCGTGCACACGCAGATCAGAACTCAGCCCAAAGAAGCCAACTCAGAACTGAGGTGTCCTATGAGGTGTATAATGTGCAAATGGAGAGCACGTGATCTAGCGCCCGTCACTTTTGCAAAATATTAACTCTAATATGTCAAACACGCATGTTTGACACAATGTCCTGTATGGCGACAACAGTTTTTGCAGACAAGCACTGTAGGGACAAAATGCCTCGTATTATTTTAAGGCTGATGCGAGGAATGGGCCATTGAGACATTGGATACACGTTTGTTTGGTATTGCGTGGCAGGATGGTATTGTATCCTGCCATCCATTATGACGCATGCCGTATATAAAACATTATGGCTATTTAAATGCCAACCGCCACAGTATACTCGTCTTGGAAATATGATTTTTTAACGTTGGCCATCGTGTATATACTTGCCTATGTATATAGTGGCAAGACACGCACCGGAAACATTGGGTCACTTTTCGATGTTCAAATGATACTTTTACTGATTTTGAGAAAGGTAGTGTTTTATTCCTTAAACTTTATCCGAAGTTATTCAGAGGCCCAATGAATATGAAAGGCGAACTGACTTCATACCACTTCAGGCATTATGATCCAGCTTTGGGAGACAGACCTGTATCACTTTCAGTGTGCCGGGCCGCGCAGTTGTCCACGCTAAACTCCCAACTAAATGCGCATCACTGACGTTTAAACTTCCGTTTTGCAAATCCATTTTCATTCCTGTTGCTACGCGTCACTTTTTGTGTTCATCCAAAAAAAAAACAAATCATGCGTGATTTCGATCAGACCTGCTGCATAAGGCAACATAGACATGCACACACGCCTGCATTAACAAGATAATGTGCATGCCCTCGTGACAAGACACGAGCAGAATAATATCATCCGCGTGATGAGGTCAGTGCGACAGGGTTTATACATGGAATGTAGGGTGACATCAGACAAAAGAGACAACTGTAAATATGGAGATCCACCGGCCCCCGTAGTGTAGTGGTTAGCACTTCGAACCATGGACTGTGAGACCCGGGTTCCAATCCCAGCCGAGGCAGGCGGGATTTTTCCTACTTAGGTCTGCTCATACCTAGAGGGGGGCGTGCTATGGGCTCAGTGGGGAGGCTGTTGAAAGACAGCCGAGACTTCACCCGTGCGACTTTGGTGGTGCTTCCATTGTTACGACACATTTCATGGTGTCGATGATCACACAACCGGCACCGTGACCGCAGGTTCCGTAGTTCCGGGGCCTGGTTAATGCCGGGACAAAATGCAGCAAAGTCACGCAGTCCCAAACCACATGGACCGCCACAGCCTCGTCATACCATCATCCTCATCACGTATGATATAAATATTATCCCAGCTTCCGAGGCGGAATACCACTGGATCCGGCGACGGAGTTGGGGCAGAAAAGGAAAAAGAAATCGGGAACATTTTCCCTCATTAATTTTCCCGTCATCTCGGCACTTTATGGTCGGAATAACGTGTCCTCGGCAAAAGCAGCTACTGATTTTGGGGTTGTTTTGTGTAGACAGTAGTATGAGTCGGTGGCATGCTATGTGTTTGGTTTGTGAGGGGAAGGAAGACTGACGAGGGCTGACGTGGATTGTGTGTGTGTGTGTGTGTGTGTGTGTGTGTGTGTGTGTGTGTGTGTGTGTGTGTGTGTGTGTGTGTGTGTGTGTGTGTCTAAGAGGACACGCTCCCGGCCCTTTCAAGGGATTTATATTGGAGAGGAGCGACAAGTAATTATGCAGTTCACTCACCAGCTTGCTCTGTTCTCGCCAGTCTTGAACGGTAGACTCACACTGCCACAATTTTGTCTTCTCCAGATCGACTTTCTTGGCGGAGTACATAATGCCCTTCATGTCAAGGTGACCGTACAGCTCCACACGCACGCGCGAACCTTCCTTGTCGTGGCCGCAAAAACCACCGGTCAGGTACTTCTGCAGGATCTGAAAACATGTAGGAAGGAATGTCTTGAAACTTTTTTTTTCAAACCTGGGAAAATGCGATTTACCCGAGTGAGAGGCAGACAACATACTGTCAATTCAACACAGTGTTTAAACAGGAGCGATGCCTTATTCAAGTTACTGTTGAGCGGGTGACGTGCAGCTGCTGATTTTAAGAACGATAAAAGTGTTCACAAGTGCAGGCTTCATTACTGTCTAGGAAGTGGATCAGATTAGTTAAAATGACAAATAAAAAAGACAGAAAGCCACTTCAAAAGCAGTTTACAAAGTCATGGAAAGAAGATTATTATAAGTGAATATATTATAAATGAGCAAATAATCGTTGGTGTGCAACAAGTCAAAGGATTTAACTTCTGTGTGTGTGTGTGTGTGTGTGTGTGTGTGTGTGTGTGAGTGTGTGTGTGTGTGTGTGTGTGTGTGTGTGTGTGTGTGTGTGTGTGTGTGTGTGTGTGTGTCTGTCTGTCTGTCTCTCTGTCTCTGTCTCTGTCTCTCTCTCTCTCTCTCCATGTACCTCAGGAGGCGTGTATTCTTCCAGTAGCTTGTCAACTCGCATCTTCTCACGGTACGCCATACTCTGTAAACACACACACACACACACACACACACACACACACACACACACACACACACACACACACACACACACACACACACACACACACACACACACACACACAGATATGCGCGCGCGCACACACGTTATAGAAACTATTTCTTCTCGGCGACCGTCATAAAGTTTAATGTTGAGTTTGAGAAAACATCTTCGAGTGGTCTTCTTCAAAACACTTTAAGGTGTTTTTGACAAACAATTATCGCAAACCTGAAAGAAAATCAAGCAATTTTCCACCAGACAGGCCAAAAAATAATTCTTGAAGTGCCGTCCTTGCACACTATGCTGTGAACTTTTCATCCTTCCAACAGTGCCTTTCACCATGTCGTAAACTTTTTCACAGTCTTAGCGAAATCACAGTTTCTGATATTTTTGTGAGGATCCAAAAGGGTTTTCACATTGTTGTATTACCTTAAATCCTCTATGTTCGTAATGAGTCCTGAGGAAACTGCCGCTTCAAAGCTGTAATGCTGAATGCTAAAGGAAGACATGTTCCATTTGGCCATTGCGACCGTTCACATGACTTTGCAGTTTCTAAACTAAAACTGGAGAAATATCACTTTCTTTAGCCCACGCTTCCATTCCTGTACAACAGTTCAGCGGGCAAAAGTTTCTAACAATAGCCACTAGTCAGCGCCGTCTGGTTGGTTCTCAGTCAACAACCAACTAACGTCGTGTGCTCAATACGCAGTCAACTTCTAGAACAACATTATCTGCCAGAGTGCACCACAATGGTTTCCGTTGCTATACTATGACCCAAGGGCACGGATTAAGCGCATTAAATTTGATGAAAAGTTTTCCATGGCGTTGTTATATCCCCGACAAAAGTATTGAGATTTTAACAATACCAGTCAGTGATCGTTTGGATGATGCACATTCCTCACAATGGTTTACTGTGTCCAAACCAAACCAAACCAAACCAAACCAAACCAAATAAAAACAAAACACTGACTGCCGAGACTTACCGAGCGGAACATTTCCTCTGCTTTCCCCACATTGTATTCTCGAGCTTAGACACAGGAAATTCATGATCAAACTCGCATCTTTCATAGTTTCTCATACAGCACAATACGCGCATACAAATATCCTACAGATCACATAAAAAAATTGCGTGTGGAAAAACGTATCATGATGTCTACATAGTTTAAAAATGCTTTTCAACATATGAACTATTTTAAATCAGACGAGCTGGAAGGAATGCTTTGCTTTCCTTTTAGTTTATTCTTTAAGTTTCACTCTTACCAAAACAAAAACAACACCCCTCCCCCCCCCCCTCAAACAAGAACAAGAACAACAACAACAACATGGATAACGTAAGCAACTCTCTTTCCTTCTGTTTTGCCGTTGTTATTGTTGCTGCTACTTCGCTCAACGTAATTAAGCAATCTGTTATCCATATGTATAACTCAACGTCACAATATAACTTGCTTTACCTTACGAATACATTCGTCAAAATAGTACAAGGATGAATAAACCAAAACTTATAGAAACACACGGGAAAATGATGAAGAAAGGACCCCCCCCCCCCCCAAAAAAAAAAAAAAAAAAAAACCAACAGAAAAACAACAACAACAACAACAACAACAAAAACCCAACAACAACAACAACAACAACAACAACACAAAAAAACCCTTCCGTAACGGTACTTGTGCTGAGCGCAAGAGCCCTCTTACTGATTAAAAAAAAAAAAGGATAATGTTCTAGAACCTGTTCTGGATTTTCAGGTTGTTTGGGTTAAAATTATCTCCGTCACGGTTCAGAAGATTTTTTTCTGAGTGTCTCCCTAATTCTTGAATCACTGATGTGGTCGACTCAGAGTGTAAGTATTGCGTTACCTTTCAGCCATTTATGAAGGTCGTAGTCGTCTTGATGTGGTTGTCGAACGTCAGCAATCCTGTCTTTGAACTGGCAAAATAGTTGAAGAAATACATACAGAAAACAACACCAAGTGGGTGGATGGGGTGGGTGTTTGGGGTTTACACCAAGAACAACAACAAAAACAAAAATAACAGTAGCAACAACAGCAAGAAACAATAATAATGAATGATTCAGACGGTCAGATATGATCAATATGTACCCCAAACAGAAATTGCGATTTACTGTTTTGCTGTGCGGGTAAAGAATGTTGTACAATTTGCTGTGCATTTGGAGAACGACGGAAAATGTTATTTGACAGAGGAGCATACAACAAATTTCTGTCGTTGGGGAAAAGTCTGCATCTTTATCTGATGTACGTTCCTTTTTTAACGCTTTCACCTGGTCTCATGTCTCGCACACAACGACTGGTCCGTGCGTGCATTGAACAACCCAGTTGGGATTGTTAAGCTGAGGGAATGTGATGTATAAAATGATATGATACAAGGGACGAGACCTAACGACGAACGTGCACCATTTTGCGTGTAAACAGAGAACTTCATTCCTACAGAGGGCTTCGTTCCTATAGTGTCCACGTGCGTGCACGCAAGCATTATACCGGTCATAAGCGGGAGGGCTCGAGTTGCACGTCAGTACCGTAGGGAGTGGCCGCTGTGGCACACAGGAGCACAAACTGGTCCTTTTGCAATGATATCACGAAGAAAGGTGTCAAACAAGCTTGTTTGGTTTTCCGAGTAAAGCGCTATCGTACTTTGTGCTCCCGTTTGTCAGTGACATTATTTTGCTGACTCTGGTCTGGTCGACTTTCCCTTCTCCGCAAGATGCTTAGGCTCTGTAACGTGCATACACGATGGATTTGCGTGCTGTGCAAGGAGAGATCGGCAACGCTACAAGAATATGTTTTGCCGAATTCATGTCCAAGTCCGAGCCTTTGGCATGACAATTAGCCTAAATCAGTAGACTACAATGTAGGCCAATTTCCCCTTGTCGCTGGTCTATAGTCATTATTGATTGCTGGTGTGTTAATTATGTCGCTCTATCACGGGGGATCACTACCCACCTGTTCCAGAGCCGCGTCCTCTTTTGAAGTCTTGCCCTTTGGTTCGCCATTGCTGGACGTCTCTCCTCCGTGATGAAGTTTGTACTGCAGCAAATGATAGAAATGCAACGGGTTGAATCTTTATCCTCATCCTTGATGTTAGGTACTGGTTGACAAATTCAAGACAACGATCCAATGATATGCGTAAAAGATTTATGTTTATTCTGAAATCATCATTCATATAATTTCACCCACAACACACTGGTCAGTGCATCATAACATGATGAATGAAAACTGTTTAAAATAATATGGCACGCGTATTAGCGTTCACGCTTAATTTTGGTCTGAACGGTCAAGACAAATTCAATGTAAAATTCGAAAGCACAGGTTGACACAAGGACAAAAGAAAGAAAACACACACACACACACACACACACACACACACACACACACACACACACACACACACACACACACACACACACACGACCGCTTTCGCTTTTTTCGTTTTGCGAGTGATTACAATATTTGCTCGGTCGATCCATTCAGCAATAGCTGATCTGCATGCGCCATATGAAAGGTAGCCTAACCCTCCAGCGGTTGTTCTGCTTCATGACCGAAATAATTCTTTTACATTCAGACTGAAGCCTGCAGCAGGTTGTAATCCTTCTCTCTCTCTCTCTCTCTCTCTCTCTCTCTCTCTCTCTCTCTCCTCCCTCCCCCCCCCCCCCTCTCTCTCTCTCTCTCTCAAAATCTGTTGGGGAAAACATCGTCATGAATAATGTCACAATTCAACACGGACTTCTCCCAACATTAAAAGAAAAACGACATCTAATGTTGCCGTACGTATTGTATCATCTGCGTGTTAAAAGAAATATAAGTCGAAATATACGGGTCTCCTACTGGATATTCTAGGGTCTTGTGTCAAAGCTCGTAGTCGCAAGTGCATCTGACTGGCAAAACATCAGGTACGATAATAAGCTTTCGAAATGCGTTTCAGAGAAGACGTTTTTTTTTTTTTTTTAAAATGAATCTTTAAAAGATCAGAAATCCAGTACACCCGCCTTAGTACGCTTTAGACGACAAGATCTAGGCAGATCTGCTTTGTCTTGGTCCTCATCGTGAAATGAATACGAAAATGCGAACAGCTGCGTTGAAAATGACCTCGGTTGCAGGTTGAATTCCGTGCTACTCGACTGAACGAATGGGCCTTTTTCAGTTTATTTGTTTGTGGTTTGTTGTTGTTGTTGGTTTGTGTGTGTGTGTGTGTGTGTGTGTGTGTGTGTGTGTGTGTGTGTGTGTGTGTGTGTGTGTGTGTGTGGGGGGGGGGGCATCGCTGTTGAAAGAAGAAGCACATCAACAACAACAGCAAAAACACCACCACCACCAACTACTATCACCACCACTACCACTACTGCTGCTAATTCTACAACTGCGACAGAAAACAGTCACCCCTATTACTACCGGCTATAGCTCCCACTGCTGCTACTACCACTACTGTACACTACTACTACTACTACTACTACTACTGTACTACTACTACTACTACTATACTGCTACTACTACTACTACCATACTACTACTACTACTACTACTACTACAAGTTAACCAAGTGTAGCACGGCCAAAGCGTAAAATGCCAGTTCGGACATAGGTCTAAAATTATCAAGGCCCGCTAGTCAGTGAATAGAAAGCAGTCCCGTACGCACTGTCTGAGAACAACAGTACTGCAATAGCAGCAGCAGCAGAGATCCGATCATCTCCTGTGATGAACAGGCTGCGACACACATATTGATCACGGTAACGTTGTCACCAAGGCTCATTCTCTTTGATCTGATCAGCACCGAGTGACAGAAATGCGATTTCACTAATCCTGTTCCGTATGTATCCTGCTCTTGATTACAGTCTCAATACGTTTGTCAGGTGTACGAGAACAAGAGATCGAACTGACTTTAAAGGAAACGTGAAACTAGCGTTAAAGTCAGTTCGATCTATTGTTCTCTGGCGTGAAAAGGTTTAAACGGGTTTATTCCATCGTTGCTAACCCAACTAAAGTTTTGAAACATTTTCGCTCGTGAGCGCGGCTGTACAATCAAAACGCTCTGTCTGCAGGCGACTTAATTTTCACACGTAGCCGCCACCTGACCAGGATTACGGCCAAACGTGTCTAAAGGAAACGTGAAGCTAGCGTTAGACACGTTTTGCCGTACTCCTGGTCAGGTTGCGGCTACGTGTGAAAATTAAGTCGCATGTACTGATGTAGACGGTGATATTAATACGGTGTTGAGTGTAAAGATACGCCGGAACACGTTACTCCGCACCATATAGGGAATACCAGCGTATTCAATAAGTGAATAATTAAAACATTGGTAAACACACGCCCCTCTCAGTGTTCTGTGATGTTTGTATGCTGCTCTGTTGACAGGGGCTGACCGTGTCCGTGGCAGTAGAGGTGATCAAACAAGGATATGACTGTCAAGAGAGTTTCAGATCTCGTAAAAGGTTTGGCATCGGACAAGTAACATACAACACAGCCTCAGCAGCCCTGCCGTCAACTGGAGACAAGGCCTGAGCGGCATGGATTTGAAAAGCGTTTAGGCCTTTTTTCCAGATGACAGTAAAGCTCGCAAGTCAAACCTTTCAGTGGTTTTCACAAAACACACAGACTTACCTTACTCATCTTGTGTCCACTTTCCTATCTGCCTAACAGGTGACGAAGCTTTAGAAAGCTTACAAAACGTTCACAATCTCCTTAAAACTGCACTGGACAATCAAGACTCCGTGCCGACCGAAGGCTTCAGACTCTGTTTTGACAATGCCCTATGCGATGCAGGGTAGAAAAATGTATCTGCCTTATTTTTCGCTGGAAGTGACACTTAATTTGCTGACGTTGAAAACACGCAGAGCGCGTTTCAGTTTGAATCTTCGGAGTGTACGCGATATCATGAAACACAGCCGATTCTCCTTTAAGAGCCGCGCACGTCTACCTAATTAATTGTTTCTCAGCAGAAATTAAGTTTCAACTGAAATGCAGTCAGTGCAGTTGCCCTCAGACAATGACGACATCAGACGACATAAAACTATGTAATTTTAAGGCACACTCAAACTGTTATTTCCTCGCGGCGACTGCGGGTCTAGATAGCAATGACTGATGTCGATGTGCTGCCCGCATGAACTGAACAGGCGCTGTGATCGAGAAGCAAGCAGCGCCGAGGCGGACAGACAGACACAGCGTCAATTAATGGACAAGTATGCGAAGCTGCCTGTGATTTACAGTTGCCGGGCGCATGCAAGGCGGCGTGTGATAGGCTGAGCGGGACGGTGTGTTCGTGAACCTGGTCGATTCAATATTGCCGGGGACGCACGCGGCTCTTCAAAAAACAACAAAAATCCTCTTGTATGTTATATTCCATTTAAAAAAAGTAAAGCTGGTCATGAAAACTGAAAAGTGTATCGATGATACAGTGACTGATAATCTGTGAATGTGGACTCGAGGCATAATCTTGCAGTCAGTGAAGCGGCACTGGCAGTGTGCGAAATCTGCACAGATATCTTAACATGTTTTGTACCGCGCAAGAGTATCCCGCGTTTTTTATTTTTATTTTTTTTACTCTTTTCCGGTTTTGGCCCTTTATATGAAAAACAGGCCAGATTTACGGTTCCTCAACGGCTCTTCGGCATTGCAGCAAACACGAGTATAATCAAAGTGCAACATTCCCACTAAGCCAAAATTAAATCCATGCAGACATGATTAAAAAAAAAAAAAAATAGTGAGGCCACTGGCGCACAAGCCAAGACTTCGGCATATACTGGTATCAGTCCCGTTACCGCTGGTGCTGAGAGAATACAAAATGCGTTGTTTGTTTTGTTTGTTTGTTTGTTTGTTTGTTTGTTTTTTTTTGGGGGGGGGTGGGGGGTGGGGTGGCGCTTGTTTTCCATTCTCTGCCTCTTCCCCTGTGGAAATAGATCCTGGTACACCTGATCTCAATTCTGTGTATGCGCGGGTACATGAAGGCACGTGAACAGACACCCTAAGCGAGGCTGAATGTGAATGTTGCCCATATCTGATGAGTAAAACGTACCATCAGTTTAATCATGGCACACAACAGGGTGGAACTGTCAGTGTGACACCGCTCTACAGCGACAGTAGCACTGACAGTGATCAGCAAGACAGACCCGGAAGTGCTCGCCTGGCTTCTGTGACGGCTTTGCCCGAACATGTAAATCGTTGTATTTTACACCCGGACCGTAACATACATTGAGTGTGTACGTTTAATTACATGGCGCCGTTCCAAAATATGACATTTCCGGCGAATAATTTTATGATGAATACGATAAATGTAATAATAATAATAATAATAATGAGTATTGTATAGACGCTTTACCCAATTTCGTGAATCGGCTCAAAGCTCCGCGAACTGAACCCAACACGCACGCTCATGTGAATCACACGCATTCTCTCACACACTGGACATAAACACATTACAATCACGTGGTGCGAAAGGTCAGCTCAACTATTTAAATTTCGGGATTTAGAATTTCATTTATTTTTCAAACTTGGTGGGCTGAACACATTTCCATAGCAGAAGGGGGGGGGGGAGCCGGAGGACCCGGAGAGAACCCCCGACGATCGGCCCGAATGACTGTAATAGTGAACGAGATTAATATTATGATAAATTACAATACCTCACTCAATACATCTCTGCATATCGATTATATCACGTATTGCAAAAACAGGTATTCCTCCAAGCACCTTTTGCAATGTTTGTGTAGAAGAGAGAGAGAGAGAGGGGGGGGGGGAGAGAGAGAGAGAGAGACAGACAGACAGACAGAGCGCATCATTGTGCTGGGCCTAATAATGGCCGTACACAATGATTTCACCACTCACTGTTGCGTCCTACGCTCCTCACACATAATAATTACCTGTCGTGCTCTCTTGGCTTAATGGAAGCCGATTTTTTAACGATACTTCTTACGTCTCTGATATTCTCCTACATCCCTACTCTATGGGGCCCATTCCCTGAAATCCTTCATCACCCCCCCCCCCGTCCCCCCCCCCCATCACCCCCTCCGCCCTATCGTGGTATTGATACCAGTCTCAAAATAGAATAAGGTGATTTGCGGGCAAGTGTGAAGTCACGTTGACATAGGCCGCCACGTTTGAAAGAGAACTGTAATGATGATGACGATGCTGCTGCTGCTGCTGATGATGATGATTACATAATGTACCGAGTAGAGTAACGAATGTTCATTTGTTTCTCTCCAGGAAAAAACAGTGCTTTTATATCAAGCTTCCTCTCTTGGACCTATTTCCAGGGATTTCAGGGTCAGACTCGAAAATCAAACAACCGGCGGAATGGGGAGGTGTGTGTGTGTGGGGGGGGGGGGGGGGGGGCGGCATTTCCAAGGCATTTTAAATGTTCTATTTCCGTCAAGAAATATCTTTCACCTATTTCTTCGTTTCCAGTATTTGAGGTACACATGTTTCTACACTGTGACAACATTTTCAGCACAAGGATGGTGGTGGGAGTGGGGGTGGGTGGGGAACAAATGCTCACGCCCCCCCCCCTCCCCCCGCCCCCCTCTAAAACAGAGAGGGGTTTGGGGGCCGAGCAATCCTCCTCTCTGTGTGCGTGCGTGCGTGCGTGTGTGTGTGTGTGTGTGTGTGTGTGTGTGTGTGTGTGTGTGTGTGTGTGTGTGTGTGTGTGTGTGTTGTGTAAACACATGAAACCACTCCTGAAAGACTGCCTCCCTTTGTTCGTGTTATGAAGTTATCAAACCGTGACAAATGATGTTATTTCATATATATATGTATCTCCCGTTGACATCAAAAGGCGCACTATACCATCCATCGTGTTATCAAAACTGTATCAAGTTGTTTTAACCCCTCCCAAAACAACAGATGTGTGTGTGTGTGTGTGTGTGTGTGTGTGTGTGTGTGTGTGTGTGTGTGTGTGGTGTGTGTGTGTGTGTGTGTGTGAGAGAGAGAGAGAGAGAGAGAGAGATTTCTTTACCGTGTTTGTTTTAAAAGACATGAAAGAGAGTTGAACGAGATGAGAATCATGGGCCAGTGATTTTCCGAAATCCCTGGCTCTTTGAATCAGGCATTTCCTGAAATCATCCAGTGCAAAATGTGATTACACGAACTGACTGAAAATGTCAGGGATTTTTAGGAAATCACTGACTGCACGGAGTCACTGTAACAAATAATACTTCTAATAATAATAATAATAATAATAACCGAATATTGTGTGGGCGCTTTACTCAACTTCTTGAATTGGTTCAAAGCGCCGCCAGCTAAACCCAATACGCACGCTCATGTGAATCACACGCATTAATAAAAATTCTCTCACACATTTTACACATTACAATTACGTGGTGTGAACGGTCAGAACAGCTGCTTAAGTTCCAGAATTTAGAACTGCATTTATTTCAAATTTTGTGGGCTGAACATTTCCAAATTTGAGGGGAAGGAAGCCTGAGTACCCGGAGAGAACCACATACGATAGGCCCTGACCTCTCGCATTGGTGACCAAGTCTCTTAAACCACCAGACCACCGACCACCCCTATATATTTACTAAGAAAAGCTGGAAAAAGAAAACAACCAAAAAAAAAGAGAACAAAACAAAACAAAAAAACACCCGAAAATAAGGTCGGCCTTTAAACACTTTTCTATGTCAACTTTCAGACATGGTAGCCAGCGGTCTGTGCATCGTCAGTGTAAATTCTAACAATAATAACAACCAACCAACCAACCAACCAAACAAACAAACAAACAAACAAACAAACAAACAAACAAACAAACAAAATAATAATAACAACAGCAACAACCGAAGAATGAAAACACCAAAACGTCAATAAAATTTAAGATTAATCTGTGATTCTTTCATCTGTGATATAATGCTCCAAAGCAGATTGTGTGATCTTAGCCTGGGGCGTATGTCTGTTCGGCAATATTATCATCGATTTTTCTTACGTATCAACCACTAGTGAATTCTGGTGAATGTAGGTCAGAAAGAGGGGACGGGGGGGGGGGGGGGGAGAGGAGGCTGGGGTCTGGTGAATCCCGGTATCGCTACCGGTGTAGCGTGTGTGGAGAGATGAAAGCTTCGGGAGAATAATTAGCAGACGGCAAGGATGGCATGCACACACGCACGGCTCGGGTGATGCCTCACACACAGCTCATCTTCGGTGCTGTGATTTTGTAACTGCTGGCGATTCTAACTCACCGAAGGAAAATGGTGGTATTTGTATTAATTCAAGTTATCAGCAAGCATGCTGACAGGAAAATAAAACAAAACAAAGAAACGAAACCAAAAAACAACAACAACAACAACAAACCACAAACACTGACACCCCGCGCCAGCGAGCACACACACACACACACACACACACACACACACACACACACACACACGCACGCACGCACGCACGCACACACACACACACACACACACACACACACACACACACACACACACACACACACACACACACAATCTGAAGATATGATACAGGTGCTGGGTACATATTCTTCTGATTGCGAGGTTACGTCCACCCCAATCAGTGACCTCACAGAATCTGTGTCTGTCTTGTCTGTCTGAGACTTAACTCTCAGACATGACAGTAGCGGGAAACAACTCGCATGCTTTCGACATATGACACAGGCTTTTGGAAATGACTAGCTTGCACACAAATATAGCAAAGGTTATGTAAGAAAAACAACAACAAACAAACAAACAAACAAACAAACCATGCAACATTTGACAGGTCACCACCTGTCTCATTAAAGTCCAACTCAGAGACGGTCAGTGGAGAAGATTAATACTCACTGATCCGCGCGGCATGGTGTTGATCAGGTGGTGATGACGGTACAGGTCAGTCAGGTGACACACGTATCCCAAACGACAGCTGCTCACTTGCCTCTTGTCAGGGAGGAGCCGAAATCGCCACGTAATAAATGTCTACACTCTCTCCTGTTTTTTGCTTTTCTCTGGACAACCGGCCTTAGGGGTGTGTTTGTTACCTGCCGGCTGGCTGCGGGTATAAGCGGCGCTGGGGCGGAACCACTAGCTGAAATCTATAAACACGGCGGGGTCAGTCAGAGTTGGCGAGACAACTTCAGTTTCTGGCCAGTGGCCCAGCTCCGTCTGTTTCTACTTGGGCCATGTTTAGCTGCTCGAATTTATCTATATTTTAGACTTGCCACAGTTGAGACATGCGGGTGTGTGTTTCGTGAATGCAAAAGTGAACGGCTCTGCTCGTTTGTACTTGCACATTCAAGGGGGGCTGAAGACTGAAGATGGTGCCGATGAAACGAAGTGCAGCTGTCGATTCAAATTAAGCTTATGTTAACTATCTACAGCTGCAACCGTTGTCTCCCTGGGTAGACTCACATGTATAGGTGGTCACGGTCGACGTCAGGTAGTTCGTGCCGCAACCGATTAAATCCAGTCACGGTTAGTGAGCCGTAAAATAAACTGACCTTGTTGTTGGCCCTGCCGGATTACAAGGACTTGCATCCTCGAAGACCCACTCACTGGTGTACGCTGTCAGGTATTTGCCGTTCTCGTCACATCCCAACCCGCACTGAAAAGTCTTAGTGATATGTTGATTTTAACCATTTGCCCGAACCCAAAGTCTGTACCGCGAAACTCTCAGAGCTGAACACCGCCCCAGCGTTCTACAGCTTGCTGAACTCAGCTTGTGCATGGGGACACTTGAATCTGCTGTAAAAGGGTGGGTGGGGACGAGGGGGTGAGCAGGAGGACACACGAGAAAGGAAACAGCACGTCGGTCTGGAAAGCGTGTCTCTACAGTGGGGTCTTCTGGCAGTCACGCTTGGTTAGCTAGCAAGAATCCGTCCCGTAGAAGTGACGTCACCTCGTCTCTTGTATTAGCCACAACTCGGGTTTAGGGTCATCCGAGCTACAGATGCCTTGGACATGGGCTGTTAGTGCTGCAGCATCAAGATGTGAAGTGTCGGCCGCAGGGAGAACGCAGCTAGCGAGTGCGTGGCCCCGCCGGAGCGACTCAGAGGCAGAGAGAGAGAGAGGGGGGGGGGGGGGTTAATAGTTGCAACTTGCCGTTGGCTGCATTTAAATGATAAAAAAGAGAGGCTAAATGTAAAAAAAAAAATATATATATATATATAAGCAGAAACAAAAAAGAGAAAAAAAATCGACATCTCCTTTCAAAGGTATAATGAGAGAGAGAGAGAGAGAGAGAGAGAGAGAGAGAGAGAGAGATTGACTTTGACTTTGATGCTTTATTTAACAACGGTATAAGATGTTGGTTACAATAACCATTTTTCAAACTTGCCGTTGAACACTAAACTACGAGTTACGTACAAAATAATGGTATTATAAAAGCACAAGATAATTAAAAAGAATTTTTTTAAAATACCAACAGCAACCAACCAAACAAACAAGCATTAAAAAAAAATTGAGCAAAGCAACCAAGCCATGAGATACACGATTAACTGAAAACAACAGTAGACAACAGAAACAGCAAGAACATAATCAGCAATGACACTGAAACCAAAACGAAGTCAACCAAAGGGTCGTTTGACTCAAGCACGCGGACATGTGAACATTTTCATTAGGTGAGGTGAAGAATGCTTACAATAAAGATAACAGATACTTGAAGAGCTCCTCTTTAAAACCTGCGAGCGTTGCCCTTGCTGTGATATTACATGGCGATGAATTCCACAATGTTGCCCCCGAGAAAGGCTGGATTTGCATAAATCTATTCTAGGTAGTGGTATGGTCAAATGTTGTCTTGATCTTGAATACAGAGGAGGTGGGGGTAGTAAACAGGTTTAGAATAATTATTATTATTATGATGTTTCCACTATGTGGGATGTCTCGAGTGATGTCCACTTGAAGCGTTTAAACTCTTTACATCGCAGAGCGGTAAAACTTATCTTACCAGGCCCACATCTAACCACAAAACAAAAGCTAAAGGACCTAGGAATTCTTCCATGAAAAGAGCACCTAATATACAATAAGGGCGTACTAATGTTCAAAGTGTGGAACAAAAAGCTCCCTGACTATATCCTAAACTAGAGCCACCGTGACCACTCTTGCCTCTCTCAGACGTGACGTCATAACTTACGTAACATATGAGACAGTCGTGATGCACTTCACGTCTGCTGCCATGTCTGCTCGGACCCGGCCCAGCAAGACACCCCCGAGCCACATTCTGCGACAGAACTGTGCAAGGCGGGCCCAGTTGTCAAACATCTGTGAACTGATTAGAATCATCCAGTCTTTTGTCGGTGATATTCTTTGTTCTGCACTACTCAGAGCAGGAACTGCTGTCAGAGACTTTGAAACGACACACGATCGATTCACATTGTAACAACGTAAGTTCACGTTCATATTCTGCAGACTTGTTTTGGTCATTTTCTCTTTATCGCCAAGAAACAGTATGTCACGGGAACCCACCCTTGGGTTAAAAAGTCGCGAAAGGTCAGAAAAGGGCGCAAAGTATGCTGGTTTAGTTGGTCGGCAGTCCGAGCAGCGAACAAGAACTACATACGTCAGAGACAGTGGATGGAGGGACTGAACACCGCCCATATCACCCCGCTTGGATTCATCGCCGCAGGCGCAGTGACCAACAGAAAAACAAATCATTCAAAAATATTTTGACGAACCAGCTTTTGTTTGGAAGCCTAGCTCACTGCATAAGAACTTGGAAAAAATGAATAAATAAAGTGACGCTTCATAGGAAAACGGAAGTTTTCCGGAAAATTTGCAAAAATCGGATTTGAAACTTTCGCAGAGTGTTCGAAAAACAGGCGATGAAAAGAAATCCAGATGTAAAATCTGTGAATTTGAACTTTATATTGAATCAAAGCTGCAAAACTAAACACTATAAATAAGCACACATAAGAAGCTGAGGCTTTCGGGGCGGAAGTAAAAAGGTACTGAGTTTATCAAGTAAAAGCATGCGTAGCGAGCCGAGGCCACGGCAAATGATTCCTCGTGGTTTCCAGTCTCTCCTGTCCACTGTCTGTGCATAGTCATGTACGTCAAGGAAGTTACGGACGGAAGTTACTGTTTCGTCCAGGCTGTTTTGTTCAGTTACATCTGGAGTCTGAAGAAAAATTACGAAAGACGAAATTGCTCATTGTTGATGTCATCCCCTTGAAAACGCTGATGAAATTAAGTGTGCATTAGGAACTATGAAACCGGTTTATTTTTTTAAATACGCTCCATACTTTTACTTTTAGAGAGAGAGAGAGAGAGGGGGGGGGGGGGTTACAAACTTCAACCTCATGGTAGCCCTTCACACCTCTGCGGATTTTGTTCAGGTGAAAAGCAGTCTCCATCATGCCTATGTACGGCTTCGACAGCCGGATGAATTTGAGCTCCCTGAAGTGGGAGACGAAGAAGGAGAAAAGAAAACGTTGTAAACGTGAACGTTTCCTGGGGCGCGAGTTCATCATGGGGCGATGTGAGTTGGTTAGGGAGGACTACAAAGTCGGAGACCATATGGAGGAAACCATACGCGAGGCCAACTACGTGCAGCGGATTTTTGACAGGTTCTTTGGCGTGTTGTTACACATTTCCAGGCAAACAAAATTAAATGTGACCCTTCCCGTGTCCTCAACAAGTTTCTGCGAACTTCTTCTTTCAGGCAAACGATTGGGCGTGCCGAAGTGCCGCACCAAAAGGTTTAGGAAACTTTCATCCCTGTTGCAATATCTCTTCTAAATTCACAACAATAAAGCAATGTCCATGCCCCTCGCTTAATCAGCTCTCCCTCTCCTTCTGTTTGTCTGTCTGTCTGTCTGTCTCTCTCTGGTTTATTGACAAATTTTACTGTAGGAATATAGACCGGGTTTGGTGGATAGAGGAGACTCAGATGAATGTACATTCGATGAATTTTGATAGCCATCTTAAATTGTGCACGTTATCAGTACTTTATACTTTAGGTTATACTTAATCGAAAAGCTCAATGTGTATTGTATAGTAGTCTATGTGATTCTCATTTACAGCTGCATGTATTGTCCGTCTGTTCGTATTAATACTATTATGTCCAACATGACCGAAGTTCCCATGTAGGATCATTTTTATTTATTTGAATCTGTATACATGTATATTGTATCAACTAGACACTTACACAGAGACAACATATATATGGCTGGCTGGCACTGAGCCAACAGCAGACTGTACGCGATGCGAATAAGGAGGAGTCAGATTGTGTTTAAGAGCAACCGCAGATCAGCAGAATTTGACTTTTTGCCTCCTGACGGCGGTGTATTGGTCAGAGCTCTAGTAACACTACTGCCAGCGTACAGACGTACCCACGTCCCACGGCACAAGCGCAAGTGTTCCACGCTATAAGTTAGCATGTATGAAGCCCGCTATATATGAGCGTTTAAAGTCTCAATATTCGTCACACCGCTGAGATGGAAAACTGCCGCTTTCGGCCGTCCAGAATGAAGGATGTTTCACTTGGCCATTGCCACCATTTTCGTGACTGTTTGGCTTTTATTGTTAGAGAAATACAACTTTCTTCGCACCTACGTCAAATAGCGTCGTCTGCTCAGTACGTGGTACACTTGTAGAATAACATTATACGCCGACCAGAGTCACCACAGTGGTGTCAGATGATATATCGTGACCAAAGTGACTGATTCTGATGCGCAGATTCAGCGCATTCGATGACAATTTTCACACGCTGTTGTATGCCTGTCATACGCATTGAGACTTTAACGCTTCAATAGTCAAGTTTTCAGTGACCTCCCTCGTTACAGAGAATACCAGCAGTGGGCCCAGACACTGGCTGGGCGTGGCGTGCTGGTGACAGATAACATCAGAGACTTGATGAAGCAGATTGACGGCCACTTCATGAAGAGCAGTAACCGAAAACGCTATTACCGCACTAATATCAGCGCCTCCTATCGCCAGATGGCAGCACGTTACCAGGTACACTACCATCTGATGGCCAGGTTTTTGGAGTTTCGTTTCGTTTTGATTTTGAATGTGCTCAGTCAAGCACGTGGTTGAATAGAATCACGCTCCGGCTAAGACAGTGAGGTGTTTGGTCATGATTGTTATCATTACAATGGAAGTGAGTTGTCTTTACATATAATGCGGCCGATGATGATACTTTATTCTCGAGCGGTAAAAGCCTTACCCTTTCCGTTATATAGACTTACGAAATAGTGACAGTGACGATGATAAATGTTTTAGTTAGTCTAGGCCTTTCGGTCCTTAACTAAAAAGGGGGGGCGGGGGGCAGGGGGGGGGGGGGGTAAGGAGACCACGCATACGCCATGTCACACGAAATTCCCAAGAAAAGGGTGACGAGAGAGAGAGAGAGAGAGAGTCCGATGACTGCCTCACAATTTAAAATATCACAGGAATTCGTAGAAACCACAAACACCAAAACTATTAGTCTAGTCGGTGATTGTGAGTGTGTATCCATTACAACAGCTGCCTGGCCAGACGAATGCGGAGAAGCACAGACATTGGGTGGAGCTGTTGGAGAAGGCGAGGAAGGCCAGGTGGGATGACTTGTGGAAAACGCAGTCGGGGAGAAAGATCTGTAGTCACCTTGGCGTGCCACTTCTCTCAGTTTATGGACGCTATCGCGTCGGGGATACGTTTGATTTCGTGCGTGAATACCAACCCAGAGTCGGCCACCGCCCACCTGCCAGGTACTGTTACTTTCTTCTTTTTCTTTCTGTCCCAACTCTGCCAGCTCCGGTTATATTTCTCCCAGGTCCTTTTAATTATGCGTGGTGACAGGGCCGCATTCCACACTTCCTGTCATAAATATCCCGGCGTTAACCAGGCCCGGGAACTACGGCATCTGCGGGGCCGGCCGTGTAATCATCCACATCATGAGATGTGTCACAACAACCGTGGACGGGGTGAGTCTCAGCTGCGTGGCAACAGCCTCCCCATTGGTCCCATAGCACAACCGCTCTGGGTAGGAGCTGACCTAGGTCGGAAAACTCTTGCTTGCCTCGGCTGGGATTCGCACACGGGTCTCCCGGTCCATGGTACGAAGTGCTAACCACTACTCTACGGGGGCCAACCCTGCCAGGTACTTATAATCAAGCTCGTTTTTTTCCTTCTTGCCCTTGTCATTATCTCGACAGACATCTCAGTCGGTGTGGCAAATTGAGGAAAACAACAGGATCGTTCTGGATATTAAAAAATAGCGTTTTCATTGCTTAGATATTATTATTATTTATTGTTGTTGTTATTGTTTTATGTAAAATCATAATCACCAAGAATTTAAGATGTAGGAAAGTCGCGTGCAGATTTGCCTATGGAATTAGAAAGAGTGGTTTGACTGTTATAACGTCCTGCATACCCGTCTTCTGTTCCCCAGTCTTCGATACCTGCTCGACTGGCACAGGATGGAACGGAGGCCGACTCCCTACCAAGAGGACTGGGATGATATTATGAAAAAACTGAGGAGCTCCGTCCTTTCATCGCGAAGAGAAATGAATTTCGACCCCAGTTACATCAGGCCAAAGTGGTACTGCACCCGCCAGGGTGTTCTCGCCTCTTATAAGAAAAAGGGGCATTGGGAGCCGCAGCATAGGATGAGAAACCCCCCCAAAGATATAAAGAAAGCCAAATCTAATAGAGATGACATGATTGAGGCAGCCGGAGTTGAAAGCTACAAACTCATATACGGCAGAGATCGCTCTGACAACAAGAGCCCACCCCCTGCTGTACGTGACGATACCTCGGTAGTGTACTCGGACTCAGCAGGTGGCTTTTCGGACACTGGAGATAAATACACCAGCGATGACGACACTAATGTGGATAACGTTGTCCTCAAACTACTGACGGCGGCGAATGTGGAGTCGTGCAAGACACTGCTGGAAAGCCTTGTAGAGTCACCGCCGAGTCAGAATACCACTACCGCATCTGTACTGTCTGATGAAACTCGCTACTTCTCCTCGTCGGAGGGCAACGCCACGTCTGAACTCACAGCCACCAGCGCCCGAAGCAACGGTGACGCGTCTTCAGACACCTACCAACTTCTGCTGGACACCTTCCAAGCCAACATACGTCAGCAAGTGGCCAACATGGGACACACACAGTCTCGCTTAAACTTCACTGAAGACGACGAAAATACTTCAGGTACACCGTCAGAAGGTACAGCAATGAAACCAAACATCCCCCGGCAAGGCGAGAAGAAACTGAATGCACCTAGTGAAGAGTCTGAAAAGAGTTTCAAAGGTTCTATTCAAAGTCCAGATCAGGATAGGCAAGTGGAAGACCTGAACATGTCAGCCGTTTCAAGTATGCTGCTTAATGCTTTTTGCCGCGCCACCCACGATGCGCTGCGCGAGCTGCATTCAAACCCTGATGTTTCACCTAAAGCCAGCGAGGAGTTGTTGGAGGCTGCTCTAACTATCGCAACGGACGAGGAGTTGTTTGCCACCCTTTTCACAAGCGTCTCTCGTTTGCCCTGGTCGTCCACAACACCCGATAGCTCACTGACAGGAGACACCACCGGTAGCAGAAGAACGCAAACACATGAGCACCTCCAGAGGCAAGTTAATCCGGAACTAGCCTACGGTACATCCACGAGCGCCGATGAAAGTTCCGAAATCCTAGACGGGAGCTTCCTCGCTGAAGATAAGAAGGAGCAGAAGAGGGCTTTCGCCAGTGACAGTCAGACCCATGCCCAAAACAGACGTTCAAGCATGCAGCAGACACGCAAGACTAAGACATGTACTAACAACTCAGCGCGCACCAGTCGCAGTGACGGCTCTACTACAGGAACACACGAATCTGATGACTCCTCCACAGGAACACCAAGCGACGGTGACGTCATTCGGTCCGGCAGGAAAGTGAACCACGCCGCTAGAGCAAGGCGCCGACAGATTCTCTACAACAGCTTGGAGTGTCCCGTCCAGATCCACAACCCTAGGGGGAGACCCTCGGGCTCCGGGCCACGCCTGAACCTTACCGTCCACAGGCAAGAAAGTGAAGATTCAGCGTCCGATACCAGTTCCTACTCGGATGTTTTGAACAGTGACGGCCTGGGCGACACAGATGGAGCAGAAAGGAAGCCAGACCACTCTCATAGTACACTGAGATCAGATGGTCGTCGAAATGGGGTAGGGGAATTCTACGAGCATACTGCGGCACGCAAACAACTCCTGACACTGCAATGCCGGTCAAACAGGGATAAACGATGCCTTCCGGTAAAACAACACGACGTCTTCTCCGAGATGTAAGTGAGACAGTCGAGTAGATTACAGACAGAAAGAAAAGCAAAAGAAACAAGAATGTAAAGATTTTCTAGTGATGTATTTTCAGTACTATACAACACACACACACACACACACACATACGCGCGCGCGCGCACGCATGCAAACAAACAAACACACGTGCATAAATACTGAAGCACGATCTCGGTATATTTCGTGTTTTCAAAATGAAATGGAAACAATTTTTAAGTCTATTTGTACAGAAAATCGATTATTTAAAAAAAAAAAAAACTCTTTCGCCCTCTTGTTGTCGTCAGTTATACATAATTTACAAAATCAGAGAGAGAGAGAGAGAGAGAGAGAGAGAGAGAGAGAGACTCAGACGTATTATTGTTTAGACGTATGTTCATAACAATGGACTGAGTTTGTTATAGCTAACACAGAGTAATGCCCTCACACACACACACACACACACACACACACACACACACACACACACACACACATATTCATGCACTGCATCTACAGGGGCACAAAAGCATTATATCTCATAGTTACCTCAGTTTAGGTCTTTGCATCTTTGTTTCCAGATTATTTTGGATCCGATCATGGCTCTCTCTCTCTCTCTCACACACACACACACACACACACACACACACACACGCCCGCACGCGCACGCAGGCACCGCTGGACAGAGTTCCCACAAGAGTACACACAAAAGTACACAACAATAGCAAAGCATTCACGATGCAGGCAAAGCATTGTGAATGTAAAGCATTCACGATGCAGACAACCGTTGTACGTTGATGAGAGCCACCCAGTCAGTCAATCTAAGAGAGAGAGAGACTCAAGACTCTTCATTCCTTAAAGGGCATCGGCCCCTACCAGGAAGGAGTGTGCATACAATGTAACAAGATGTTATTCATAGCACTCTCTCCAGTGTTTTCAGGGACCTGTACAACATCGTTCAACATGTTAACATTTTTTTGTTGACAGTAGCAAAACCAATTTGAATGTTGATGGATTACGGTGGAACTTAGCCGGAATCAAATCATGCCGCAAAGCATCAAGAGCAGGACAGCACAGTATAAAATGAACTTCATTCTCTACTGCAGAATGGCATAGTCTACAAGTTACTGGCGCAGCATTTACTTTTATACCTGTTTCTGTGTTCTGCCAGAATTGATATGCCCAATCTGAGTGAGTGAGTGAGTTTTTAGGGCTTAAAGCCGCACAAGCCACAAAGACTAATTCGCGGCTGAGTGTACCTGCACTACATGAAAAAAACAAAAAAACCTAACGTTGGACAAAGGATTCAAACTAGTCTACGGGGCAATATAAACCTAGGACATGCAGGAGACGCTGCACCTTCATGTTAATTTATCGAACTCCCGGTTACAAAAAAGCGTAGAAAACAAATAACAATTACAACTGGGTAAAACAAAGATACATACTAAGCGCATATACAGCAAATATTGCAACTTATCATCTCCTAGGCGCAATAAACCAGTTCGCATCATATGCCCAACATCACTTATTCCTAACCACTGGTAGTGCAGACGTGAGTGAGAGGTTAAAAAGAAGAAATATAGATGAAAGGGCCGAACTTAGAAATCAGCTGAGAGATGAGAGGAAGGGCAGAGCAGCTAAATTCGGGAGGTTTTAAAGAGAAAGAGACAGGCGAATGGGCTGGTGAGGGATAGACAGAGAGGTAGGAAGGAAAATTCCTTAGTTGCCAATGAAGACAACATGCCTGGGATGCAGTTGGAGAATAGACCGCTCCAACACGGAACCTCCCCGCCGTGAGGCGGTTTGGGAAAACAACGCTCCAGAGAGGGGTGCGTTGTGAAGGTCTTCAACATGACAGATGTTCAGCAGCACCAGCAGGGCGATGCGAACGAAGCCAGCCAGGGTGAAGACCAGGTGGGGGGAATCCAGTGAAGTCGGCCTTCAGAAATGACCCTCAGATGTTTCACTGGACCAAGGATCAGCAGACACCCGCTTACTGACCTCCCCCTCGGAGGAGACTTTGAGAGAGCAAAAGACAGGTGAATGGACTGAGGGAGGCAGAAATAAGAGTAAAGAAAGAGCAAAAGGGGTGGGAAAGCTCAGCGAAATCAGCCCCGCCGCGTGAAGGCGAGCCCATGGGGCCTGCCCAATCTGAATTGTGCGAAAGCGTGGATAACATATCTATTCAAACTTCATGTGTGTTTTTAAATTAACAACTCATAGAAAATCTGTTACTAGAATGCAAATGACTATCCCAGTCCTGCCACCGGCAGTCTATAAGTCCCCATACTTCTGCGCCATATTGGACAATAGGCTGCACCTGTGAATCAAAAAGCTGTATTCAAAACTGGAAACGATAACTGTTCAAACTTGTACAAAATCTTAAAAATACACATAGTTGCACGTTTTGCTCTGGACACTAAGTCTTCACAGGCATAATTGAAGCTAAGTTTTGTGGAGAAGTAAACCCCATGATATTTGAATGCATTTACTACTTCCATTTTCTGCCCACCCAACACCCACCTTTCCCTTGCTGCTAAGTATCCACCTTTGCGAAAGACAGTAATGTTACTCTTATCCATGTTAACCTTCAACTGTAAACGAAGAGATGATGAATAGAGGTTATTGAGCTGTGTTTGTAGGGGGGAGCCGGGGTGGTCGAATAGTAGAGCGTTGGACTTCTAATGCTCGGGTCGTGAGTTCGATCCCGGCTGGGGCCAAATATTTGTGCTGGCTTTTTCATCGTTGCCCCGTCTTTGATATCACCCTATGTGGTGGAAAAGGACGTTAAACCCCCAAACACCCACCCACCCACCCTGTGTTTGTAGACCAACTGCAGTTTCTGATAGTAAGGCAAGATCATCCGCAAAGAGGAATATAAACATTTGAATAGCTTCTTGAGAAAGAGCGACACCATGTCTACCTTTGCTAATTATCTCTAGTGCCAATTCATTGATAAACAATGAAAACAAAACAGGTCTGCAAACATCCCCCTGCTTAACGCCTTTGGTGCAGTTCATTAATTCAGTGTATCTCCACCCAGTTCTTACTTTAGCTTTCACATTGTCATACATGCTTCTAACACTGGAATACAATTTACCTCTAACGCCATGTTTGAAAAGAATAGGCCACAAAACCTTTCTAGATATACTATCAAAGGCCTTCTCAAAATCAATAAAGGCTGCATATAGCTTTCTGTTATTTACCAGTTGTTTCTGGACAATTGCCATCAGAGTAAAAATATGGTCCACAGTTGAGTAATCAGGCTTACCGCCTGGTATTCCCCTGAAATGTTACTAAGTTCCACGCATTCTTGTAGTCTATTATTTATGATAATGCCATATATTTTACTAGTAATATTGCACAAAGAAATGTCTTTAATTATTTGCATTATTCACATCACCCTTTTTATATAGTGGTAAAATAATAGATTCATACCATTGCTCATGGCAGACTCCTTCGTCAAATAACCTGTTAAACAACTTGACCAGAAGTTCGACTATTTCTCCTTTTGCAACTTTAAACAATCCGGCAAGTAATTCATCTGTGCCATCAACACCTCCTCCCTGGTAATAGGTCGGTCTAATAAATCATTCTCTTCTGTTGTCGGAGGATCATAATCTTCTTCAACATTATCTGGGCCGCGTTTCTTAAGGCGGGCGCTTCGAAACGTTCCGGGGCGCTTTCCTATGAAACCGTCTATAGGCACCTTGCCCGCGGCGGGCAGAAAAAGCGCCCGCGCACGACGTCTGAAGCTAGTTTGCCGCGAGCAAAAGGTCACGTGGTCAGTTTCTATGTAAACAAAGATGGCGGCGCCCACCGAAGGCTTCGTTGAAGTGGAACTAAGAAATGGCTTAAAATGAATTTGCGGGTGGATGGAGACCTTCTGTCCCAACTTGTAATTGTGCAGAATAGTATACGAAAATAATTTGAGCTAATTGCACCGGGCCGTGGTCGCCAGTCATTCAGGGATATGTCGTGCGTGTTTGTGGGGAAGGAGTGGTCAAAGTGAGTACGTAATGGTGCCTTACGTCTCCGTTTTGCATCGAGCAGAACATGCATACTAGCGGTATATCATGCTGCAAGCCAGTAATTATTGCTCCTCCTCAAAAACGTCGTCTTCTGCGCTCAAAAGATGACTGATAGCTGCGAGCACTAGAGTTTTCTTCTTCCTTTTCAACCTTGCCAACAACAGTGTTCGTGATTCCGCCGCCATTTTGAAAGCGCCTTGGTTCTAATTGGCCGTTTCCCAACGAGGCAAAGCGACCTTCGCAAGCGCCCGCGAGCGCCTTTCCGTAAGAAACGCGGCCCTGGTTTGAAATGTCTAAACCATTCATCCAAGGTAATATTATTTTTCTGGGAGACATTCTTATTTCCAAATTTATTTATGTTTTTCCAAAGTTCTCTTTCGTCATGAACTGATTCGATAAGTTCAGCATGCATTCTATTATTGTAGTCTTTCTTTTCTTCTTAACTAAATTTTTATATTCTCTTCTGGCTTTACAGTACTCTTCTCTGTCAAGAGGTAGACAACTTTTCTTAAACTTTCTAAGAAGCTGACGTACACACCTTCTAGCTAGAAGACATTCATAATCAAAACCGTCAAACCATTTACTTTTGGTGTTGTATGTTTGTCTATTCATACATGTAGCACACTTTCTTCGTGTATCACTAAACTTTTCAAAAGCAGTATTAACATTAATATCAATCAAATGAGAAATTGTTAGTAACTCTTTAAACCAATGTGATTTCACTTCTTGGACAAAATCCTCTTTACATCTGTCATCCCAGACCAGTTTGTGAACATCCCCAGAACTCACATCATATTCAACACTCTGTGTATCTTCAGTAAGGTAAGTCACTCTAAGTTCAAGGGGCATATGTTGTGACTCAATCTGCTCACATACAGTCAAGGAAATATAGCGGGAAATAGAATCAAACAAATCACAGGAAATAGTCATTAACACTGTTGCCATTATCAGATGTGTATGTGTAGCAACCCTGTAGGTCGCCATTACACATACCATTCATCTGATTATACAAAGGCCGAATGCACTGCACATATTCAACAACATTTTCCCATAGCTATTCAATACTACATCTTCAGAGTTACGTTTCAGTGTACAGACGGAACGGATGTACACCAGGAAAACAGAGAGAGAGAGAGAGAGACACAGAGAGAGAGAGAGAGAGAGAGAGAGAGAGAGTTTTAACTGTGACGCCTTTATCTGCATGCGTCAGAAACGTGAATTCCATTGACGTATCCAGAAGAAGTGACGTGCCAAACAAAAAGTTCTGACTTCCCTAATCGGTTTTGTCACTCATATGGATGGGTGATCGGTGGAGTATGTGCTGTATTCGTGATGGATAGCGCGCAGGGGTGCATCCGAAACGCATCCCCCAGCGCGCTGACCATGCTTCCAAACACGCGTCTACTACAACCATGACCTCATTTCAAATACAAGCCGTGATTACGCCTAGGTGTTCGACCATCCTTTGCTTGTACTGAGCCGCAGACGGAAATCGCTGACGATATGGATACCTTCAGACCCAAGATGCATCGGCTGCAAAGGATGATGCAAGACAGGGAGCCGGAGGCAAAGAAGGCTAACAAGTTGTTCGAGAAATACTCGCCCCTAACAGAACACCTAGGGCCCGGCTCCCTGAGGGAGGCACGGCTGAGAAAACTGGCCGAGCGGGACATTCAGGAACACATGCGTAGGCTGGAAGTTGGCTGGAACCGTCGGCATCCGAAGGTAGGGTCCAACTATTGGTGTCCTTTAGAAGCACCAACGAAATGCGTTTCGTTTCGTTTCAGTCCGTTCATGGTCTGTGCCTGTAAATGGCCCGATTTTTGTTGTGATCTACCAACGGAGTATATGGTATGGTATGGTATGGTAGGCTTCTCCGCGCGCCTATTTGTCTCTTTCCAGCCGCTAAAGGCTCTACAAGGTTGGAGGACGAAGCAGTGAAAGACTGCTAGTGCTGTAATAGTGGTTATAGGAATACTATTCTCTTTTAGACAATTACTTATTTCCGCCCATAAAATTCTAACAAAGTGCAGCGAAAGAAATGAAATTCTTCGGTGCTTATATAGTTGACTATTGATCTATCTGATGTTGGTATGTCCCTCGTCTTCTGGAGTAGCGACAGACCACGACCACGTGTTAACCAGATCTAATTCCGCTGAAACGATCACCGTAATATAGGTTAGACCAAGAAACGGTCGGAAAGACCATCATGGAGTCACAACATACGAATCGTACTCACTGCTCGAGATCATCATGTGCGTGATTGTGATTCTGGGCCCGAGAGTGGGCACTCTTTATTATGCTTGCAGCATAGAGGCGCCAGGCATTGACACTGTTTCAAACTATACTTTTGAACTCAGATACCGTTTTCTTTGCCCAGGCCATCGCAGTGACGTCACGAGATATGCTCAAAGCCACCGGGCGGGTTGTTCCGGTGGTGCGATTCGGGGACGAGCAGGTAGAAGAGGTTGAGATGGCCATAGAGGAGCATGGGGACGGGGAGGGAGCGGCCGCGACTGGTGTGGTGAAGGCAGAAGAGGCGGAAGAAAGAAAGGAAGAGGAGAAAGAGGAAAAAGAAGAGAAAGAAGAGGGAACTCAAGAAAAGGAAGCGATGGAGACAAGTCAGATAGAGTCAATAGCTGAATTGGAGGAGGTAACTTTTATGGTACAACTTTTCTTCGTTGATCGAAAATGTATATCAAAGAAGGATAGTTGTCTCAGAATGGTCAGACTGTAATTTCTTTCCAAGTCTCAACTACCATTTCACATCAGCCCTCGACTGCACGCTTGGTGTTAGTCGTTTTGTTTGTAGATGTGTTGCACGTGTAACTGGACAATCAGTTAAATTCAAATCAATACACAAAGCGTTGTTACTGAGAACATTTCGTTCAATCTCGTCATGAAAATACACAGTAACTTGATATTGGCAAAGAAAACAGCTTTAAGAATATCAAACAAGGCGACTCCATTCAAACAGGATTCTTAATCGTTAAGAACATGTAGAGGGTTAGAAAGTAATAAGTGCATACAATACACAAGTTTCGTGGACAGCATCATAACTGTTCGAGTCATAATGTGTACGTACAAAAGGTACAAGTCTAAGTGTGCTTCTGTCAGAAGCCGAAAGAAGAGAAGACGAAACCGCAGACTCGGTTTTACCACACCACCCGGTTAGCAGCATGGAGGGCGACCCGCTACAAACAACACAGTCAGGCTTCCGAGCCGGGACTGTGGGGCGCTAAAGGCGAGGAGAAGATCCAGGGGCTGCCTTACACGGAGTTTCTCAACAGACTGGCTCTCATGAGGTCGCGCGGTGACCAGGGACAGTTGGAGGTAAGACGTCGTCTGTGTGAGGATAGGAGATATTCTAGTTGTCATCTCTCTGGGTCTCTGCGATTAGCTTATGAACAGTAAAATGAACAAAAAAAAACAAAAAAAAACAACAACAACAAAATCTCAATGCTCCGGGAGCTTCATGAGGCCATTTCGCGTAAATCGGAGATGAAACCAGCGCGCATTAACTCCTCATTTTTACGTCTAGAAAATGAATGTCATTACCTTGACACACACGAGACTGGCCGACCTGCTTGAAAGCATACGCAGAAAGACGAAGGCACGGACCACTGGTTTTCCATTCAGACTTAATTTCTTCTGCCACAGTCCCGCACAGGCATGGGTCAGTCAGCATGGGTCAGGCAAGGAGTACCCCCCCCCCCCACCAGCAAGGGACAGCGTTGTCCTATCTTTCATGTTCAGACTCTCTCTCTCTCTCTCTCTCTGAGTTCTCTCGAAGAACTCGGTAGATACCCGGCGCTGTCAGTGACGGCAACAATAAAATGCATTAGGTATTGGCTAAGACCGACAAAACTCTCCAGCAGCAAGTACGTTAAGGTGGTATACTGCATAGTGGATAACGTGAACAAAAGAGGACTGGAAAACTGCGTATCTAAAGTAAAGATTTGCTCTGTCACAATGGTTTTGCACACGTCTGGCGGAACGAATGTGTTGGGGATAATAGTCTATTCCTATCTAAATTAAAACCTAGACTCACAGATCGTTTCTGTCAGGGCTGGTATGTCAGACTGGAAAACAGCAATAGATAAATTGTGTAAAAGTCCATTACGACTGGAACGGGAGAAATACTTCGATGTGCTCCAAACGCCTGTAAACACCGAAATTGTGCGGACGTAATATCCTTTTGCGTTTTTGAAATGTGTTCAGGTGATCAAATGGACAAAATATGTCGACGAAATAAAACGTTCTGAGCATTGCCGAAATATCAAAGGCATGAAGGGCATTATGTTGTTTGTTTATGATTTTCTATGTTTATGATTTTCTATGAAATGTTTTGAGTGCTGTTGAACAGGCAGATCCCCAGCCAATCCAGCGCATCGGCGGAGTTCCACTAGTGGCCACCTTCAAGAACAAGCCTTTGAAAATCCCTGAGCGCTCCCCGTTGTATGAGATCAAGAGGTCGCCTTCAGAACTTGAAGAAGACGAAAAGAAGAAAAAGAAAAAGATGATGAAACCAAAGGTAGCTAGGTCAATTTGTGTTGAAGGTTGTGCTTTATGCGGCAGCGTTCAACAGAACATAACCATGGATATTGATTACCATGGTTATATGTTCTGTACATGACTAGATTTCTATACCTTTACGTGTTTTTTTTTTTTTTTTTTTTTGCTGCCCCAACTCTTTGCCAGCTCCAGTGGTGTTCCTCCCAGGTCATGGGTGGAACCCACGGAGGACTCGGAAGTTGGGACAATTTGTATTATGCATGATGATGGAGATGAGGATGATAGTGAGATGATACTATGGAGGTCCATGTGGTTTGGGACTGCGGGACAGGGCCGCATTCCACGCTTCCTGTCATAAATATCCCGGCATTGACCAGGCCCGGGAACTACGGCACCTGTGGTGCCGGCCGTGTAATCATCCACATCATAAGACGTGTCATACAAAGGGAAGCACCCCCAAAGTCGCACCCGTGAAGTGGGTGAAGCTCGGCTGCGTGGCAACAGCCTCCCCATTGGGCCCATATCACACCCGCTCTGGGTAGGAGCCGACCTAGGTATAAAAATCCCGCTTGCCTCGGCTGGGATTCGAACCCGGGTCTCCCGGTCCATGATCCGAAGTGCTAACCACTACACTACGGGGGCCGGTACCTTTACGTGTATTAATGTTGTTGTTGTTGTTATTGTCAGTGACGTTCGGGTTCTGTTCATGTGATGTTTATGCCGATAATGATGAAACAACGTACGGCTCCATCCCGACTGCTCACAGCACTTTGGGAGAGGGTTTATATGATAGGGGAAAAAAATTATGTGATGATGTAAATTAATACGAACAAGCTATGTAACTTAATACTATGTAATGTAATGCTTACCTCGCTTTGCAGATTCTGCTGCTGTTGTTGTTTTTCCCTTTATAGGGAAGCTGGGATGGCCGAATGGTAGAGCGTTGGCCTTCTAATGCTCGGGTCGTGAGTTCGTATCCCGGCTGCGGCCAAATGTTTGTGCTGTTTTTTTCATCGTTGCTCCGTCTTTGATATCACCCGTATGTGATGGAAAAGGACGCTAACCCCCCAAACACCCACCCACCCCTTGAACTTTATTCCGGAATGTTCGTATCTTGCTGCCGTGCGTTGTGCAGAAAGAAAAAGATGTGGCCAGTACATCCAGCAAGGGGAAAAAGAAGCGTCCTCAGATGCTAGGTTCCACCTCTGACGAGAGCTTGTTGACCACCCTCACTACTGTATGTTCCGGATGCTCCCTGGCCGCGCGCATGCGCGCTCCCGTCCTGTCTAGGGTGGACAGCAATATCCTACGGGTAAACGACGCACCCAGTCATGTATTTCACACATACATGTAAAACACCCGATGCCTAAGATGTGTGTGTGCGTGCGTGCGTGCGTGCTCGCGTGTGCATGTGTGTGTGTGTGTGTGTGTGTGTGTGTGTGTGTGTTCGAGCTTGAGCAGTAAGCGTCTTTTGATGCGTGTATTTTACATTTACTTAAACTTGTTTTCGATAACTAGCATCACTTCTCGTCGGTGTTCTGACCAAACTCCAAAACAGCAGTGATTATCATACAGCAATACGAGCAATGGTAACCACATTATAGCAAACACTAGGTCATCATGAGCACAGGCAAGATTCGCTTCTATGTGAAAATATGTATTCAGGTCAAGGGCTAGTGACGGGATTTGTCGAGTCAGCATACTACACAAATACGAGAAAAACAACAACAACAACAAACAGGTTATGAGACAAGATGTGTCACGCTCTTGAGTTGTGTAATAATTACAGTAATAATGATAATTATAAGTTACCTTTTCTTGGCTCATGACGCCGCAAACTGAGCACAGCACATGAATCACGTGAATCAGACGCATTTCCTCACACTCTGGACATAAAACCTTCACGTGGTGCGAGTGGTCAGCTCAGTAATTAAGGTATCGGAATTTAGCATTGCAATTATTTTAAATTATGTGGGCTGAACATGTCAATAACAGAGAGAGAGAGAGAGAGGGGGGTGGGGGTGGGGGGCCTGAGTACCCTGAGAGACACCCCGACGACCGGTCCGACCGGTGCCACACATTTCAGCTGAAAAGTGGGAGCCGATCGGATCCCCAACTTGTAGGAGTGGCAGGATCAGTACCTCGCCCCGTGAAGCACGAAGAGCACGGTCATAAGCACGGTCATAAACACTGAGGGACCGTCCAAACTGTCAGGCAGGTGCGATTATCCGAGAGCATGCGAAGACAAAGTAGGAAGAGCTAAATCATCAACTGAAATAGATAGTTGTGTGAGCGACTATTTAGGAGCCAGTTTTCATCCCTGTGGGGGATTTGTACCGGCGGGCCGACTCCATTACTGTTCGAAACGGATCAGTAGTGGTAACTCGACTTTCCGCTATTCAGCAATGCTAACAAAACAAAAGACCCCCCCCCCCCCCCCCCCGCCAGCAATACCAAAAACACATTGCATGATTTTAGTGATTAGCTTTTCTCCCATTTCCACGAACGACTGCACACTGCATCCAGCATTGGCACACTACCTCTCACTATTTGGAAGCACCCTCAGATCCTGCTCCTCGCAGATTCCGGGCGCCTCGTAGACTTTCAAACCACGCGGTTTACGCCCTTGCTGTTCTCCCCTGGCGCGGTTTTGCTCTTGATGCCGCGATTCGGGAGAAATTTGCCGAAACCGAGCGATATCGACGCTTTATCCACGTAAATTAGCGACTCATCGGACATTCTCAAGCCACGTGACACAAGGGACCTTATACCCCGTGATATAGACAGTATCGCATTGCACTATGCCTAAAGTGTACTATTATAGTCCCAAAGAACTAAAATAAGATCAAACGATATTGTATTTCCACAGGTCACTAGGAAAACCGGCGTCTGGAAGCGATGTCGGGACTGTGCGTGTCAGACCGACCCCATCCTGACCCCGACCTACGTGCCGACCCCGAGTGCGTCCGACACGGGTCAAGGTTGGCTGTTCCTAAGCGACATCTCTATCAGCAGTTCCAGTGGGCGAGCCTCGACCGCCGACACAGAGCTGAGACCCTACACACAGGACGCCCTCATCACACCAGACCTTGCAATACCTCCTGGGTCAGTGGCAGTGCCGTGCCCAGTTCATGGGTTTAGGTTTAGGAGAGAAAGTCCTTTCGACTGGAACTCCAATTCCCCCGAACTGCCCCCTATCGAGCAAAAGCACAATACTTTCCTCTTCACGCCAGATCGCGCCATGCCTCCCGGGTCAGTGGCAGTGACGTGCCCACTTGATGAAAATAGATTTTGGAGAGAAAGTCCTTTCAACAGGAGCACCAATTCGCATGAACTGCCCCCTATCGAGCAAAGTCAGAAAACTTCCCAGGCAAGGCGTCGTCGGGCTAGATCTGTGGCAGGGAGTTCCCCTGATGTCGCACAGGTTCGTATGTCCCCGAAACTTCCCCCTGTCGGGCAAAAACAGAATACTTTCCTTATCACACCAGACCTCGCCATGCCTCCCACAGCCGGGGCAGTGGCAGTACCGTGCCCACTTCCTGGGTCTAGGGTTTGGAGAGAAAGTCTTTTCGACAGGAATATAAACTCCTCCCAACCGCCCCCCACTGAACAGAAGCAGGCAGTGCGTCGTCGGACTAGATCGGTGGCAGGGAACTCCGCCGACGCCACACCAGCTCCACTGCCTCGACTCCCTGGCATGCACCCCGCAGCTTTTAACCAGTATCGCGTTCTGAAAAACAAGCGCGGGAAACCTCGCTGCCCCATCATAAAAACGCAGAGCCCTGTCGGTTCACAGTCATCTACTACCTCCCCTACGCTGTTCTTGTTTCCGGGGCTTCCCCCGGTGCACGATTCCTCTCCCAGCGGATTTCGTGGCGGACATCGTATTCGCAATTCGGATGAGTTGGACGCTGTCAACGGCCCACAAGCACATACTCCATTGAAACCTCCAGGCCGAAGTAAAAAACGTCGGGGACCTCGCCAGCCATCTTGCGCATCCTTAGGTGCTTTGGGACAATCAGCACTCGAGATGGCAAATGACTTAGGTTTCATCGTTAATGATGTGTCCCAGGATCTTACCGCCCCTCCATCCACCCCTATGCAGGAAAAGAATTGGGAGATACCAGCATCGGAGATCCAGAGTGTTGAACGGATACACATAGTGCAGTCCACGTCTTCCACCAGTCGAGTGGCATGGACGGAAAAGACAGCAGACGACAACTCCGAAATGGAAGGTGTGGCAAGTAGAAAAGAAAGTACTAATTCAGCAATTTTGCTGAATCTAGAACAGTCATCCAGAACTTCTTTGGTATCACCAGGAACACAACCGACGTCCAAGACCTCTCTGACAAGAGAAAGGTCACTAACGTCCTCGCCCTCTTTGACTCGGCGGGTCACATTTAAGGAGCCAGACATTGCCAGCTTTAGACTTTTTGGAGAAGAGCAAAAAGGCGCAGATATTCCTCCTACAGTGCATTCGATGTGTTACTATTGCCAAGACGCGTGGTTCGAGAAATTAGCAGACGACAACGCGGAAATGGAAGGCAAGATGATGGTTACCCTTAAGAAAGCGAAGGACTTCGGTGCGGTTAGTGTGACAAATGCACCAAAAGCGCACATGGTGTGTTCTGAATGCCAACAGCCATGGGTCAAGAAAACCGCAGAAGAGAGTTCTAAATTGGAAGGCTGCATGATAGCGCAGTTGATGTGTTACAATTGTCAAGACGCGTGGTTCCAGAAATTAGCAGACGACAACGCGGAAATGGAAGGCAAGATGATGGTTACCCTAAAGAAAGCGAAGGACTTCGGTGCGGTTAGTGTGACAAATGCACCAAAAGCGCACATGGTGTGTTCTGAATGCCAACAGCCATGGGTCAAGAAAACCGCAGAAGAGAGTTCTAAATTGGAAGGCTGCATGATAGCGCAGTTGATGTGTTACAATTGTCAAGACGCGTGGTTCCAGAAATTAGCAGACGACAACGCGGAAATGGAAGGCAAGATGATGGTTACCCTAAAGAAAGCGAAGGACTTCGGTGCGGTTAGTGTGACAAATGCACCAAAAGCGCACATGGTGTGTTCTGAATGCCAACAGCCATGGGTCAAGAAAACCGCAGAAGAGAGTTCTAAATTGGAAGGCTGCATGATAGCGCAGTCGATGTGTTACAATTGTCAAGACGCGTGGTTCCAGAAATTAGCAGACGACAATGCGGAAATGGAAGGCAAGATGGTGGTTACTCTCAAGAAAGCAAAGGAACTGGGTGTGGCTTGTGTGACGAATGCACCAGAAGTGCATATGATGTGTTCTGATTGTCAAGATGCATGGGTTCAGCAATCAGCGGACGGCAATGCCGAGATGGAAGGTCGCATGGGAGTACCTCTAATGAAGGCAAAGGATTTTAAACTAGCTGAAACACTGCACCCCCGAAAAATAGAGAAGCTAAGCATGATAAATTCCAAACCATCCTCTTCTCAGAAGGAGTGCTCCAAGCAGTCAGCATGGAGCAGTTCCAAAGACGTAGTTGGCAACATCAGTGAAAAGGCTGAAGATAGTGCAATGGTTAATGTACATATTAAAGCAGATGTCAACTATGGCCCCCCTGAAGTGCATTCGATGTGTTACTCTTGTCAGGACGCATGGTTCCAGAAATTAGCAGATGACAACGCGGAAATGGAAGGCAAGATGATGGTTACTCTAAGAAAAGCGAAGGAACTCCGTGCGGTTAATATAGAAAACGCACCAGAAGTGGATATGATGTGTTCTGAATGTCAAATCCGCAGTCGACAATTCTAAAATGGAAGGCTCCATGGCAGTGCCTCTTCAAAAAGCAATGAACCTCTAAAGACGTAGCCAGGGCAAAACCATGGCAGAGAGGACAAGACAAAGTGTCGATGTGTTTTATCCGGTTTAGAATACCTAGGAGGCGTGATGGCATGTAAATCCATACAGAGGACACACTAGCAAACATTTTGTGTCTTTCAAGGACAGGCTTACTGTGTATATTTGATGAACGTACTTTTTTGCCGCTGTGAATTACACTTACCAGTACATGCAGTTCTGTTTTTTTTGTTTTCTTTGTTCTTGTTGTTGGCGATCTAGATGATGCATGTATGGCTGTGTTTGTTGTGAAAAGAAAAGTCTAGACGTATTTCTGTACAGTTACTGGCCACGGATACTCCTGCAACATAGCTGCAAGTGAGTTCGATGTCTAATACGGCAACGACACCTTTTTGTTGTTGTTGTTGTTGGTTTATTTTTTGTGCCCCCCCCCCTTCCCCCAACACAGGACCTGAAACAGGGGAGTTTCAACCGAATGTGACTTTTCAAACACATTTTGTTAGAAATTTTCACCTAAACTTACAACAGAAAATGTGTTCACTGAAGTGACAAATGCTGATCATGACAACTGCTGCAGAACTGACCAAATTTTTAGGAGCACAAAATACCTCTGATTTGGGTCCCACTTACCAATTAGCTCAGCAGACAAATATGAAATGGTTTTTTTTTGCTTCAGCACCCGTTTAAAAAAAAAAACAAGAACAAACAACAACAACAACAACAACAAAACTCTTGTGAATTAAACCGAACAAGTTTGATGACTTCATACACACGTTCTAGGCTTTTCTGATGAACGGTCTGTGTAAAGGGTAACGGAGTGAAAAGGAAAGGTTTTTTAACTGCAGCATTACTCTAACGGCTGCATTTTCAATGTGTTGCAGAGTCACACTCGAGGAAGCTCCCCGTGTTGAGGATGTATGTACTGCGTGTGGAGCATACCGAAAAGCGACGTCCCCTCAGTACGAAGACCGTAGCGAGTACACTGAAAGTCTGTACGCCCAGTCCAGAGAAACGGAGTCTCCTTGGCGGGAAGGGCAACCAAGCGAACTCAGCAGCTACACAACGAAAGACAGTTACGACGAAAAGGTGCTGGAATCTGAGTCGTTTGACAAACAGCAAGCGACCAGTGAGTACAGCTACTCGACCCAAGCCAGCACCGAGGAGCGAGTTGCTGAAGAAGACTATCAGCAGACCGATAAGGACGTCTCCTTGGCGTCAAGTGTACGTACTGTGCACTCATTGTCCTTGGAGAGCCAGCACGCGTGGTTCCAGGCTTGTGCGGACGAAAACGCTGAGATGGAAGGAGTCATGGCTGTGCCACTTCGGACAGCAACTGATGCAAAGAGAGAGAGGGAGGAAGTGGAGGAAAAAGAGCAGAAGGCCGAACAACCAGAGGCTGCTGGCAAAACAGAGAAGCCGTCTGTGGACACTGTACACTCAATGCCTCTCGACAGCCAAGAAGCTTGGTTCCAGATGTGTGCTGACGAAAATGCTGAGATGGAGGGAATTATGGCCGTCCCTCTTCGAACTGCAAAAGACACAAAGAAACACAGTATGGATATGGAAGAGAAAGGGCAGAAAGCAGAACAACCACAGGCGGAGGCAGTCAGGGGTGTGTGTGTGGAAGTGAATGTGGAAGTTTATGTGGACACTGTGCACTTAATGTCGCCGGAGAGCCAGCACGCGTGGTTCCAGGCTTGTGCGGACGAATACCCTGAGATGGAAGGAGTCTTGGCTGTGCCACTTCGGACAGCAGCTGATTCAAAGAGAGAGGGGGAGGAAGCGGAGGGGAAAGAGCAGAAAACAGAACAAACAAAAGCTGCTGAGAAAACAGATACTGTACACTCAATGCCTCTCGACAGTCAAGAGGCTTGGTTCCAGATGTGTGCGGACGAAAACGCTGAGATGGAGGGAATTATGGCCGTCCCTCTTCGAACTGCAAAAGACACAAAGAAACTCAGCATAGATATGGAAGAGACAGGGCAGAAAACAGAACAACCTAAGATGGAGGCTGGTCGGGAAACAGAGGAACTGTCTGTGGACACTGTACACTCAATGCCTCTTGAAAGTCAGCAGGCGTGGTTCCAGATGTGTGCGGATGAAAACGCCGAGATGGAGGGAATTATGGCCGTCCCTCTTCGAACTGCAAAAGACACAAAGAAACTCAGCATAGATATGGAAGAAGACAGGGCAGAAAACAGAACAACCTAAGATGGAGGCTGGTCGGGAAACAGAGGAACTGTCTGTGGACACTGTACACTCAATGCCTCTTGAAAGTCAGCAGGCGTGGTTCCAGATGTGTGCGGATGAAAACGCCGAGATGGAGGGAATTATGGCCGTCCGTCTTCAAACTTCCAAAGACACAAAGAAACACAGCATAGAAAGGGAGGAGAAAGCACATACAGCGAAAGAGGTACACACTGCAGAAGCTGAACCTCTAAAAGAAAGTCGAGAGGAAGCTGAGCGGGGAACTCCAGAGGAAGCTGAGCGGGGAACTCCAGAGGAAGCTGAGCGGGGAACTCCAAAAGAAGCTGAGAAAGGAACTCCGGAGGAAGCTGAGGCAAGTACACAGGAATCTCAGGAGGAACCTACAGAGGAAATTGAGGAGGCACCGAAAACAGAAGCTGAGGAAGCACCTACAACAGAAACTAAGAAGGCACCTATAGCTGAAGCTGTGGAAGCACCCACAGAGGAACCCCAGGATGCACCCGCAGGTGAAACTAATGAGGCACCAACAGAGGCAGCTGAGGAGGCAATTGCAGGTGAACCTAAAGTGGCACCTGCTGCTGAAGTTGAGGAGGCACCAACAGAGGAAGCACCTACCCCGGAGGCTGAGCAGGCACCTACAGAGGAGGCTGAGGAAGCACCCACAGAAGATGGTAAAGACGCACTTACGTTTGAAGAGACACCTGCTGTTGAAGAGGCACCTACAGAAAAATCCGAAAAAGCAGCTACAGAGGAAGCTGAAGAGGCACCAACAGAGAAAGCCGAGGAGGCACCGACTGCTGATGCCGGAGAGGTACCTGCTGGTGAAGTTGAGGAGGCACCAGCAGAGGAAGCCGAGGAGGCACCGACTGCTGACGCTGGAGAGATACCTGCTGGTAAAGTTCAGGAGGCACCAACAAAAGAAGCTGAGGAGGTACTGACTGCTGACGCTGGAGAGGCACCTGCTGGTGAAGCTGAGAAGGCACCAACAGTGGAACCCGAGGAGGCACCGACTACTGACGTTGGAGAGGCACCTGCTGGTGAAGCCGAGGAGGCACCAACAGAGAAAGCTGGGGAGACACCGACTGCTGACGCTGGAGAGGCACCTGCTGGTGAAGCTGAGAAGGTGCCAACAGAGGAAGCAGAGGAGGCACCGACTGCTGATGCCAGAGAGGCACCTGCTGGTGAAGCTGAGGAGGCACCAATAGAGGAGACACTGACTGCTCACGCTGGAGAGGCACCTGCTGCTGAAGCTGATGAGGCACTAACACAAGCACCTACAGAAGAACCTGAAGAAGCCGCCACGGAGGAAGCTGAAAAGGCACGTACACAGAAAGCTGAGGATGCATCAGCAAAAGAGGCTGAAGAAGCACTTACTTCTGAAGAAGCACCTGCTGCCAAAGCTGAAAAAGCATTTACGGAAGAGGCACCAACTTCCCAAGAGGCACCTGCTGCTGAAACTGAGGAGGCACGTACAGAAGAACCTGAACAAGCAGCCATAGAGGAAGCTAAGAAGGCACCAGCTGAAGAGGCCGAGGAGGCGCCGACTGCTGACACTGAAGAGGCACCTGCTGCTGAAGCTGAGGAGGCTGTAACACAAGAAGTTGAGGCGTCACAGGAATCTGAAGAGGAGGCACCTGCAGTTGAAGCTGAGAAGGAACCTACAGAAGAACCTGAAGAAGCAGCCACAGAGGAAGCTAAGGAGGCACCGAGTGTTTACGCTGTAGAGGCCCCTTCTGTTGAAGCTGAGGAAGTGCCGACAGAGGGAGCTGAGGAGACACCAACAGAAGAAGCTATGAAGGCACCAACAGAAGAAACTATGGAGGCACCTGCCGAGGAAGCTAAGGAGGCACCTCCTACTGAAGCTGAACAGGCACCAACAGAAGAAACTATGGAGGCACTCGCCGAGGAAGCTAAGGAGGAACCTCCTGCTGAAGCTGAGGGGGCACCAACAGAAGAAACTATGGAGGCACCCGCCGAGGAAGCGAAGGAGGCACCTCCTACTGAAGCTGAGGAAGCACCACCAGAAGAAACAATGGAGGCACCCGCCGAGGAAGATAAGGAGGCACTTCCTACTGAAGCCGAGGAGGCACCAACAGAAGAAACTATGGAGATACCCGCCGAGGAAGATAAGGAGGCACCTCCTACTGAAGCTGAGCAGGCACCAACAGAAGAAGCTATGGAGGCACCCGCCGAGGAAGCTAAGGAGGCACCTCCAACTGAAGCTGAGAAGGCACCAACAGAAGAAACTATGGAGACACACGCCGAGGAAGCGGAGGAGGCACCTCCAACTGAAGCTGAGGAGGCACCAACAGAAGAAACTATGGAGATACCCGCCGAGGAAGCTAAGGAGGCACCTCCAACTGAAACAGAGGAGGCACCAACAGAAGACACTATGGAGGCACCCGCCGAGGAAGATAAGGAGGCACCTCGAACTGAAGCAGAGGAGGCACCAGCAGAATCTTTGGAGCCATCCGCCGAGGAAGCTGAGGGGGCACCTCCTGGTAAAGCTGAGGAGGCACCAACAGAAGAAGCCAGAGAGGCAGCCGCAGAGGAAGCACCTCCTGCTGAAGCTGAAGAGGTAGCAACTGAGGGAGCTGAGGCACACACACAGGAAGCTGATGAAGGATCTGTAGCAGAAGCTGAGAAGGCATCAACAGAAGAAACTGAGGAGGCACCAACAGAGCAAACTGAAGAGTCAGCCACAGGGGAAGCTGAGAAGGTACCTACACAGAAAGCTGAGGAGGCACCTGCAGAAGAACCTGCTGTCAAAGCTGAAGAGGCACCTATAACAGAAGCTGAGGAGGCACCTACACAGAAAATAACTGATCAGTTACCCACAGAAGAAGATATGGAGACACCCACAGTACATAAGGTGCATCCAGAAGCCGAAGAAGCTCAGGAACTAGCAACCGCAAAACAGTATCCTGCAGAGCCTGTGGAAACAGAAACACCAGCAGACAGTGAAACACTTGTTGAAGACAAAGTCCTTGTAGACAGTGAAGAATCAAAAGTAAAATTTACTCTGCGTCGACAAAGTCAGGAAGAGGTGCAAGAAGTGGAATCCTCTTTGAAGTTGAAAGACTCAACAACATCATCAGCCGCACAAAGCACGTCTAAATGTTCATTTGTTATCCCGGCTGAAGTGGGCCTGGAAGCAGGATTCTGTTCTGTGGAATCCTATGCTAAGCTTAAAGACCCATCACTCACCTTATCCGATGGGCCTGACGAAACAGTATTTACAGTGACAGAAATGGAATTGTCTGTCGGAACGACACTGTCTACAGACCAACATACCGATGAGATACCTGTTGATGAAAAAGAGTATGTTGTGATTGTACCACCAGAAAAATTATATTCGTTTGTGGTAGCAGACAGTATTATCGACGTCGCACTACATGAACAGCCAGAGATAGTTTCCATGGTATCACAAGCAGTGGCGGAGGCGAATGTGCCTCCATCGACACTGGAAGATGAAGTTGAAGCAGAATGGTCTCCGTCAGCTGAGAGTGTATGCATGGGACATTCAGATATATATTTGTCTGCAGGCCGTGTAGCATCTGAGCAGGGAGTAGTGAAGAAAACCCCTGAGAAACAAATGGTTTCTCCAGCAGAAAAAGGTCGTGTAGACCTGTCAGCTCAAGTAGAGCCTGAGGCTACGCCTAAGCAAACCTTTGAAACACCCGACAAAGAGGATGCTGCTGATAACTTGACAATGACTGCTATGAACGATCGATCTGAAGAGACATTGTCTGAAGCTCGCCTTCAACAGAGGCATTCAGATCAAGTACTGGATGTCCAGTCTAGTGGCTTTGACATTACAAACCCAGAAGCGTGTAAACTGCCCGTAGATGACGAAGGCAGAGAAGACGCTGTTGATGACATGACGATGGCTGCTGAAAATGACCAATGTGCAGAGGTACTGTCTGATGGTTGCCTTCAACAGCGAGATTCAGACCAAGTACTGCACACACTGTCTAAAGGCGTTGACAGTACAACCCCGGAGACCGGTAAACTGCCAATAGATTACGAGGGCATAGAAGACGCTGATGATGACGCACTGTCTGATGGTCGCCTTCAACAGAAAGATTCAGACCAAGTACTGGACACAACGTCTATAGGCGTTGACGGTACAATCCCGGATACCAGTACACTGCCCATGGATGACGAAGGCAGAGAAGGTGATTCTGCTACATTGACAATGGCTGCTAAAGACGATCAATTTAGAGCGACACTCTCTCAAACTTCTTTCCTTCGACAGAAGTATTCAGATAATATATTTGAGTCTAGTGGTGCTGAGTCAAGCCCTGAGACCAGTACAATGCGCATCGATGACGTATGCTTTGCTGATGACGAGGATACAGACGCTGATGACTCTCGCGGTGGGAGAGCTAAAGTGAAGATTCGCACTGTCAAGCGAAATAGTTCGTACCATCCCCGACTCATCGTGGACAGCAAAGATCCAGATGAATCTTCAACTTCCATCCATCCTCAGAAATTTGACACGCCACTGAAACCTCTAAAAATGTCTGTATCCACTGATGATAACCAGCCATCTGAACCATCTGAAACAAAGAAGGATGCCAGCAAAGATATGTTGTCAAAGGAAGCAGATGTAGGACAGATGGAAGACGAGCGCACGCAACTTGCTGGAGAAGATACTGACGTCAGCAGTGGACCTGCAGTGGTCACGGGGATATTCGGAACTTCCGTTGATGGCGAAGAATCAAAAACGGCGGCTCCACTCGATGAAACCAAACAAGAGGCAGAAGTTCCACTGAGTGGCGAGATAGAAACGGTGGCATTGCCAGTCTCGGAACCGGAAGAGGGAGGAGTCACGGAAGCTTCAGAAAAGGCAAAGGCCCCGGAGGTTTTAGCTTGGGACGGAGGCGTGGTCACTCCATCTCCAGTAGAGACGACTAGTGAGGGCACAGAGGAAGTGGCAGTTCCGGACAGTAAATCTGAAGAGATGTCAGTTCCCGTAAGCAACAGACAAGAGGACGTGATCACTCCAGCAAGTGAAGGACAGGCAACCGTGCCAGCCAAAGAAGTAGTGACCCTTAAATCAAGTGAAGCTGGAGTGGCAGCGTCGGCAAGTGATGAAGGAAAGTTACGCAAATGTGAAGATGACGAAGAACTTCCAGTTAGTGAGAGTATACAGGAAGTGGCCTCTCTAGCCAGTCTAGCGCAAAGTGCGGTTCCTCTGGGTGACAAAATTGAAGATGACGCTGATGCTCCCGCTGAAGAGGTAGCAATTTCCACCAGCGAAGTACACAAAGAAGATGATGTTGATGTTCCCGCTGAAGAGGGAATTTCTACCAGTGAAGTACGCGAAGACGTTGATGTTCCCGCTGAAGAGGTGGCAATGTCCACCGGTGAAGTACACAAAGATGAAGATGACGTTGATGTTCCCGCTGAAGAGGTAGAGATTTCGACCAGTAAGGTACGCGAAGGTGGAGATAACGTTGATGTTCCCGCCGAAGAGGTGACAATGTCCATCAGTGAAGTACGCAGAGATGAAGATGGCGTTGATGTTCCCGCTGAGGAGGTGGAAATGTCCATCAGTGAAGCACGCAAAGATGAAGATGGCGTTGACACTGCAGCTGAAGAGGTGGCAATGTCCACCAGTGAAGTACGCAAAGATGAAGATGGCGGTGATGTTCCCGCTGAAGAGGTGGAGATTTCGACCAGTAAAGTACGCGAAGACGGAGATGACGTTGATGTTCCCGCTGAAGAGGTGGCAATGTCCACCAGTGAAGTTCTCAAAGATGAAGATGGCGTTGATGTTCCCGCTGAACAGGTGGCAATGTCCACCAGTGAAGTACGCAAAGATGAAGATGACGTTGATGTTCCCGCTGAAGAGGTAGAGATTTCGGCCAGTAAAGTACTCGAAGACAGAGATGACGTTGGTGTTCCCGTTGAAGAGGTGGCAACGTCCATCAGTGAAGTACTCAAAGATGAAGATGGCGTTGATGTTCCCACTGAGGAGGTGGCAATGTCCATCAGTGAAGTACGCAACGATGATGACGTTAATGTTCCCGCTGAACAGGTGGCAATGTCCACCAGTGAAGTACGCAAAGATGAAGATGACGATGTTCCCTCTCAAGAGGTGGCAATTTCCACCAATGAAAAAGAGGTACGGGCTTCTGCTGGTGAAATAGTAACTGTAATTGCTGAGGTAGCAAAGGCCCGTGTCGAGGATGCTCAAGAGAAGGAATCCGAAGTTGACGATAGAAAAACAGTCCCCGACTTTAAACTATCAGAGGACAGAGCAACAGAATCACATGGAGACACAGCTGGGTCGTCATCAGATACACAGGCTGGTTCTCCTCGTAAGAAAGCTGACAAGTACAGAAAGGTTTCTTGTTGCATATGCGATGTTTCAATGAGGGAATCAACGGGCGTTTTATCCGCAGGAGTCTACACGTGCAATACTTGTGCGGAGGGAGTTAAAGGTTCCCTTAGTGCCCGCGAGTTACCGCCTGAAAGACGGGTGTCGCTCGGTCCGGCAGGCGCCAGACCGTCTAGTGTTGGAGAAGATGGTAAATTAAAAGACCAGAGTGCTCTTCTGTTTTTCATGTACGACGTCTAGCAATGCCCGTGGTGCGTAACACGACACGCGATGCGAATCAAATGCGCAAGCGTACACAACGACAGACGACAGTGTGCTTACTTTGGTCGTGTATCGGAGGAAAAGGAAGACGCAGTATATGACTGATTGTCAAAATGCTTCGCTGCCGAAAGGAGGGTAATCAAATTTAGTCTTACCGTAATTCACGTTGGAAAGCAAACTGCTGCACATGATGACGCTGGGTACGTTTTAACAAGTGACATTTGATACAAGTCCATCTGGTCAGTGGTATGTCTCAGCGCAGATAGGAAACGCTAGATCGCCTCAACGTTGGATCAGATACAACAGACCGTTGTGTGAACCCGATGTTGTTCTAAGAGGTTTCGCGGTGCTGGCCGAGGAGACACTTGACAATGTGGGAACTTGAAGCTGGACAAAATGAGACAGCCAGTCAACAGATCCTGGCTTATGGGATTAAGGGAACAGGCTCGTTGTCGCAGTAATTGAAATCAGTCACCTCGTAGTCACCACTACTACACCGCATCACGTGATATGACGCAAGGAAAGAGATGAAGTTGATCAACATGGCTGCACGTTGACACGCAGGATTGGGTAATGCTCGAGAAGTAACCGATGGAAACGACTGACCATCTGTGTGTAAATTGATGAAGATGACAACATGAGCACTTTGGTGCCGTAAGAAATTTTTTGTCTATGCAAAAATAATTTTTGTCTATGCAAGAGTGGCACGTTTGCAGGAAGGGTGGGCGGGTGGGTGTTTGGAGGTTTAACGTCCTTTTCCACCACATATGGGTGATATCAAAGACGGGGCAACGATGAACAAAGAGTAAAAACAAACACTTCAAGTACCTATATGCGTGCAGTGCAAAAAGGAAAATGGCTGAACTTACAACCAAGACTGTGTTCAATTATGTATATGGCCCCAGGCAGATTGTCCTATCTTGGACTATGGACCAGTTCAAACGCTATGCCTTATATATAGCTAGTGTGTATAACTATCAGCTGAAAGGCTAAACATTATGCCAGCAGAACACACCCGAAAATTAGCAGGTGGTCAGGTCTTGGCGTGACACCGTTGTTTCCTTTCTTTTAAGAGTGCCTGTAAAAGCAAAATCTATCAGCCGATCCCCGTACGTGGTGGAAAAGGACGTTAAACTCCCAAACACCCACCCACCCCATCCCCAGTGTGACAAAACTTTTCAACATCAACAGCACATACTTACCTACGTTCCAATGGGGACAGCATTGTGCTTTCTTTCATGATAAAACTGAACTTTGTGTGAAGCTGTGTACAATTTCATTACAACTTTGAGAAACAGAGCAAGAAGAACGATGAATTTCTCAACAAAAAGCGCTTCGGTCACCTAAAAAATTCTTTTGTTCATTACATTTTTTACAAAAATTTAATGATCATCTGCTTCAGTCTTCTCGTTCAGTGTATTTTTGTGCCGATGTTGCAGTATATATAAGGAATTGTGTATTTAACCAAAGTAATACAAATACTTACAATACAGAATTTATACTTAGTATATTGAAAAAGAGGACGGTCCATAGAGTGAAGATAGTATTGCAAACAAACATGACGGCAAATAATCTAACCCTGTACAAATGTACCTTCATTTTGTCTTGGCTCTTGGCTTCTTCTTCAGCAATAGGGTCACCTTCCTACTAGTCACTGGTGGGAAATTCAAACAAAAGTAACAGCAGTCTGGAAAACGTCTGACGGTAGTGTCACCACTACAAAAACACTTCACTGAATTCTACTACTGCACTTTGAAACACAGTCATAGACACATAATCCCACACACAGATGAGATCAACATACATGTATATACACACACGAGGAGAGAGAGACAGAGACAGACAGACAGAAAATCAAGACAACTATTTTTCAACGGTAGAGGTAGTTGATGTAAAACAGTCAATTTTCACACCTATCGTTGCCATTTCTAGTAGCAGCAGAGAGCCAGCCATAGAATAGTTCAGCAACCCTCTTTCATTGGAAATCATTGAGAAAAAGTAGGAGGGTGGCTAGAGGTAGCCAAAGAGAAGCACGTAAACAATGGTGACTCCTTTCAAAGCTTTTATTTGCCTTTCTGAAAAACTTACATCATTATAATCAAAAATGGATACTACGCTCCAGCTGGTACACACACACACGATCAGTCCACACACACAGTGACACACACACACACACACACACAGAGCACTACAGGGTTGTATCTTCATAGACAAACACCATTCATACACTGATATAATACAGTAAGTCAAAAAGTTACACTGAACGGTGCTGTTACAGTACACAATTACAATGTGCATGTTCACATACATCACCCAACAAGATCTTACTGAAAGTTTATGAAGTGCATACTTATCTGTCACACTTCATCAGAAACCCAAATCACACCACACATACACACACACCCTGTTTCACACCACCCAAAATCAGTACACCAAAATAAAAAGAATGGTACAGTATACGCCGGTTATAAGAAACTCGAGGGGGGTGAATTTTTTGGTTTCTTATATCCGAGTTTTCTTATATCTGAAAGTCGGATATGAGAAAGTATTTTGAAAAATATTTCTTATAACCGAGTTCAGTGAAAAAAAGGTTTAAAACATTTCTTTTTTCTCAGTTCGTGTATGTTTTGCATTAAATTAAGAAATATCTGGTTTCTCTTAAAGACCTGCACAGAATATATATGTGTAGAGTTAATATACACCAGTGCGCTTGTGTCCTTCAATGTCAGATTTTTTTGTTTGAACATGAAAATACTGTTTTTGCTTCCCAACTGTAGCGCTGGCGGTCATGTGGTAAGAAAAAACAAAACAAAAAGAAAAAAAAACAAACAACCAAACCAACCAACCAACACAAACAAACAAAAACTAAGGGGAGAGAGAGAGAGAGAGAGAGAGAATTCCCTTGTATTTATAGGATATATTAAAAGTGCATTATGTTCAACTTTTGATCTATAAAACACTCGTCCCATTAGAGTATGATATGCATGCTTTCCGTGTCTAATTTGGCTGAAAAAAGCTGCAAATTAGCTTTTTTTTCTGTTGGGAGGGGGAAGGGGGATGGAGGAAAGATGGACTACGTATATTGTCAAAGAAAGGAATTGATCAACATAGTCTAATACTGATAGTTTTATTCTCCTTAACGCGAGCCCTGTAGACAGAGACAGACATACAGAGAGAGAGAGAGAGAGAGAGAGAGAGAGACTGAGCTCCCATCGGCAAAAAAAAAAACAAAAAATAATAATAAAAACAACATATAACAATAGAACAACAAAATGCATCTCGTATTTTTTCTTCTTGCCAACATTCAATTTTGCACGGAACACAATGGTAAAGAACCAATTCAAGAAAAGAAAATCATGCGCCATCATGTGCCTGTCCTAAGTGACGTCAGACCTGACCTGTTTTCTTAGAATGAGTGAAATTTTCTTGGAAATGTACTTTCAGTTTCTTACAATGAGTGAAATTTTCTTGGAAATGTACTTTCGGTTTCTTATATCTGAGTTTTTGTATCAAGCGGGACAAGAAATTTGCTTTCCTAAAACCGAGTTTTCTTATAAGCGAGTTTCTTGTATCCGAGTTTTTGTAATACATAATAAAGAAGAGTTTGGCCGGGGGAAAAAAATTCGTTGGCAATAACCGAGTTTTCTTATATCCGAGTTGCTTATATCCGGCGTCCACTGTATTCTCCTTTGAGTAGCTTGACTGACCAGAACTTTTACTACACAACCCTGAACCTTTGCATTCACACACACACACACACACACACCTTCCGATCTGCCTACTCTACATTTTTGTTTTCTTCCTGTTTAGTGCTTGCCTGGTTACCCAAGCCTCACCACTTTTTTTTTTTTTTTTTTTTTTTTAATTTGGCCTTATCTACTATGGCATGTTCCATGGCATCATTTGATGGTGTTGAAGTTGAGGAAGAGCTCCTTTTCTTTTGGTTCCAGCAGCAATGGGTGGTGCTGAAAGAGTAAAGTTGTAAACAAACTGTTAAAGTCTTATGTTATGCAGCTGCAAGATCATATTCGAGAGCTCAAATTAACATTCTGTTTTGAAAGCCATTTGGCAGCTGTGTGATTATCCTGAGTGTCCCATAAAATTTATCAATTTTTAATGGAATGCAAACGCAAAGACTGCCAGCAAACGACAACAGCTTTCCAAAGGAAAAAATCTCACTTTTGATGGCACTTTGCCAAAGTCTTGCAGCTGGATCTTCTCTGCTTCCAGATTCTCCAGTCCACTGACAAAGAAGACAAAGCAAGCATATACTGATATAGTGACAGCACCAGAAGATCATCAAACTCATACCACTAACATCTGACAGCAGAAAAATCCTTCCATTGTTTTGCGATTTCTTGGTGTTTTTTTTTTTTTTTTTTATTATTTTTTTTTTAGGGGGTGCGGTGGGGGTGGGGTATGTGTTTTTGTTGATAATTTCTTTTCCTCTAAATGATGGAAAATGCACAAACGGGATGTGATAAATGGACAAGCTAACACCACTACTGCCAGCACCACTATTTCATAGAAAATTGGAGCCTTGCAGTCTCTACGTGCAGTTGTAGTAGGTGATTAAGTTTCCAACAAACCTGAAACGCACCGAGAAATTCACTGATTATTTTTTATCCCCCCCCCAAAAAAAAAAAACAAAACAAAAAAACCAACAACAAAAAACACACAAAAAACTCAAAAAACAAACAAACCCCAAAACACAACAACCACCTAAACAAACAACAAGAACACACACACACTATTAAAAAACACCACTACGTCCACTGATTTTGAAACGGATGGAACAGATACTGACCTGGTTTGACTGTCCAATGCAGCATTTGATGATGATAAGCGTTGCTCCAACTGATGTTTGGTGTCCCTCAGTTTAACCTGTATCAACATACATGCACATATAAAATTAACTGGATGATCATTAAAAGTGCTTGATGTAATTCAGAACAGTTTCTGTACTAGAGATATACAGCAAAACAAATGAAGATGAGGCTGTCCCCAGTCAGAAATGCACAGCAGCAAAAACTTTCGCTAGGTCATAGTCATAGTCTTACTCAGGAATACGTGGGGGGGGGGGGGGGGGGGGGGCAGACAGCTTACCGCAGTCCTGAAACTAAATTGACCCTCAAAATCGGAATACAAGGAACGCCACAAAAAATTGATGAGAGCCATGCAGGTTTTGAAACTCGGCACACGGCAAGCAAATCTAGCTACCGCAAACTACGTAGCCGCCTGCACGCGCCACCTCTTTCTTTTTCACGATTTTGCAGTTAAAAGTGTTTCTAGTTGAAGAGGAGGCCATTGCAACTTGTACTCCACCGAAGACGGTCTCGCGAAAGTTCCACCTAACGACAAATCGGAATTCCCACCCAAAAAACGTACGATTTTCTGCCAAATCGGAAATCTGGGTTTATGTGAAATTTGAAATTGGAAATCCGATCTGAATCGGAAATCTGCCACCCTGCAAATCGGAATTCCCCCCCCCCCCCCCCCCCCAAACACATACGATTTTCTGCCAAATCGGAAATCTGGATTCAGGTGAAATTTGAAATCGGAAATCCGATCTGAATCGGAACTCTGCCACCCCTGGGAATAGTGAAGCTTACCAGTGTTGCTGTTAGGTGATCATAGTCCTGTTTGCTAGGTGGAACTTTCAAGGTCTCCAGTTTGACAGCGACTCTGCAGAATGGAACAACTTCATGGTAAACCAGTAATTATACACACAGCCAAAACAATGACGAATACCAGTAAGTGGCTTCTTCCTCACAGACAGAGAAACCAAAGACAGTGCTCCAAAAGCTTCTGCAAATAATAGTACGGCCAGGTTTATAACAAGGTTGTAACGGTAATAAGATCCAGATTTCCTTTCAACGGTCATGAACATTAAATGAACATCAGGATAAAGATGATCAAAATAACATGGCCCATTTTTTTGTGGACTGCAAATCCCATGAAGGTGACTTGGCAAAATTATGTTGTTCACTTAATTGTAGTTTACCCTGTTCTATATAGTTCAGAACTAGAAGTGTGGGATACGGCAAAAATGTGACAGTACTGACACTTGGTTTGACTTACTGGTTTCGTGAATCCACAAGAACATTGTGGACATCCTCGTAAATGTCTTCTGGAACCTTGTGCATCAAAAGTCTGAAAAATGCATGGAATCACAAAAGAACATTAATAGTGGTCAATTCAAGTTCCATCAACAACTTTGAATGGTGGTACTCACTACTGGCTGATGCATGTTTATCCTTGAGTGATCTAAATGAACTGTATTTGGTAATTTTTTATTTTTTTTTTGAAGAATTAAACACTGAATACACATTAATGTGTAGAATACTATTTACTAATACCAATTACATGAGTTAACCATATGTTTCTGCAGGTGTTTAAACCCAGCTACTTGAAGAACGACTGGTTTTTATTTATCATTTTATGTATACAGTGATGCTGCTGGCAAAGACCCTACATTACTTTAGTAATGTAGGGTCTTTGCTGCTGGTATAGATAGTGATTGCATGTACCGTATGCCAGCGTCAAATAGATGCAGGACAAATGATTTCGAGGCTTTGGAAACCAGTTTCCAGTTGGGTTGTACAGCAGTTGAAGCTTTCCCTTTTGTGCGTCTGTTTGTCCCTGGAAAACATAAAATGTTCCAGAAATAAAATCATTTTAAATGACCTGAAAGTTCAGAAGGCACTTAGCACAGGTAGTACTAGCAAAGCTCGTTGTCGAAAGCACGTGGCACTGGGTGTGAGTGACGATTTTTTTTTTTTTTTTTTTTTTTTGTCAGCCCTCAAGAGCACGACTTGCTGATCTAAGAAACAGTCTGGAGTCGATTTCAGTCAAATTACGTATAACAGATCAGGAGCCAAACGAGAGAAAAAAAAAAAATTGAATTCCCACTTTTACGGACTGATGCAGTGGACAAGTGGTTCGTTATTTTGATATATGACTGAAGAGCAACGTGTGTTCACTAGTTCAGGCATTTCTATCGCGTTCCTGGATACATACATCAGTTCATCTGACTGATCGACTCTTGCTTTCTCTGCATTTACCTGCATTTGCCGTTCTTTTGTTTTTGACGGGGCGGGAACCACTCGACTTTGCAGTTCGAGCCATTTTCAGTTGTCTTGCCGGGATTGCTTACAGAGTACCTTCCCTTGTGCTAGGTTTACCTTCTTTAGGCGGTGCTACATTGCAAAACTCCCCCCTCCGTTTTCACACCCGGATGATATGTTTCCAATTCATCATTTTTGAGCTACTAGTGAGTGTACAGGACGCAGTTTTGTTGTTGTTGTTCTTTTACACTCCCGCCAGCTTCTGAATTCGAGGGGGGGGGGGGAGGAGAAAGGAGTTGAATTGTGTGTCAGTGCCAGCGCCGGGCCGGCACGCACGCACGCACACACACACACACACACACACACACACACACACACACACACACACACACACACACACACACACACACACACACACACACACTGACACACACACACACACACACACACACACACCGTCAGTACACGCGCGCACACACACACACACACACCGTCACACACACTGACACACACACTGGGGGCACACACACACACACACACACACACACACACACACACAAACACTGGGGGCACACACACACACACTCCGAGACACACACACACTGACACACACACACACACACACACACACACACACACACACACACACACACACACACACACATCACACACGGCATACTGACACACACACACACACACCACACAACACCCACACACACACACACACACACACACACACACACACACCACACACACACACACACCGTCACACACACACACTGACACACACACACACTCACACACCGTGGCACACACACACACTCACACACACACACACACACACACACACACACACACACACACACACACCTCACACACACACACACACACACACACACACACACACACACACACACACACACACACACACACACACACACAGAGGAGACGCAGGAGGTCAAACAACCGACTCAGTGAGAGAAAAGAAAAACTGTATAAAAATTGCTTTGGGTTTATTTATCTGATTTTGATATCTAGCCGCGTCCGGCGCCGGTCGGTAGCAGTTTTGGGTAATTATATAGTACAGCCAGTCTTCACCGTACTGGAGTTGAGGAACTGAAGAGTCGACCATGTTGCCAGAATATTATAGTTTTACGTTCTGTCATTATAGTTCCTTAGCTTACTAACTGACTTGATACACAACACACTCTATCTGTTTCAAGCTTATAAAAATATGAAACAAGCACAAGCAACACACAACTTCTCTAATCAGTACTACTAATACGGCCTGCACTGACTGACTGATCCCTGTTGAACGGACCCTCCGCCCCCCCCGCCCCCCCCCCCCCCACACCCTCCCGCAGCTACAGGACAATATTAATTCAAGTCAAATGTGTGAACGTGTGTCATTTTCTGAGTGGCGGGAAGTTCATCTTTGCATTACTCGGCGGTTTTATAGGTGGGAGTTGCAGGGTGCCAGACAGATGGCGATCTGTTACAGGTGCCGAGCTTGGTTCAGAGTCTGGTGGCCGGGGGGATAAATGCTCTATACGACGTAGAATGTCATTCATTTTCTCATCTTGCTCCTTCACTTGGTTCTCGAATTTCTTTACCCTGGCGTTGGTTTTCTTCACCTGCGTCTGGGTTGTCTTCAGTTCTTCTTTCATAGCTGACAACTCGGTTTCCAGTTGCTTGACTTTCTGCTCCCGTCTTTGTAGTTGCTTCTCCAGGTCCTTCACCGTCTCCTCCAAACGTTTCTTCGCCTCCTGAAAAATAAGCAGTTACACGTGATCATATTCATTGGAGCCAACTTATGTTTTGGACCGGCCTCCGTAGTGTAGTGGTTAGCACTTCGGATCATGGACCGGGAGACCCCGGTTCGAATCCCAGCCGAGGCAAGCGGGATTTTTCATACCTAGGTCGGCTCCTACCCAGAGCGGGTGTGCTATGGGCCCAATGGGGAGGCTGTTGCCACACAGCCGAGCTTCACCCACTTCACGGGTGCGACTTTGGGGGTGCCTTCCCTTGCTATGACACGTCTTATGATGTGGATGATTACACGGCCGGCACCGCAGGTGCCGTAGTTCCCGGGCCTGGTTAATGCCGGGATATTTATGACAGGAAGCGTGGAATGCGGCTCTGTCCAGGAGTCCCAAACCACATGGACCTCCATAGCATCATCTTACTATCATCCTCATCTCCATCATCATGCATAATAAAAATTGTCCCAGCTTCCGAGTTCTTCGTGGGTTCCACCTATGACCTGGGAGGAACATCACTGGAGCTGGCAAAGAGTTGGGGCAGCAAAAAAAAACAAACAAAAACAAAAAACAACTTATGTTTTGGAACAGTTTCGCTCACTTAAGAGTGCCCTTGTACTGAAGATCTTAACCATTAGTAGAGCTCTGAGTGCGATACATTGACGTCTGCAGGCTGTGCGAGCGAAAATTTTATTTAAAGCGTCACCGGCCCCCGTAGTGTAGTGGTTAGCATTTGGGACCAAGCGGGATTTTTCATACCTAAGTCGGCTCCTACCTAGAGCGGATGTGCTATGGGCCCAATGGGGAGGCTGTTGCCACACAGCCGAGATTCACCCACTTCACGGGTGCGACTTTGGGAGTGCTGCCCCTGGTATGACACGTCTTATGATGTGGATGATTACACGGCCGGCACCGCAGGTTGTATGACCACTGAAGTGACTGCCGGCAATGTAAAATGCCGACTACAGTTTGTGGTGAGAATGTCAGTCTGCATTCAGCCGAGGAAACGTTATTTTGGGCGTTGACTACATTTAACGCGTGTAGCGACACCATGCCTCACCTCAAGGTCCTTGATCTTCCGTCGGTCTGCTTCCGACTGGTTGGTGAGGTTGTCTACCTTGTAGCGGGTCTCTGTCAGTTCCTGCTCGCGCACTGCCAGCTTTCTGAGAGTTTCCTGCATTGCCACCCGCACTTCAGCTACCTCGGCTTTCGACTCCCTCAGCTCTCGCTCCTGGGTAGACAGGACGACAACAGACATGTCAGCTAAAATCACAGCCTTACTCATGAGCCTCTAATTCTCTGTACTGGAAAGCAGAACAACCATCCAACCAACCAGTCTATCCGACAACCAGACAAACATTTGAGACTCGGCCATTATTAGATGCAGCTATTATTTTAGCATCCTTGCCGGCACGGAACTCACTGTTTAGTGACTAGGGTTCTGCCACTCTAACTTGTCCTGATTTGTAATTTGAATCCCAACAGCTTACATCTGTAAACTTAAAAGAACTACTTGACTGACTGTATAATTACCTGTTCACCTTTCAGGCCAACGTGTTTTTCGAGTGCGTCCAGTCTTTCCTCTATTCTCCCAATCTTGGCCATCATAGCCTGATGGGGACTGGGTGGTGCAACCCACGTCTCCTGTCGATCAAACAACGGACACAATCATTTTCTGGTGTGACTGAGGAGCATGCCGCCTCAGTTTTGGTTGTTTAGAAACTAATGCTTGTGTTTGTTATGAAGCTCTACAAAAAAAGCACAACATGACACCGGAAGCAGGCAGTACACCTCTTGCTAGTCATACGAGCGATTGTTTTCTTTCTTTTACTTTGCTTAACCCATAGCCCAGTTTTCTCCAACTTCTGGTTTCTTTGTAGCTCCTGAGGAATACATGAACGAAGGGAACTAACTCTGGACAGGACATTGCTGGAAAAATACTTTACTGTATTATCTCCTCTGTGTAATCAGCAGGCCGTCCATTTTACATGGTTATATCTGTTAATGGTGACTTACTAACTGTATTTTTGTTGATCATTAGATAGGTGGTGATAGAAAAGGAAAATAGGTCTACAACTACAAACAACGCACGAACAGTTGTTAACAACCTATCACCGTCCACTGTTTTTACCGTTTTATTCAAGGGATTTCAGTGCCGGAACAGCCGGCAAATAACAAATAAACAACAGTATAGTTATCTGCAATTTCAGCAGCCTACATGCCACTGTACATAAAGGTGTGCTTACCTTTCGTTTTGTTTCGTGGTCTGTCATGATAAGTGTTCCGAGCGTCAACTACAGTCCTGTATATATCGGAAATATCTCGCGTCAGAAATAACTATGATATATATCACGAGTCATATTTGTTTAGACTGTAGGCCTCTCTCTCTCTCTCTCTCTCTCTCAGTCTGTGGGTCTGAACTGAGACCATCGCCCTTAGCCTTTTAGTTTAACTTCAACCCGCCCCTCTAGTTCTGTGATCCCAGTTCAGTTGTACGTAAGGGTCGACTGACTCAGTGATATTATAATTATATCAGTTCCATTCTCATCAGTTACTCCCGGTATCCTGACTTTGCGGTGGGCTGTAGCTGGGACGGCAATAGTGACATTTCTAATAAGGTCAACATGTGTAAAGTGTAATCATCTTTTACTTGGCACTTGAAAAACTCACCTCCGTGTGGGACAAACCAAACCGCATAGCCTGAAAACACTATCACACTAGTGCTGATCACTTTCACACAAATTTCTGTAAAACGTACGCATCACCACTTACAAACTGCACATACCTTTTTCTGTTGAGACACGCACTCCTGTCGGATTCTCCACCGACACGCAAATGACACGCAGCTGCAACGGTCCTGGCAATAGGCAATACAACGGCCCTGCCAATAGGCAATACAATGTTCCGCAGTCAGTAAACGCGCATATCAATAACGTGTTATTCTGTGGCAGAGCAGGAAGAGGGTACTGTAGACCCTTCTGTGTGAACTGCAGAGGACTCTTTATCATACAGCAAGTCATTTCCAAAATAATATGTACACATTACTGGAGACTCACAATGCAGTTCTCGCTTGGGCTGACAGACCGTCTGGCATGTACAATGATATGGAAAAGACTAGGAAATCAAGTTCCGTAAACAGGTCTTTGCACTGGTTACGTAAGGGATAGTTCTTCAATAGTGTGCATACCAGTTTGAGTAGGAAGAAGAAGTTAGAAAAAGATTATTGACATAACCGCCATAAACATCCAAGTGCTATTGACATAATCGGCCATAAACATCCAAGTGCTATACAGACGAATCTGATGAACTGCAGTTGAGTGACAAAACTCTCTCTCTCTCTCTGCGGCTCTCTCTCTCTCTCTCTCTCTCTCTCTCTGCGGCTCTCTCTCTCTCTGCGGCTCTCTCTCTCTCTCTCTCTGCGGCTCTCTCTCTCTCTCTCCAGGACTCAAATATCAGTTACAGGACAAGTGTTATTTTGGTAAATATTTCACACAAAACAGTGTAGATAACATATCAATATACGCGATACGGACGGTCATCAGAACGTTCCCCAACATTCCATTCATAGCATACTTTTCAGCTAGGTCTTCTTTCTACTTAGGAGTACCTAGTAGAACAATGATCATAGTTTAGCGGTGCTGTTTAAATATAAAATACCGGTAAAATACCTATAGTTACTTTTAACCCACTATTTCAAGTAAAACGAAATGTAATTTGATGATACATGTAGTGACAAATTAGCCTTTCCCCGTACTGTTTTACCTACTAATGTTCGTCCCAATTTCCCGAGCAGCTGTCAAAACATGCACCCCTACCTTACAGTGTTGTGGCCAGATCTTCCAACATTGAAGGTGGTCTAAGCTGATCTTTACTTATGTCACATGCACATGTCACCTGACGAGACTAGCATTCATTGTCATTGCAAGCAAGATATGCGTAAACCTCACAAAGCAGTCTTAGAAAACGCGCCGATTTTCTTTAGAAACGAACATGATAGCACGGGTTTGTCACCAAGCCGTTTCAGTCATCAAGTGTGTGTGTGTGTGTGTGTGTGTGTGTGTGTGTGTGTGTGTGTGTGTGTGTGTGTGTGTGTGTGTGTGTGTGTGTGTGTAAACAACTAGGTCCGGTGCAATTCAGCTCCTTTGGCAATTGTCATCAATAATACCGTGAAGAATGGAACAGAACGGTGTAAAGGCGTTATAACGGTAAGATCCGAGGGTCTTACAAACAACAGTTCGAACATCAGTCGTGGCTCTATTCATTTTGTCCACGCGGCTTCCACTAAAGCCTTTGAGATCACCTGTCGCGGTGAGCAAACGACATAAAAGCTTCAAAGCACTCAACGCCTTACAATGACACTTGATAGGAAAGTGCCTAATCCTCGGCAGTAAAAACTGGCGGAGACATGGCGGTGAAAAGGAAGAAGAAAAAAAAAAGAAAAAAAAAAAGCTCCTCACCGCGTGCCAAATTGTTCCCTTTGTAAAGAGCACTACCACATCAGGGTCTAATCGTGTTCTTGTGATCACGGTGATCGGCATTGCATTGGATCAAATGAAAAGAACATTTAATATCATGATAATAATGATTATTACACGCGTGTCATATTACAAGTAAAAGGCAACGCAAGCAGTAAATACATAAACTTTTCTACAATCAGCCACTGTTACACACGTGGAAAGTCTGTCAAAATGGCAGCCAGATTACCGCAAATCTTACCCACAGAAAACGCAGAACAGCGGCATGTTCAACTGTATTTTGTTTAATCTGATATGAGCAGTATTATACAGCCACACACGCGACAGCTGCCAGTGGTACCCAATTACAAGCTTCATCTGGCAGGGTATACTTTTGAAAAGGATAATTACACTCAAAACATTTGGGAGACTCTGATAAATATCCAAATACTCAAAGGAAAAGAAAACAACCGAGACTTAGTCCGGGGGAATGAGTTTAAATTGCAATTTTTGTCTTTTTTTCATTTATTAAATCAATTTCAACTCTTTCTCCTCCAATTGCAAAAGAGATCATTCATGCTATAAAGCCGGTTAAAGAATGACTTCATTTACCTCAGACTGCAAGGCTCACTACTTAGCTAAGAATGTCTTGCTCAAAGAAATCGCAGCAAGATACAGCAGGATTTAAACCGTCCGCCAAATACATAGTATATATATCCGCTCGCGAAGGTTTAGTAGCTGTTTCAGGAGACAGCGGTATGCCATGAAAGTTTCAATTCACTTCATGTGATTTTGAAAAAGCACACGAAAGAGGTGCGCTACATTCAGCCACTGTTACAAACACAGAAAGTCTGTCAAAACAGCAGTCAAATTACTGTAAATCTTACCCACAGAGAACTTAAACCTGTAACATGTTCAACTGTATTTTGTTTCTTCTGATATGAGCAGTATTATACAGCTACACACGCCATGTTTGTCAATGGAATAATCACATGTACAGGCTGGATCTGGCAGGGTGTAGCTTTGACAAGGATAATTACACTCGTAAACGTGTCAAACTCTGAGTTATCCAAAGCTAATAGGCAAAGGCAACAACACAACCAAGACCGGCATATCATGGCGGGATAAGTTAAATCATCAACTTCTGTCAGTTTAGTTTAACTTCACCTCTTCCCATTGCTAAAGAGATCATCATACCATCAAACCGGTCAAAGAATGTCTTTATTTACCTCACTGCTTATAATTACTTGCTCAAAAAATAAAACAAATCACAGTTCTAAATACAGCAAGATTTAACCGTCAACCAAATGCATGGTTTATCAGCACGTAAAGGTCTTAGTAGCTGTTTTAGCTGACAGCGTACAATATGTCTAGTAATTGATCTTATTGGTATGTTGCGAAATTTTCTAATGGAACGAAGAGGTAAGTGGATACTACAAGGGAGAGAACTTGCCTGCATGGGAAGAGTGATCACTTTTGTGTGGTACTTTTCTCAATCACTACTTGCTAAACTTTCATATGTGAAATTTTCAATTCATTAGAAGTTATTTTCTGGGCGGTGGAAAGTTCATCTTGGAGTTAGGCTGAGGGTATGAGCGGCGAATGGGGGGCAGCTCCATGGACGCCCCACTCAGACGAGCGGCCACCTTGGGCTCCTCTTTCTGCTGGTCGGAAGGCTTTGCTGTGGACAAGGCGTTCATTCGTTTCAGCACCTGCTCCATCTGCGACTCCATACTCTTCACCGACTTGTCCAGCTGGACCTTGGTGTCCTCCAACTTCGCCTGTGTGCTGCTCAGCTGCTCTTTAGTGCTGCCCAGGTCGTCCTGCAGGGCACCGATGGCCTTCTCCATGTTGTTGATCTGCTCCTCTCGATCTTGAAGTTTCAGCTGGAGGTCTTGCACGAGCTGGGATAGTTTGACTTTTTCAACCTGTGGGCAGAGTAAAACTCAATACCAGTCCATCACGTCGTATTGTGGTTAATTCCTAGGTGTTCACTTCAATCAATCAGTCTACAAACTGAAAATAAACCTTTTTAGAACTCAGGCGTTAACGCAAATGGTAAACAGAGACGACCCTTAGTCATCTATAAGGGTGTCGAAAGTGGCTTTATGAATATCGCCCACAACCTCGAGATCCTGGATTTTCTGATGGTCGTCGGACGTCGTATTCTGCAGGTTCTGTAGCTGGCTTCGTGTCGCCAGCAGCTCCTGTTCTCTTTGTGCCAAGCGAGCCATGGCCGTTTCCAGGGTCTGGCGCATGGAAGCAATTTCATCTCTCGATTTCTTCAGTTCCTAGGAAAGAAAATCGTATAATGACAACTGACGAGGGGTTGACGTCGCCTGCTTCGCCAGAGATTTTCGGGCTAGTAGATGTAATCCTTTCAAGGATCTAACGTATAGGAAAGTTCTACCTGTATAATAGCAGTGTAAACACTGGTATTCAGGTATTCAGACACAGGCATTTACCTTTTCCTTATCTTTGTCCTTCAGACACAGGCATTTACCTTTTCCTTATCTTTGTCCTTCAAGCCAATGTGCTTTTCAATGTTGTCCAGTCTCTCTTCTACCTCCTTAAACCTGCTCATCAGCTGCAACTGTTGTGGAGTGTTGTCGTACTGGGGCGACCACACCTCCTGTCCAAATCAGGTTAAGTAGAAAGTAAATAATTATGTCGACACTGAACAATTCGCACCGACTTAAAGGAAGAGAAAAGTACTAGGTTAACAAACACTTGTCGCAGCTCATGTCGGAACACTGGCCGTAATACTGCATGCCAAAATGCCATAATCCTTCATAGATATCGACGTACCATTTTGTGGATACATTGTATTGTAAGTCTCGTAGTATGAAACATTTAGACAACATTCCAATGGACGTCCAAGTATTGTCAGAGGTAAATGGTAAGAAGATAAAGGTATGTGGCCATTTTGTATATGGTACGCATCGCACCATTTGAATCGTCTATCATATTTGCACTATGAACCATTCCGATAAAACAGCACTGTTATGTTTTGTTGATAAAGGCTTTGTACATATGATGTGACAGCAAGAATTGCGAGTTCTTCCCCAATTACAAACAATCTTGTCGAAATCTACTGTCGTCTCGGCTTGCCGCCCTGCTGGATTTCTGTCGGTCGTGATAATAGAAAAGTAATATAATTGTGGCCACAGCAGCTGCTGTCTGTGGGCAAAACACCATAGGTTTATTAAACCTGACTGTGTTTTTGTCAAACAGTTCTATTAGTACCATTGCTGGCTTTTTTCTCGTTGCCCCAGATTTAGTGTGACCCATTGGTGGTGGCAGAGGACGTTCAAACTCCCAAACACCCGCCCACCTTCAATTAGTATCACACAGGGTGTGCTGATTTCAAACCAGATTGTTGCAGAACATCCCAGCGTATATAGTTTTTGTCGGACGTAAGTTAGTTAAATCTCCACCATGCAATTTATAACAGCTAGAGGAAGAAGTATTGAGCATTGACTGCTTTGAACGGGTAGTGAGAGTTTGAGATGACCTGTTGCCATTGCTTCATGTTAAGTGAACGCTTTACACTAAACGAGAAATTAATTATCTTTGGGACTGTAGACAATTCATACCTACTGACAGCCAGGGTAGTTCTCAAAGTTCTTTATTTACTTTTCTTTAATGTAATGGGAGATTCTTTCTGCTTTGATTTTTACAACAGAATCAGATCCATTAGGCTGGCTCTCTGGCCTCCTCCCCACCCTCTCTCGCGCTGTGTGTGTGTGTGTGTGTGTGTGTGTGTGTGATATCTGCTAGATCTAGGGATCTAGGGATCACCCTTCCCATATAGGCACCGTTCTCTCTCTTGCGGCGTCCACTTACCTATTCGTTCCCTTTCAACTGATTCTGTGTTTCGAAAATAGGAATCAGTTTTTTTGTGAATTCCAAGTATTGACTCCAAGTGAGCAACGTTCCACAAACAGAGACCAAAATTCACCGGGCCTCGGGGTGGGGGGTGGGTTCGGGGGAGTGGAAGTGGGGGGGGGGGGGGGAGGGGGTTGGTGTACCCATGGTTATGATCGTGACCGGTACGATCCCTGAGTATCTCCACAACAGGAACCACCGCCTGACACCTGCCATGAAAACAAACACTTAGAAACAGTGTGCACCGCACGAACGCCTGACAAAAACCTAGTAGAAACTTGACTAAGGGAGTGCTATCCCCGGGGGGGGGGGGGGGGGGGGGGGGGCGGGGGGTGTTGAGAAGGGATGGGGGTGGGGGTTGAGAGGGGGTGAGGGTGGGGGTAGCCAAAATGGCCTCGAGTGCTTCTGGCTCTACTCAGATTCAAAAGCTTGGACGATTTCTCGAAGGTCAAGCCACTTATGTGAAATATGAGCGTGCAGACGTGACGTATGTACATTGTAATAACGTCTCTGTCAAAGTCGTTGTCTGACTGATAAACGGCCCCTTTGTCAGTTTCACGCCGACAGACAAAAGTCCGCTGGAAACACTCGGTGCTACTCGCATCTGAAAATGGAATCACTCGGTGCTACTCACATCTGAAAATGGAATCACTCGGTGCTACTCACATCTGAAAATGGAATCACTCGGTGCTACTCACATCTGAAAATGGAATCACTCGGTGCTACTCACATCTGAAAATGGAATCACTCGGTGCTACTCACATCTGAATCACTCGGTGCTACTCACATCTGAAAATGGAAACTACTGTTTGGAATCACTCGGTGCTGATGACTTGACTAGTACAGAAACTAGCACAACTGGTTCTCTCTCTCTCTCTCTCTCTCTCCCTCTCAGTGTCTTTTGGGAGGTACTTGCCGAAGATGGTTCCACGAGGAAGAAGTCACCGCATAGTTTTGACTTCCAGGTGTCAACACATTGACAGAATGACGCTGTGCCACCTCGGCTATTCCAGCACAAACAAACAAACAAACAAACAAATAAACAAACAAACAAACAAGGGAGAAAGAAGCTGGCTATGATTGGTTCTGTACCTTGTCAGATCAGTTGCACCGAGTGGTTTCCAGATAGTAGCACCGCCAATGTTTCCAAACACCGAGTGTTTCCATTTTCAAATGTGAGTAGCACCGAGTGTTTCCAACGGACTTCGGTCTGTCGGCGTGATGGCAAGGGACCGATTATCAGGCAACGACTTTGACTTAGCACATTACAAACACGCATCCACCCATGCTGCGTGACGCATGCTCATATTTCACTTATATGGTTTCATGCGAGAGCAATCGTCGTCGTAATATTTGAATCGGTGTAGCACCGGAAACACTCTCGTCCATTTTGACTGCACCCAGTGTGCCCGGGTTTCTGAGTGTTGACTGATACATGCAGAATTAATTGACTTTATATAATGCTATTGACTTTATATAATACTTACTTGAATGTTCACTTCGTATCTTAGGTCTTTGAACAATATTTTACAATGAGTGAATAACGAAAAAAACGAAAAAAAAAAAAAAAAAAACACTGTCAGCCCTCACTCTGTTCAAAGTACGTGGCGTTGCGTGGGGTCTGATAACTCTAAAAAGATAAAGGCCTCATGCGACACTTACTGACTTAAGTGTTTCTTCGCTACGTCTACTTGTCCCCGCCAACAGGGGAGTAGACACCGGATTCACTGTTGTCTGAGAAGGTATCTATTGCATGTCATTTCTTGATCAATTCGGCGTTGGACTTTCAATGCTCGGGTCGTTAGTTCGAATCCCGGCTGGGGCCAAATAGTTGTGCTGGCCTTTTTCTCGTTGCCCCGTCTTTGAATTCACCCGTATGCGATGGAAAAAGGCGTTAAACTCCCTAACACCCACCCACCCCTCCTGATCAAGTAGAAGTTTCTCGTTTCTAGACCTAACCAGTTTCTTGTCTTGTAATGTCTGCGTCCACTGGTTAAGAAACGACATCATTATATATATACTGCTATATATCTTGATGCTATTATGTGTATTTTATTTTTATGGTTGGTGATTGTTGATCTGGTGTGTTTGTTGTTTTGTCGTCAGAAAATAACCATTAGGTTACTATGTTGTTCCTCCTGTTGTTTTCTGGTCATCTTTTCTCACGTGAGTAGGATAAATGAGTGCATGAAGTCGCACGCTATCAACATTAGCAAACAGCAGACCGTACTTTCGGGTCAGTGTAGTCTGGGCGACCCTTTCCGGGTCTTTCGTCTAGCTATAGCCCTCACGACTTCGACCGATTGTGAACCCGACTTTTTCACTTGTCAATTTTGTTCTTTTTTAAAGTGAGATATGCACGCAAACCAATTAATTTATACCATAAAAGGACAAACCACAAAAAGTATTTGTCTAAAATGCATATAGAGTATGACTAATTATCGGTTTTTCAAATAGTAATCTTGTTGATCTTTAGAGTGTATCATTACTTACCTTAATTTTCGTGTTGTGGGTGTCGGCATTCACGGCGTCCACCGTATCACTTTCGGCTTCGACACTAGTTGCCATGTTGATTACTTTTGCAGTAACGTTCTACGTGTTGACAGCAGTTGAAGTCTGCGCGAATAAAACATTCAGGTATTTTGAACAAGGATTTGTTTTGTAGCTCACTTACTTACCTTCTCAGTCGGTCTGTCAGTTAGTCAGCAAACCAACATACTACAATACCGTTCAATCAATCAATCAATCAATCAATCAATCAATCAATCAATCAATCAATCAATCAATCAATCAATAAATCAATCAATCAATCAATCAATCAATCAAGCAATCAATCAATCAAATCTGACTTTTCTCTGCTGCTAACGAGGTAATCCAAGAACCACTGCGCCTGCTCTGTTCAGCCTTCGTTTGAAGTCCGGGTCTCAATTTTATAACACGCCAATAAATAGTTTTGTCACCTAGAGCCCTTAAAGACGCCAGATAACTCGCTCCCTCTGTTGAGAACAAGTCTAATTTATCTGCCTCTGCATGATCTGACGGTTTTGCTTGTCTCCCTTGGCGTGTTGGCGACCCGTGGTGTACATGTACATACATAGCGGTGTATAAATCAACAAACAATGCACTACCGTTCAATCAATCAATCAATCAATCAATCAATCAATCAATCAATGCCTTTAAGTATGTAAGTATACCATCACTTTAATTTATGATTTTTTCCCCTCTTTAGAAACGGTTAGCATAGTATTTATTTATTTATTTATTTATTTTTATAGCCACACGTTTGAATGACATGTCACGAAGCTAAAATGTCAACTTCCAAGTTTAGTCTCGTTCCAGAATTACCAAGCGGCTTTCTATTATATGTATAGCCTTATAACACCTTTCATGATGGCAAAACACATAATCTCTGGAAACGAGAAAGTGTCACGGTCGATCCCATTAAGAAAACAAAGGTCGACTGACCGATTTTCGCTCCCTATGCGTGGTTACTTCGAACAGTTCTGATCTTTTCACAGTCTATATTCTGTTGTTTTATCAATAAAATTTTGGATTTGGAACAATAATCATATTAATCGCATGTACCTTTTACTACAAGTAAAACGCACGACAACCAACAAATACATGAAATAGTTTCACAACAATCGGATGCATTCACTGTTACAAACACTGACGGCCCGTCAAAATGGCCACTTAAGTATTTAAACCCTTCCCTATAGAGAACAGGAAACAGGTAGATACTAATTTTTGTATGAATGTTTTTATTATTAGCAGTATCATACAACAATATACACACACATTTGGTACCCAATTGCATGGTGGATCTGGCAGGGTGTAGATGTTTTAAGAATACTTACACTCGTAAAAACCTTTCAGATGCAGATACTTATCCGGAGCAGATCTTCGATTCAGCAGTTGAGTGAAAACATGCGTTCATAGGCAAGGTCTCTATGGAACAACAGTAACCGTAATTTTAATTTGACATGGACATCAGCCATAGGGACATAGTGGACAAGAGATCCTAAAGCCGGTTAAGGAATGTCTTTATTCCGTTTACTTGCTAGAACAAATCACACTTATTGATACAGCATACAGCATCAAACCGACAAAACACGTACATGGTATTTCACAAACAAACAAATAAAAGCTCAGTACAAAATTTAATCTGTTTTTGACCACAGCGCCAGAACGGCTGACAAAAAATGAATGTACTCGGCCCGATGCGAACATAGAGATTTATTTTCCGAGTGGGGGGAAGTTCATCTTGGTCTGAGGGTTGCGGCGAATTGGGGGTAGGTCCATGGACGCCCCACCCAGACGACTGGTACCTCGAAGCTCGTCTTTCTGCTGGTCGGCAGACTGAGCTGCGGACAAGGCGTCCATGCGTCTCATCACCTGCTCCACCTGAGACTCCATGTTCTTCACCAGCTTGTTGGTCTTCTTCACTTGGAGCTTGGTGTTCTCTAACTCCGCCTGTGTACTGTTGAGTTGACCTTTGGTGCTGCCCAGGTCGTCCTGCAGCGCGCCGATGGCGTTCTCCAGTTCGTCGATCTTCTTTTCACGTTCCTGCAGCTTCACCTCGAGGCCTCGCATTAACTGACACAGCTTGTCTCTCTCATCCTGTGAACACAGTAAAAACTAGTCAATCCATCAGACCAAAATCAGATCAGATCAAATCAAATCAAATATACTTTATTAATCCCCGAAAGGGAAATTGTACTGCTCTGTCGTTGGGTCGTTCAACTCTGAAGGAGATGCCAGTAGTCAGAAGAGAAACGACAGGCGATGCAGATGAGAGCCGAGCGTGCGTGCGTGCGTGCGTGCGTGCGTGCGTGCGTGCGTGCGTGCGTGCGTGCGTGTGCGTGCGTGCGTGCGCGCGCGCGCGCGCGCGTGTGTGTGTGTGTGTGTGTGTGTGTGTGTGTGTGTGTGTGTGTGTGTGTGTGTGTGTTTAAAGCTGATTTTTTAACTGTTCATTTCACCAGTATAAGGAGAATACCTAAATGTGAGGATGGTTTCATATGTGAGTGTATTTTTTCAAACACTTTCAACTCAGACACGACTCCAAGCTTCATCGTCCTATTCAAGGTTTACGCATGGTTACACAGCGTTGTAGCCTCTGAGTGTTACAAGTAAAGGAATTCCCATTCGAAAAATAAAGGGTCTACCATGAAAATTAATCAGGAATACACCTGTTACTAGTCAAACGTCATAGCCGAACTAGCACAGCGTTGCAATTTCAATGCTCGGGCCGTGAGTTCCAGTCCCGGAAAGGGAGCCATAAGTTTCGCCTTTATGTTGTGGAAAAGGACGATAGGCCCGCAACTAACTACTTGAAACGGGTTAATTCCATCTTTGTTAAGCCAAGTTATGTTTTTGAACAGTTCTGTTTTTTAGTGCGCCTGTACGTGCCAGATAATCTATCTTGAGGGTGGGTGGGTGTTTGGGAGTTTAACGTCCTTTTCCACCACATAAGTAATCTATCTTGATGATTAGAACAGCTCTTAATGCGATACAATGCTATTTACACTTTGCGCAAACGGTCGAACATTTAAACTCTACAACTCTGGTTACACTGCTGGCGCGCTCAGTGCAGTCGCCGTGTCATCGAGTACGCTTCTGCTCAGTGGTTCAGTGCCAGCATTACAGACGCTGTCATTGTCCAGGTGTCTACGTGGTGTGATGAAATATACCGCGAAAACAGCTCAGGACAATCTGTTAGCATGCAAATGGTAGTATAAGCCCCTGAAACCAAGCAACTAGACCTGTCAAAACTGCGATAATGTTAGTCTCTTTGGTCACCTCGAGCGCCCGGATTTTCTGCCGGTCGTCAGCAGTCTGGTTCTGCAGATTCTGTAGCTGACTACGTGTATCCAGCAGCTCCTGTTCTCTTTGTGCCAGGCGGGCCATGGCCGTTTCCAGGGTCTCGCGCATAGAAGCGATCTCTTGTCTTGAGTCCTTCAGTTCCTGACATGAAAATCGAATCACAATGACTACTGATGAGTTTTACACCTTTGTTTTTACACAGGCCATTGGGGCAGGGGGATGGTGGGGGGGGGGGGGACGAGGGGGGGAAGGGGGAAGGGGGACGAGGAATACGGCATGCAACAGATGTGAAGTCCTTCGTGTTGCAAATCTTCCCGTGAATAATTGCCTTTGCATTAAAACGAATTCAGTCAATTCGGCAAGGTCTACAACATGAACGTCGGTTTTGAGAGCGTTTGTAATATTAATGCTTTTCACATTTTCCATGAACATGGCCGTTTTTATGACCAAGCTTTGACATACTTAACTTCTGCAACGACTTGTAGGCCGCGCGAATTAAGCTTGTGTAGCTATGTGGGCTCTTCTTTAAACAAACTTGCCGCCTGATCGGAATTACCTACACAACTCTAAATGCATATCAGCTATATCCCTAATATCCACAATTGTTTACCTGTTCTTTATCTTTGTCCTTCAAACCGATGTACATTTCAATTTTGTCCAGTCTCTCTTCAATCTCCACAAACTTGTCCATCAGCTGCTGCTGGGAGTTGGGCCTTGGTGACCAGACCTCCTGTCCATAGGAGAGTATGTGAAAATGGGAAAGGGTATTCTTTACAAAATGCACGTAGTCTATGAAGTGAAAGAATTATAGACAATTGGTTCACAGGAATTCATGTCAAAACAATACTGTAACTAGAACAAGTGATAACGTTTAACACCAAGAACGTTGGTTTTAAATTTTCTGAAATTCCACTGAAATGTTTGTTGAAAATCTTAATTATCATTGTATGCTTAAAAGTAGAAAAAAAGAGAATAAAATCGTGCATTCCTGCCGTACTTAAGCCATTTTGGAACTGAAAACAGCGGGATCTTAATGTAGTCATCAAAACCAGCCATTATTACCGCCAGAATAAGGGTCTGTTAAACACTGTGATATCAAGAGGTGTGTAAAAAAAAACAAAAAAAAAACACACAAATATTTCAGCTCAACTGTGCTTAGGGTGCTAGGATTGCGTGCGTTGTAATAAATCAGATAGATAATAAGACAGATCGGATTGCAGGTAACGACACACACGACTGGCACACTTTGAACGGCTGACAATGAGCGTGATCAAGCGTGACTGAACAGGGTGCGTCTTCCACACTTTGCCCTCCCACGTAGAAACAGATTTACACGATTTCAGAGAACTGTCACAACCTTGCCAGCAATATTGGAGTTATTGGTGTATATTATATTGTTGATGTTGATGTTGTTGATGCTGTTGTTTTCGAAAGAAACAGTTATCTACGCACAAAATGGTCCAATTTTTTGTGTGTGGCCGTTTCAAGTTTTAAGAAAACATTTCCGTGCAGTGCACCTTAGTGAGGGTTGTATTAACTGGGACAACTTAAAAAGAAAACAAATTTTTTCAAAAAAACCTTTCTGTGGTGAAAACCAAGCTTGGTACAGCCTGTATTTCCGAGTATGTTTCCTGCGTTTCAGAAGATGCATACTTTGGTTGAGGCTGACAAGCGTGATCAAAAGTAATTATTGATGTTTTTTGACTGGTATGGATATGAATTCGCCCGCGCACATATCCGTCTCTTCTAAGACGTTCAAGGCGCCGCAGGGCTGGAGGACGCAGCAGTGGACGCATGATTGCAAACAAGGCGCATTGAGACTTTTAATTGAATTCTTCCATTAACCCATTAATGCCTGAATTTTTGTTTTGATTCAAAAATGTGACACGTAGTGCCAAATACCATTTGTATTCCATATCTATGCCTGATTTTGACCATTTTAGCGTATGTTGAGATTTAGACACCATACGTGGACTGTCCTCATGTGAGGACGCTAGGCACAAATGGGTACAGGTTTTCAACATGAACAAAAAATGAGCAAACGGCGTGCAAACTTTGTCTGAAATGTTTTATTCTTATAGTGTTATTTCTTTTAAGCTCGCTGCACATTCACAAACACAATGTGATATATATAAATGTATCTGCAAACAAATAAATCAAAACAGTTTGCTCAGTGACTGTGAAAACCTCTACCCTCTAGTGCCTAGCGTCCTCATATGAGGACAGCACTTTAACTCTTCATCAACGCTTAAATATCAAACACAGAGAAAAACTGAAGGACACGTTTTCTAATTACACATCTACCTTCATTTTCACTTAAATGTTGCTATTAAAAAAAGTCTACAGTTAAAAAGATATCTGCTTACCTATTGGTTTCAACATTTTGCTGACTCAACAAAACACATGGAGGATCAAATATGGCTGCTGTAAAAAAACTGCACGGGGGAAATCACCCGAATTCACTATGACAATATAACGATAGTGACCCTGGAACCACACAATATGAATGTGTTTCTCTCAGCTTTATCCTCGGTGAAATAAATGCGCAAAACGTCAGCGTCCTCAAATGAGGACCATCAGGAAACAATGGTCCTACAAAATCGTCTGACACAGATGAACGTTTGTGACTCAAATAGCTCGAGATTGTCTCCGTAGTACAAGTAACAGTAACAATCACTTACCTTGAGCTGCGTGTTGTCATAGTCCTTGGTAGTATTAGTGATGACATTTGCGGCCATGTCTGTCCCTGATTATCTTCAAAAGTCTTGGCGATTCTGCATTTGTTTGAAACAACATCATTTCAATCTCAGTATGGTGACATTCTGTATCTTACTGTCACCTGCTCTGTCGTTCACTTCGCCATTCGCGTCAGTTCTCCCGAATCACGAAGTGGCCGGTGCGACAAATTAATTGAATTCACTGATGGAAAACAAACTCAATGAATGAATGAATGAATGAATCAATCAATCAATCAATCAATCAATCAATCAATCAATCAATCAACCAATCAATGAGGGTGGGTGGGTTTTTAGGTGTTTAACGTCCTTTTCCACCACGTGTGGGTGATATCAAAGACGGGGCAACGAGAGAAAGGCCTGCGCAAATATTTGGCCCCAGTCGGGATTCGAACTCACAACCCGAGCATTGAGAGTCCAACGCTCTACCATTCGACCACCCCGGCTCCCAACCAATCAATGAAGTAATCATGTAAGCAAGAAAACGTACAGAGAAAATGACTATGTTGATAGATACACACATACTCCCTGATAGCTAGAGAGGCAACTTGGGAACACGAGCACCTGCAGCGTAATTCAGACTTGGCTAGTGGTCTTAGTGTTCCGGTTTCTGGACAGCTCCGGACTGTACTGCGCTTACGGCCAGTTCCTCCTCTTATGAAAGAACAACAGTGCCACTGTGAGACTACTATCAAAGACCCAGGGTCTTTGCTACTATCTTGTCACGCTATCAGTGACAGAACAATGGAAGAATATATAATCAGTGCAGTACAATCGGGTGTCAGTTGAATCCTGGCCGATTTGTAAGACCCTCTGCCTTACTAGAACACTAATGATCATTTGTTAGGTACATTTTTTGTGCCTAGTCAAGTTTGTGCCCAAAAACGGTAGGGTAAATCAGACTAGTGCCTATCATATTACGACTTTACATGCTATACAGTGTCCTGTTTGCCCGTCTGCCGGAAGTGGAGAGACTAATTACTCTGAAGCACAACCAACTAATAAGATAACAGTATGCTTCCGTAACTCAGCCAAGGTCCTTGCATAAACAACAACAAACGTACCCGGCACTGAGTCGAGGAAAACACAGAACAACTAATTGAATGGGAAAGCGGACGAGATGCCTGGATGGGAAAAAAGGCGCAAACACCATCATCCCCACTTTATAAACTTGCACCGCGTTAGTATCACACACCACAGTCATCGGTGTTAGCTGCAAAACAACATAACATAATACTATAGTAACCACAAGAACAGTATTAATACTCCACTCTCGTCAGTTATTCAGAAAAAAACACCCAACAGCAACAACAAAAAAAGAAAATGGTCAGATGATAGTCAGTATAGCATTTGTTTCCATACACGAGTTTTACCCACATAAAACTGCAGTGGTGGTTATTTTGGCCTTTCAATTAGACCACAATTTCAGCTGTCTCCCGCAGTGAAGATCACCTTAGGGAAGATAACCTTCAGGAACCTGCTGATTTCTACTTCCTGTTCATGGTTACGGCCTCTGTTCACGTATCAAACCTGGACCGACACGCATGGCCTAGAAAAGGTTAGACGTTAGAGGGAGGAGTAGGTTTGGACCGATAAGATTCAGAGGAACGTTGTTCATTATGGTTCCCAAAGACACCTTTCACATCCGTGGGCCGTGTGCCAGTCAGTCGTCATTCGCTGTACTGAGCAATCACATTAATTTTTTTCACTTTGGTATGTCTGATCCGGCAGAGACTGAGACGCCTCTGGACCCGCATGCAAAAGTCAGGGTTAGGATGTTAGCCCCGGATTAGAGTCTAACTAACTAGCTCAAGGTTTAAATTTTCTGGGTTTTTTTTGTTTGTTTGTTTGTTTGTTTTAAATCAGGAAGCGGGTCCATTCCACCATGGTGCCCAAGCCGTTACAGGAGGACTTTTGTCTTTCTTTCTTCGCGTCCGTTTTTATTTAATTTTTGTTTTGGGGTTTCTTTTGTCCTAGTCTGGGTTAGGCCCGTAGCCGTGGGTTAAATTAACCTCGAGTTCTACATACGGGCCCTGGCCTGTAAGCTGTAAGTTATCACACGTACTTTCAACATGAAACTAAACAAACACATGGCTGTTGACTATTTGGGACAAACTGAGTGTATCTCAATCGTTTCTATAATAATGACACTAATAAATCACATTTATGCAGCGCAATTCTTAAAAAATAAAAAAAATCAACTCATTGCGCATTCACACATCACTCACACGCATATAGAACACATCCTAAAACAGCAGGCACCACGTTACATCCCACACAAGTGCCATCTGAGAAAAATCAGCGTAATTAGAAAATAAAAACACGATATTTATAACGCTGACTTTTCACACATAAGCTAGGCTGCGTTTAAAATCACTTCTTTTCCTTAGCGCTAGAAACAGTAAGGAACGGGAAATAGTTCTATCTGTTCTAAGTGAGCAGTCATCATCTGTAACACTATAATCACGTACGCTGGGAGAAATGCCTTTATGATGATACTCGTGGCAACGATAATGACCTTGGCTACTTCGAACAAGCACTCGTCAGTAGAACGATACAGTTTTGGCTTACTGATATTGAAAACTGAGATACAGTGATTCCTTTGTTTTGTCAAGTCACTGAGCGGCAAACGTGCATGTCGGGCGGTGTCTTGATTATGTCGTGATAGCAAAAATAAATAAAGACATAATGTACTGTGGTTTTGTTGTTGCTCTACCGGAGCTGAATCAGTACTGCAGAATACGGCCGATAAAGTGTAGTCTTTTTGGTCAGCTCAGACTTCAGGCACCCAGAAATGTGCTTTTCGTACAAGAGAATTGTAAGAGGAGTATCAGCCGGTGAATTAGCCCCAAGAGCCAGAATGTACCAGTATTCGCGAAATTTACAGGCTCTCTGAGTAAGTGGACTCAACACACACTCAACAAGCTTTCCCTTTTTTCGGCTTTCTACAAGACACCGACAACATTAAAGTTTTCTACACCTAGCGACCTGCACCAGACACGGAGCCTGCACCTCTGCAGCTGATCTGTAGACAGAAATATCCCATGAAATTATTAAAGATTTTTTTCTGCGATGACACGTACGCTGGTTTCATTCTGTAGCTATACATCATTTCTGTTTGTGTTTTAACACACAAGCCACTTCTAAATCAGTTACAGGCGTGACCTTTAAACCAGGTCTTTCATCTAACACATACCTGACAGCAACGCACTCTAACATTGACAAGCATCTATCAGGAGTGCAGTTGTAATACCACTCTGACTTCCGAACCACACGCTACACCCAAAAGGCCACGAGTGCACGGTTTCAGTTCCAAGATTCAGCACACTCAGAGCGATGTTATTAAGATAAAGCCGCTGGAAAGATTTCAAGCCTGAGCGGGAAAAACAAACCATTACCTGCACATTCCACAGAAGGTGTAAAAGAATTCTTCAGTGTGATTTACTTTTCTTGTCATTCAGTTTTTTTTTTGTTTTTTTCTGAATTTGTTCATTTTTGCGGACAAAAACCCGAACAACTCGATTTTCCATGCAATGTGATAATAAAGAGTTTAAACAGAAAAATAAATAAATACTGACTACATGTATGCTCTTCTCAAACCTCCCTCGAGCTCGATCTGCTGCAAGCGTGTTCCTGCCTTTAATTTCATAGGCCAGAATGTTATCGGGTACACACGCACTTCACGTCATCAACCCGAATGCTGCGAGCTTCACGTGCATTTTTTATCGCCACACTTTCACCCGGATTTGGCTGGATTTCAGGTATGTCTGTCAGATAACGTACACAAGTTCAGCTGTGATGAGCGCGAGAAGCTCAAGTTGTACTGATCATCAGTGTCTTCCCACGCAGATGTGCCGCTTCATCTGCTTCAGTCGGCGATTTCCGACAATGTTTACCGACCGTTAAGAAGTTTGTTTTGCTGCGCAGTTTCATTTTTGGCCCAGGCTTATCGGTTTCACAACTCTGTCATCTGTGTGTGTGTGTGTGTGTGTGTGTGTGTGTGTGTGAGAGAGAGAGAGAGAGAGAGAGCATATTGTATTTGTATTTAAAGATCTAAGCTCCCAACAAAAAGCTTTCCGAAGTGTGAAAATTTTTTTTACGGAGTCGACCGTGCAAGCACAGTCAACTCTGTCACAGTTGCAGAGTTTTCAGAGTCCCTGAAACCCCAATAAAAGCCAAGGGCAACCTGATTTCACAGCTCAGTTTGTGTTTTGACACTGAGCGAGAAGGATCGTGCAGCACTCAACACCCGCTAGACACTGTAGCGATGTATCTCGCTCACTGACCAAAAGCCAAATAATGTCACGACACACTCGTGCTCTGGTTTTATAAGGGTCCCCAAGCGCTGAAAACTCTGCAACTGTGACAGAGTTGCCTGAATTATGCACAGTCGAAGGAGTCGCAGCTTTAAAAAACGCAATATTTGCGGCTTTTTGCTGAGATTGCAGACCTTTAAGAGCCCCATGTTGCACTGGCACTCCCCGTCCGTCCTCAGTCCACCCAAGGCAGGCGGCGGCCGATCAGTCTTTCAATGGCACTGCTTACATGACAACTTGAAGAAGCCGTAACGTAACTGATTTAGATATGCAGGATGCTGTGTGTGTGTGTGTGTGTGTGTGTGTGTGTGTGTGTGTGTGTGTGTGTGTTGTCCGCCGCCGGTAACGAGTAGCCATAAGCCCTATCACGTCAATTAACAGTCGAGTGCAGCCTGTATAAGTCCGTCCGTACGTAAAACTTTAACTTGTTTTTGACGAGGATTCAAACCTACGACTGACCTTTTTCATCGAAGAGCCCAAACTTTCGCCACTTATCAGTGGACTCGTAGCCGGCCACTGACTCGAAACCCCCAAACCGACAACCACCACCACTACAACAGTTGTCAGCAGCGCATGGTCACTCATTTCTCTGTGTGTGTGTGTGTGTGTGTGTGTGTGTGTACACACTGTTTGCCTCCGACGGGAGTACACTGACCATCAGAATGGAGACAGTCGGTAGGTAGTTAAGTAGACCAAGCTTGGATTTAGAGGGATTGGAAACGGTCCCAACTCACGAAAGTGGAGCCGATAGACGGAGACGGAGTTGAGACGGCCCGGGCAGGTTATGGGCAGAAGGGACAGCTATCCTAAGGGAACAGGCGAACAGTCCATCTGAACTGACGCGATACAGTCCATTCAGACTGGGGAGCCTCCGGTTTGATGTAGTGCAATATGAAACTGCTCCCACGTCAGTCACAGTCGGTAGTCTTGGCGAGGCACAACTGTGAACTGAACTGAGTAACCCTGACCCCAACCCTGTACCCGGGACCGTCGCTACCTAGAGTAGCGACGGTCCCGGGTACAGGGTTGCCTAGACCCAGTATGCACCGACCGCTCCGTGATACGGAAAAGGGCCTGTGCGCTTAGATCCTTTTGGTAAATGTCGTCCGATTTTGTTTAGAGCCATCTTTGTAACCCACCCTCACTGATTGAAAGGACATTACGGAGGATAACTACCCCCCCGCCCCCCCCAAAAAAACAAAAAAACAAAAAACTAAATACATTAATGTACTAATAGTGTGCCGGCTGATGCGTTTTGGCAAACACTGGTCCCCGGCTGTGTGCAAAAAAGCAGACGACATTTTCTCGCGGTCCTCCGTGAAAATACGAACAAGATGGCCACCAGCCCAATATGTTGTTTCCATTCAATGACCTGCTGTAGTCACAGTCGTAGTCGTTGTGTCATGTATGCAGCCCGCGCGCACACGCCGGAACGCAAGCTCTCTGACATCAAGCATGCTGACAGAAAGTACTGAAAACCCTTATCGTGCCTCTATGCACTTGCAAAAACCCAAACACATGAGGTCGTGTGAGCTCGCCTAGCTGGTTGACGTCACAACTTTTTGGCGTATGCGAGGTTCTACATGGGTGAATGAATTCTTGTAATAAAGTCGTTCCCCTTTGACAGAGTTACTTCCCGCAGACCTGACTGACAGACGATTGCTTACTGGTATCGGAGAAGAGACCCCCCCTCTCTCTCTCGCCTTAGACGCGCGCTTGCGCGCGCATGCACGCACCCCCCTCTCCCTACACACACACACACATTATGCTTCTGAGTGTGAGTCAGTGGCAAAAACGAAACCCACTGAAATTCCCGCTTTCCACATGTCAAGTTGTAGAGATCGCGAAAAGATACTGCATTTCGATGCAAAATAATTTCTAGACCATCCCAGAACATGCTGGTGCAGTAACGTCAGTAGATTACGTCACCTTGGAAAGATATCGAACCTTCCAGTAAGTTGAGGAATGTTCTAGATCTGACCTGTTCAGTACGTAAGCAGCCCTGCACAGCGTTCTGGGTTCTTCTTCTTTCATGAATTTGTTCTCCGTGCATATTCTGTTCATAAAGTATTGGAGTTGTATTCTGTTGTATCCCGTGTCTTCTCTGCGATTGCACGAAGATGGCGACATAGTAGAAGTAAAATACACCACGTCTCCAAACAGAGGAATTCGGAAAGAAAGTGGCGAGACACCCCCAAGAAAAAAACAGCATCACGTCAATCAAACATGACGCACTTACTTCTTCTTCGATGTTTGTGAGGCGTGTGGCTTGCAGAGGAAATGTGCTGTGAGTACAAATTTTCGAGTCAACTGACGATAACAGCTGCAGTGAATTTTTCTATTTTTTTTGTATATTTTTCATGGCACCCCAGGCTCATTATCTATGTATAGTAGGAGCGATTTTGAGATCTAAAGTGTGTTCACCAGCACTTTCATCAGGTACGGCTTACGCCAAAAGTATAAAAGCGACAACCTTTAAAATTCACTTAGTTAAGAATCCGTATTTATGCTATCTATGTCAAAAAAATGGAGTGGTTTAGGTAAATATTACGCCTTTAAACGCCAGAAAGCCACTTTTTCTGAAAAGGGCGATAACTTGCAAATCATGTGTGCAATCGTACCTGGATCGGGCCTTCTATTCAACAATCTTGATTCATTGAGAAACCCCAAATTTGAAATCGATCGGTTTAGTATTTTCGGAGAAATAGGCATCTGAACTGGGTTCACATGCAATGTCAACTCAGGCTCGGTTTACATGAAAACTATAAGAGCGACCATTTTCTAGTAGTGACTCTGTTCAGAGTCCGTATTCAAGCAATCTACTGCCAAAATATTGAGTGATTTAAATAAATATTACGCCTGTACACGAAAGACAACCAACTTGTCTCAAAAGGGCGATAACTCCCAAATCACTTAAGCAATCATCACACGCTTGGTTCCTCTAATGTAACATTTTGATATATTTGGATACCCCAAATCTGAAGCCATTCGGTTGAGTATTTTCGAAGAAACGGGCCTGGACACAATTCACACACACACAGCCGCACGCACGCACGCACACACATACGCACAGACGGCACTCACTGAGGAGGAGAAGCGCGTTCGGCACACCGTACATGTCAGCATCGATGACGCACGTTTTGTTACGTCATTGTCAGAGTTACACTTGCAAAATCGTCTCTGCGGGAGATCGGCAGTGACGTGCGTTTGTACCACAGATGCTTGCCCATGAACGTGGAAAATTTAGCCCGTCCTATGATGTTGTTTCCATTACTATGGAAACAACATAAAAATCACGAGCAGTACTTGTACGACATACTGACGGTCTAGCGACAACACAGTGCGTGAATCACGTGCGAACTGAAACTCACTCACCCAGGCCGCCGGGGACGGAATGACGTGCCGGCCTGGACATACCAATACTAGAAAGGGGTGTATTTCTCAGCTTGGATTGTACATCTGTCCTGATCAGTCTAAATTCAATGAAAACCTGCCAGGTTATAATTACCTTGATCAATAGTTGAGATCTTTCATTGTTTTGGACTGTTGCGTGCTTTTAGCACAGTTTCATAAACTACATAATTTTCCATTGAACAACCCTCCCACCCCTGCGCTTTGTTTTGGAGCGGTCCCCGAACCACAGTATAAAAGTGACCGTGCAAAAATATTCCCCGTGGCTGGAGGCATTAGCTGGTAGGTTGTGTTCAAGTTACTAGTACATGAATGTGCCGAAGCCGTTTGGTTTCGAACTTGAAATAGCAGCAACCCGAATTAGGCTTAATTGCGATTAATACACTAGTGCGTGACGTTGTCTGGGCAGGGACCGGGTTGTATCGGGTATTTATTTAGTTTTTCCAATGGCCGATTAGATACGAATGTTTTGATCGCCGCGAACTGACAACCAGCTCACTGAGTCCGGCCGCCATTGTCAGAGGCAAAACTGAGAGGCCCGACGTTCACACTCAAACAGTCTCTCTGTCTCTCTCTCTGTCTCTCTCTCTCTCTCTCCAGTCTTACGTGTATGATCTTGGTCGGAGGAAAAACTCCGAGGGGTGGAGTGGGGGGTTATGGTGCAAAAGATATACAGCACTTTTTCTCCAGTCATTTAGCAGGAGAATATTTAGGTAATACCACCAATAGTCCCCATTCAGGTGGCTGGCAAACATTGCTGCCTTTCAAATCAGTACAGCTGAAACTGACATGGTTGAGGTGTCACTGACAATGCGCATGGATTTCTCGTGGCGTACTTCTGCGCGTTAGACTTGGGCATTGGATTAGATAATCATTATATGATGGTGCAGACTCTGCATTATTGAACACGTTTTTATTGAGGCGGCACTTTAACTGCACTCTCTACAAAAAAGAAAAGAAAAAAGAAGTTCATCTCCTCCCATAGGGGAGTCAGGGTAGCTGAATGGTTGAGTGCTGGATTTTCAACACTCAGGCTGTGAGTTCGAATCACGACTGGGGCCAAATATTGCCCCGTCCTTGGTAACACCTATCACATGGTGGAAAAGGACATTAAATGCCACCCACCCTCGTTATTAATCATGTGCTTTGCCATTGCACCAGATCAGTGAGCTGCGTAATGCTCAATATTCATCACCCTAATCAGAGGCTACACACATTTTGCCTCTCAACTTTATGGCATTGGCCCAAAGAATGACAGATCTATATTTTTGCACTTGTCTTAATGATGATGTGCGTGTCGTTCACTTGTAAGCAGCGCGCGTCACTCTCTGAGTTTGGAGAAGGTGATTAATTGTACACCCCATTGGTAAGTAAATACCATACCGTACCATACCACACCAGAAGTCATCAGGAATGAGGTCATTCGAGTGCAAGTCAGACATGCAGTTTGTACATGTAGTCTCGACCCATTAGCAAAGAAGGGAATGGAACATTGTCACTGGGTCTAGATGTCTAAATCATTAAATTGTCAATGAGATTTTGAACTCTAATTTTAAGTTTGTTAGTGTTATCCATCAAAGTGGCACTATGCTATGTTAGCAATGTGTTTCTGTGATGGGTGTTCAAATAGCAAACGTGATTGAAATTTGGATGCTTTTTTTTCAGAGGCAGTTGGAGCAGTGCTGGTCAACATACATTCATGTATCATATTCTTACATACCAAGCTTGTTTTGTTTTGTTGCAGGGTGAAACTTTGCAGTCTGTCAGGGACCGCCCGGCACGAGCAATCTGAGGACATGGCCCTCGTGTGTCCGCTATTAGGAGCGCTCTTCTTATGCCGGTTGTACCATGACTAACGCCTTGTCATGGGGCCTCTGCGCCTTCGCACTTACGGGGGGGGGGGGGGGGGGGGAGACTTTGCAGCGCCACCCAAAGTCCGTTCTCTGTTCGGGCTGTAAGTGGATCCCACGTTAGGGCCTCCAGTCTCCGCTTTCCTGCGCGTAATCGAAACATATTTTTGGAAGGCTAGTGAGATACGCAAACTGATGAGTTGTGACATAAATGTCTGTCAAGTATGCTAATAGCAGCATACGGCGCTTAGAGCCTGTTTTATTTCATGTATAGGCGCCTTATAAGTCGTCCTTATTATTATTATTATATGTGCCTTTCGGAATATGCTGTTTTAATCATGCTGCATTACTGCATGGCAAAATTGTAGGCTAAAACTCTTCGGCTGGTAGGGACTAACTTAAAACTAGCAGGCGTTGTAAGAGAAAGCGCCCAGGTAGCCATCAACCTCATGCTGGTGTGCATGGGACAGACTGTGCTGTGCCTTGTTTTTGGCCTTAGTTCAGGCACTTATGTAAAATTGGTAATCTGCTTGATGTATTTTTGTTACATTTTACTAGGAAATGTAACAAAACTACATAAACAGTTTTGTTAAAGTTGAAATTGAGGTCGTTGGAGTGGCTGTGGGACAGCCATAGTTTTGGTCCTGCTTATTCCATGGCATGTATTTGGCTTGTAAACAGTCTGTCGGGTTGGATGTGTCACCTGCTCTGTGTTGTGAATTAGGTTGTCCCCCTAAACTTAAGTGCATGGCATGTTCTCTGGGCGACATGAGTGCACATTGTTCCATGATCAGCTGAGGAATGTGTTGCGCAAATAGCAGCATACTTGGCAGAAAGTCCACAAGGTTAGGTAGGGTACAGCAAGAAAGAAGATGGAGCTCTGGAGGCCCCTGCCAAGCCCAGTTTGGGATGCAGCAGCGGATGATAAATATTATTTCCTATCTTGGGACATAATAAAAACTGTAGTAAAATTTCAGTATTTACAGTTGTGTTCTCAGCTCTGTTTGCATCTTGCTGCTTTTATTGTTTCTGTAGGACGTGGGACTGTGGCTTGGATGACCACTGGACTGAGGGATGGACTGCGTGACCTGCGGACATGTCAGCACAAGAATGTAGAGGAGAGGAGACATCTGAGGGGTGAGTGTGTAACTGTGATTTCCTTTCCTCTTAAGATAATTTGTGTTTGTCACAATCTTCTCATCAACCAATATGTTCTGTAACTCCCTGTGCTTATTTTGTACTGACAATGTGTAAGTTTTGTTTATATATTTTTAAAATTTTCTTTTAAAGGAACTGTTTGTATTGGGACAATAATTTCAGTGTACTTTGCATGACTAAAGCAACTGCTAAGTACATGAACTCCCAATATTTTTCATGTAAGAGAGCAGCTGTGACTCTGTTAAAAGTCCATTGAGAAATATTTAAAACTCTCATAGGTATTCAGTGTTCTCAGTACTGACTGCAGTGGGACTGCAGCCTGGATGACCACTGGACTGAGGGTTGGACCACTATAGGGATGACGAAAATGGAAAGAGGCAACCTCTGATGGTGAGTGCATGACTGCAATTTCCGTTCCTCGTTGACCACACTGTTTGAAGACTCCTAGTGCTTTTGGTGTTCACAGTTTTGTTTGCCTTTTTTAAATAGTGAACTGCTTTTGTTAATTGTAGGATATTACAGTTCCTGTCAGGATCCATGTACTTTGACTGCATTTTCTAGTGAAAGAGTAAGAGTAACCTTGACTATTTAGTTCAAGGTTCACAGAAAGCATTAGTATGTGTACTGAATGTGCTCTAAGACATTACAGCATTTTGCTGCTTTGTTTCTGTAGGATGAGGGACTGCAACCATGGCGACCATTGGACTGAGGGATGGATGCTGGAAGGAAGGATGCCACAAAAAAAATTAAAAGAGGGGTCCTCTGAGGGGTGAGTTATCTGTGATTTTCTTTGTGATCACCTCCAGTCTTCATGCGGTTAGTGTGTGTTTTTCATAATCGAACTTTTCTCATTGGCCAACAGGGGTTATAAAAGCTAAAAAATCTTGCTAGTCCTTCGGGCTAGCAAGATTTAAACTAGCCCGAATGCATTTCCACTAGCCCAAAAATACATTTTGTCAAATATAGTCCTATTCGTAAATAAAAAAAGATTCACAACACTTTGATAACTGTTATGTTCTTTAATGCATCACAAAACAAAGTAGTCGCATTTTGACTACAACATCAACTCATTCACCCGTAGAGAAACAGAGACAGAGAGAGGGGGGGGGGGCTCACTGGCAGTACCTTGTGCAGCTCTGTGAAAATAGAGCAAGCTTTGCCTCGTAATCTCAACTAGTCCTGCGGGCCAGTGGTAAAACAGTTTAACTAGTCCGACGGTATTTTCACTAGTCTGTGGGCTGTCAGACGAGTCTTTTCATAATCCCTGGCCAAGCTGATAGTTCTGAAATCTAAATTGTTCAATTTTGTGTTTGAGGCTCTGATTGCATCATGCTGTTTGTTACTGTAGAATGTGGGACTGCGGCCTGGACAACCACGGGACTGAAGGATGGACCATCACTTGGATGCCACAGAAGATGAAAAGAGGGGTCCTCTGGGGGGTGATTGCAATGGCAATGGCAGTTTCTCTGCATAGTATTTAAATTTTGACTTGATACACTTTTGCATCCCTCCAGAACAGTATGAGTGCTGTCATACACTTTTAATAAGAGTTGCTGTGACTGTTAAGGTCCATGGGAAGCCTTGAAAGTTGTGGTAAAATTTCAGTGTTTGCTTTGTGTGTTAAGTTCTGACTGCATCTTGCTGCTTCGTTTCTGTAGGTTGTGGGCTGCAGCCTTGGCAACCTCTGGATGGGCCACTGTGGATGGACAACAAGAGAGTGGAAAGAGGAGACCTCTGAGGGGTGAGTGTGTAACTATGAGTTTCTTTCATTCTTTGCAGGATTTGATGTTTTTCAAAAACATCACTTTATGGTGAGGTGAGAAATATGCATGTGTGATTTCCTCTATGAAAAGCATTTAGATTTTTTTCATGCCAGGCATTTAAAAACAAAAAAATTATGCATGATGGTGACAAATGCGCACATATTGCAGTTTTCCATGATTACACTTTTCAGACCTAATGGAGGACAGCACATGGCTACCGGAGAACGACCTGAGGGACCAGCTGGAGGGGCGACTTCATCCACAGGACCGGCGAGCAGAGATGGACAGGACATGGGTTACGTTGGTTTAGTTATAGCTTAAGGTAGTGCTAGTTAATAGCTTAGGTAATAGTTAGCTAGGGGGCCGGCCTCATTAGTCAGGTTAGGTATGTTAGGGTGAAATGTATTTTCTACCACCACTGAAGTTGCTTTTCTTTTGTAAGGATTTGAGCAGACCAAGGCCCAGAGGGATCCGGGAGATAAACCACGCCACTGGACGACACCTGGAGATGGGCAACTACGCTGGATGAGACCTGGAGATGGGCCATGCTGATGGACATCACCTGGTAAGCCAAAGTCAAATGGGCTGTACATACCCCCCTCCCCCCCTCCCCCCCCCCCTCAAATGAGCTGTGCAACAAAAACTTTTTATCGTTAGTCCCCACCCCACCCCGACCCTACCCCTTTCCTGAGCTGCTGTACATCTTGCTCAAAATGGAAAAAAAGACCGACGTGTTATACCCTTAACTCATCGGGGAACGGAAAAAGAACATTCTCTCTCTCTCTCTCTCTCTCTCTCTCTCTCTCTCTCTCTCTCTGGGGAGCCAGGGTGGCCGAATGGTAGCGCGTTGGACTTTCAATGCTTGGGTCGAGAGTTTGAATCCAGGCCGCTGGGGCCAAATATTTGTGCTGGCCTTTTTGTCGTTGCCCCGTCTTTGATATCACCCTTATGTGGTGGAAAAGAGCGTTAAACTCCTAAACACCCACCTACCCACCCTCTCCCTCTGCCTCTCTCTCTCCCTTCTTCCCACACCCGGCCCCACCCCCAGTCACGTGGCTAATCGGTCGAGGTCGTAGAGGATCTAGTGTCATCGGTAGAACTTGGAGAGGGGAGAACCGGCAACAATAACAACAAAACAGACAAAATAAAATGAAGTTTGGAGAAACAACTTTGTAGGACGGGGCCGTTCCTCTTTGTTATAGATATAGGTGTCCCCCTCATCAAGTGGGTGTGAGGGCGGGCTCCCAAAGCGTACAAAAGATTCCCAGGAATGTTAAGTGTAGTAAAAGTATATGATGTTTGTCTTGAAATCACCGTACAATCTGGTGTAGATTCATGAAGTCAGTGCTGTAGATTTACTGCACGTACATTCAGCAAGGCTGTCTCATATACTGTTAGGGGTTGATGAAACGAGACAGGTAAGGCATCCTATCCGGCGGGGATGGTTACCTCTCTCATTCATCAACCCTTCACAGTATGTGGTACAGCTTTAGTGCTGAGTGGAATGTGCAGTAAACTACAGCAATGGCTTTATGAGTTGTCTGGTAGTACAATTAGGCTGCCAAGCACACATATATATATACTGGATGAAAGCAATGCTGGAACCCTGGAAAGGGGTGCACAACCCAAAAGTCCCCTTTCTGGGGGATGAGGGACTCTGTCGCCGTCAAGTCAGCGCGGCACAACTGCAGTGCTGATTCCTTCCACTGGTGGGGCATGGTTCCACTGGTTGCGGGGCAATGAGGAAGGTGGGCCTCCAGGATCGATCCAGAGTGTGGATGCTGGGCAAGGCAGAGGAGCGGGAAGGAAGGGAGAGGGGGCTGACCGGGGGCGGCGGGGAGATCTGGCCAGTGGCGGCCTCCCTCGGGCAGCGAGGTGTTGTGCTGGTAGAGACCATGGGATGGCACAACCTGGTGCATCCTGGTGTGTGCCCACGCCCCAATCCCCTTTTATTTTGTCTGCGGGACGTAGGGGTGTGAATGTGTATGAGAGAGTGGGTGCTTGGGTGACTGACTGACTGACCCCAACAACATTGTGTGCATGGGACCAACAGACTGAGATCCTACAAGAGACTTAAGAGTTGATATGTGTCACCAGGGATTTTGATTACCATCATATACTGGTACCAAGATCCCTGGTGTGGCTGACTGACAGACTTCAGACAAGATACAGTGAGTGTGTATGCATGTGTGACCAACTGACAACATGAGACAGTGAGAGGGAAAGAGTGTGCATGCATGAGAGATTGCGCGCATGTGTGTGTATGCATGTGACCAGCTGACCATGACCAGAAACAGAGAGAAAGTGTTTGTGCGTGAGACAGACTGACTGACTGACCTAATAGATGGAGACAGAGAGAGAGGTGTGTGAATGAGAGAGAGAGAGAGGGAGGGAGGTGTGTGTGTGTGCGTGCGTGTGTGTGTGTGTGCGTGTGTGTGTGCGCACGCGTGTGTGAATGAGTGAGTGAAAGGGAGAGAGAGATTAGAGTGTGTGTTGGTGAGAGAGGGCTTTTGTATTTTTTTTGTTTTCTAGTCATTTTTATTTTATTTTCTAATTTTTTTTCTTACTGGGAATATGGTGGATGGGTGGGCGGGTGGGTAGTGTATAGGTAGCATGTAGTCTAGTGGGTGGGTAGATGTGGGAGGTATGTGTGTAGATGGGTGGGGAAGGGGGGCATAGTTTTAATTTATTTATTTGTTGTTGTTTTTTTTAAAAATAAATTTTAGCTGCATCTTTAAACCTACAAACAGATCACTGAAACTTTGCTTGCAGTTGTGACTGAGCATGAGAGAGCCAAGCTAAAATTGCTTGTAACTGCTTTTGGGCTAGGTCAGAAACAAAGTCATTGCGTACATTTTTAATTTTGATTTTTCACAATACTAAAGATGCATTTGGGGAAAAAAAAGGCGGATTTCAAAATATTTGATGAACATTAGCCAGGTTTTCACATGCTCAGTCACAATTAGTTGGTCACCAGCCATTGCCAGTCTGCAGTCGGGGAATGTGCAAAAAAGTTGGCAAGATCAAAATCTTATTTTTGTAAAAGTGAACGAAATTTCAGAGGCCCAGCATCCTTTTTTTGGTCCGTCATTTTATATATATATATTTGAATTCAGCATTTCTTTTGGGTATATTGACATTTGCTCATTTCACTTTTGAAACTGCTGGGTCCTTAACCTATTTAGATGTGGCTGTTTCAAAGATTACTAGCTGAGACTGATATTTAAGAACATGGACTGTGAAAAAAACAAACCGAAGAAAAAAAATCATTTCAAATTCCAGAACTTCCTGACATAGCATGACTGGCAGCTTTTGCCTGGTGGGAAAGCGTGGTGGGACCCCCCCCCCTCCCCGCCCCCCATCTCTCTCTCTCTCTGTCTTGCTTTCAATCTCTCACTCTACCTCCCAACCCAACCCCCCACCCCCATACCATCCCCCTCCATTTCCCTTATCCACGCCCACTCCAGATTCCCCCAGTCCCCCCCCCCCCCCCCCCTCGTTTCCAGATCAACGTTTCACCCTAGAGAGGCCTGATCTGCTAGCAGTGCTTAGTCATTGCAGGTTGGTCACAGGTCATTTTGTACTCACTGGATTAACATGACAATTTATCTATCTGATATATATGAGAGTGTGTTTTTTTATTTTTTTAATTAGTGTTCAGGTGTACCGGTATCTTATATTGTAGATTGTCCACTGAACAGTTAATAGCTATATTTTCACATTTTTGAAATTGATAGAAACCATGTACTGACTGTGTGTTGTGTGTGTTTGCTTTTTGTTTCAGGAAGGTGCGTACCATTGCTGATTGTTATTTCCATGGCACAGTATGTAGTTATCTTGGGATATTAATTCCACTCCTCATACTCTGAAATATTTTGGAAAGGATTTTATGTAAAGTAAAATACCTATATTAAAACTGCATCAAATGAACCACATAAAATAAAGAATCAAGAAAAAAAAAAGTAAATGTAAATTATTGTATACTTACTTCTTATTACCTTCATTGTATTCTTGTTGCTTGATTGCAGCTAATTTCAATAACTAACACAACTTTGTTTTATCTGGATGTGAGTTTCAGACAATCTGTGCTGGCAGCCTCCCTTGCTTTGGACTTGAGGACACAGGATGATATAGCTTAAACATCATCACCTGATAAAATTGCTTGTACGGGATCATAAAGTTTGAATTGCATTAAATTTTAGTAGAACAGATTGCATTGAATATCTGAGTCTGGCATGGCATAACACTTGAGAAATGTTTTTGCACTGCCATGCAAGTGGAATCACATTTGTGTAAATTTCAAGCCAAATGTGTGATTGTTTTGACGTGGCTAGTTGCAGTTAACTTGCAGTTAAAAATCAAAGAACTTGAACATAATTTGGCTGTTTCATGTGTTGTCACAGCCATTGATGGTCACCGCAGCAGTAGCAACATTCAGGATGGATGTGCATGCAGGACCAGACGTACACCATCACCTTCACCACAACTGTATCGCAGGACCAGCCATACTCCAACTGTTTTGCAGGACCAGGCGTACACCATCACCTTCACAGCAACTGTATTGCAGGACCAGCCATACATCATCGACTTCACTACATCTGTGTCACAGGACCAGCCATACACCGTCACCTTCACCACAACTGTATTGCAGGACCAGCCGTACACCATCACCTTCACCACAACTGTATCGCAGGACCAGCCGCACACCATCACCTTAACTGTATCGCCGGACCAGATCACCTTCACCACAGCTGAATCGGAGGACCAGCTGTGTAAGTGGGAGCGACAGCTGGGTTATTTTCTTGGGTAGTGAGTTTGATTTTTTTTATTTTCCTCTTGTTTAGTATCATCTTATAATTATCATTGTTAGTGTTTATCTTCAGTGGATGTCAAGCTAAGAAACAAAATGTTACATATAATGTGACTTCCATAGCACAACTAAGTAGTCAAGGACATGCTTCCTGTGCCATAATTGAAACTCTTTAATACTTGCTTGATTATTCATGCATTCCCTACCCATTTCTTAATTGTAACTGCATGCATGGATCATGGACATTAACAAAGTGCTGATTACATTATTCATATTTCCAGATTGACCTCTTTGGTAGACAACACCAGCTACAGAGATCCCCACCAGTTGTGATGGCAGAAGGAAAAAGCCACCATGTGACATCACAAGTACCATGTCCATCCAGTCAGTGCACCGGTAGCAAGACCAGGTACCACGCAGTCAGTACAGCAGTTGTGGAGTCACATCTACAATATCGTCTTCACTTCCAGGCAACAAGCTAACCCACTGTACCACACAACTTCCATCACAACTGTATTGAAGGACCAGCCGTACATCATCACCTTCACCACAACTGTATTGCAGGACCAGCAGGACCACATTACCTTTACCAGAACTGTATCGCAGTACATGTATCGCTATACACCATCTTCACCACAACTGTTTACCAGGACCAGCAGTTCCACATCAGTTCTCACCACAACTGTACCGCAGGACCAGCTGTACTAGATCCCCTTCACCATAACTGAATCTCAGGACCAGCCGTACACCATCACCTTCATCAAAACTGTGTCCCAGGACTAGCTGCACGCCATTACTTTACAACAACTGTATTGCAGGACCAGCCACACATTATTACCTTCACCACAACTGAATCACGGGACCAGCCGTATATCATCACCTTCACCACAACTGTATCACATGACCAGCCGTACACCATCACCTTCACCACAGCTGTATCGCACGAGCAGTCGTACACCATCACCCTCACCACAACTGTATCGCAGGACCAGCTGTACACCATCACATTCACCGCAACTGTATCGCAGGACCAGCTGTACACCATCACCTTCACCACAACTGTATTGCAGGACCAGCTGTACACCATCACCTTCACCATGACTGTATTGCAGGACCAGCTGTACACCATCACCTTCACCATGACTGTATCGCAGGACCAGCTGTACACCATCACCTTCACCATGACTGTATCGCAGGACCAGCTGTACACCATCACCTTCACCATGACTGTATCGCATGACCAGCTGTACACCATCACCTTCACCACAACTGTATTGCAGGACCAGCTGTACACCATCACCTTCACCATGACTGTATTGCAGGACCAGCTGTACACCATCACCTTCACCATGACTGTATCGCAGGACCAGCTGTACAGTCACCTTCAGCACAACTGTATTGCAGGGCCAGCTGTACACCATCACCTTCACCATGACTGGATCACAGGACCATCACCTTCACCGCAACTGTATCGCAGGACCATCCGTACACCTTCACCACAACTTTATTGTAGGGCCAGCTGTACACCATCACCTTCACCATGACTGTATTGCAGGACCAGCTGTACACCATCACCTTCACCACCACTGTATCACAGGACCAGCTGTACACCATCACCTTCACCACAACCGGATCACAGGACCATCACCTTCACCGCAACTGTATCGCAGGACCATCCGTACACCTTCACCACAACTTTATTGTAGGGCCAGCTGTACACCATCACCTTCACCACAACTGTATCACATGACCAGGAAAGAGGTCACAGTTTCTGTAGTCAGTGCTGCGAACAAGATTGTCATCACTTTCTCTCTCACCATGTGTCACAAAAATTAATAGTAATGGCCAAACCTTTTAGTTGCATACAAGATCCAGAAAAGGCAACATTTATCTCCACATCTCTCTGACAAGCAGATAAAGAATGTTTGATAATGCTGGCTAGTTGCAGTCAACTTTTCAGTGCATAGATGTCAAGCTAAGATGTAGCGAAGATTTCACGAGATCTTGTCTTTCATCAGACCTTGAACTTCATACTGTGGAAATAATATTATCATCCAGCCACATACTGAGCACATCCCTCCAAAACAAACTTCTCAATGGATATAATCCGGCAAAATGTTTTGACTGAACATTTGACTGAACATGATAAAGAGCCTTGTGGTTTACATGATGTTTGGAGATGACATAAGTAAGCCGAGACAGAATGATTTTACAATACAGATGTTATCCGCAATGCTTGGATTTCTTTTCGACCACAGTGCATCAATGCAACAACCCCTGTGATGTTTTACAAAGAAATCCTACCTGTACAGTTTACTTCAGTACTAGAGGCTGGGCACTGATGAAATACATTGTGCTAAGTATTTCCACGTTTTTACATTTTATACCAAATAAGTTTCTGGTGCTGTTTTGCCTGGAAGCCACATCGCTTCAGTTCAGTTATTATTTACATGTATTTCGAGAATTGTGAGACTTTATTCTATGTGTGTACATGAAACAGAATATGTTGATCTCAAGTCGTGTAACAAAATAAAGTAAAAAGTGAAAGTAAATGTGTGTTAGTAAAACCTACAAGATATACAATATAAACACAGTTCAGTGTGTGTGACGGCCGGCCCGCTTTATGAGGGTGGCAGTGGAATGTCAAGTTTACTTTGTGTGGCAGTATATATAATGAATACTGTACATGTACATACGTGGCAGCAGAATATATAGAGACTGGCAAGTACATTTTCCGAAAATTTGTATCTTAAAAACTCCTTGTAGAACACCTCAGTGTGAAAGAGGAAGTCTCCCGCCTGGAGCGGACTGCCGGAACCGCGGACGAGTTCAGTCTACTCATATTGATGCCGGCATAGTTTTATCCCTCAAAAGCCATGGCCATCTTGCCATATGCACTATCAAAGTACACGGGGAGCCGGGTTGGCCGAATGGTAGAGCGTTGGACCGACTTGCAATGCCGCTCGGGTCGTGAGTTCGAATCAGAGTCCAGGCCGGCGTGGGCGAAATAATTGTGCTGGTCCGCTTTTTCTCGTTGCCCCGTCTTTGATATCACCCATACGTGGCGGAACTCCCAAACACCCACCCACCCACTCTGTCTACTGTATCTCTCTATCTCTAGTTTTCAATTTTTTGTCTCACGTACGGACTCGGGCGGCCGCGCTTCCCACCGAGACAGAACCAATGTGCGCCGGTGCATGGGTTTAATCTTTCCCAGTGCAAATGCAAATAAACTTCGCTCAGGTAACACGCTTTTAGACCGCCATAGTAAAACAGATCATGAGCTTTCAGCTTCAGTAAATTACAGTGATTTGTTTGCTCTATCAGCAGATCCCCATCACAGCCAGAGCTGTCTAAAGGGAGGGCAGCGTGCACCGATTGGGACATTGCTTCTGGGTTGTTTACCTTGAAAGCCAGGTGCACGTGTGGCGAGGAGTTACACGGAGTAAGGCGAACCACAGGCTAATGTCTATGCCTCAGTAGGCCGGACCGGCCAAGGTGTACCAGCGCTGACAGATACAATTTGGAAATTAAAGAAATTAAAGGGTTTTTTGGCCTGAGGTGTCTTATGTATACTCAATCAAGAAACCACTCGCTGATTCATATGTATTTATTTAGTTCGGCAGAGGCTCGGGCACCTTCCTGAGTCCTGCAATGGGTCCGCTTCCCGATTTAAAACAATAAACAACGTGCTGACTGAACAGAAAATGTAACCCTAGAGCTAGTTTAGTTCGAGGTTAGACTACGGCGGCGGCAGCGGTTGATCATGTTATGCCGGCCGGACTCAGACTGAGCTGACTCAAACACAAACTTGACTGAACTCATGTAGGTCCCATGAGGGAACACTGACCAGTTGGAGAGGTCCTGAAGGGCTTAAAAAAAATGATTTTCAGATCATTGAGAGACTTTTCACTGACTTTTCACTGAGTCAGGAGAATAACTTGAGAGAGACTGAAGACGTACTAGTATGACTACTAAGGACCGAGAAGAGGACAACTGGAGCACAGCCGCCGCCACTGCCGGCCGCGGAACTGATGTCGCCTTGTCTGGAGAAACCACTGGCATGCAATGATGTCACATAGGCGGCTGGACCGATGGGGGTAGGGGGTTAACCCCCCTCCCCCCTTTTCGTAGTGAGGGGGAGAGAGGGGTATCAGTGGCTGCAGAGTCCCCCCCCCCTCCCCCTAAAATCCTGAGTGCGGACTGACTAAACTATGATAGGGGAAGACTGAAGAAGGAGAGAGAGAGAGAAAGGCGGCTGAAGAAAAAGAAGAAGAAGAAAAAAAAAAAGTCAGCAGAGCTTAACCTCGACTGACTCGACCACCCCCCCCCCTCCCCGCCTCCGGCCGCCCACCGACACACCGGCACACACACACACACACACACACACACCGCACACACACACACCGCACACACACACACACACACACACACACGATCACTAACTTGACACCTACCCGGCCCTCACCCCCGTTACTCAGAGATCGTTTTATTTGGGTCAACCGTGAATCCAATAGTCCCTCACTGATTCACTGGCCGGCGGGCCGGGTACTAGTGAAAAACACTGGCCGCCAACAGTTTAGACCTGTCCGGGTGTGTACAGCCTGGAATCAGTTTAGTCTGCTGACATGCCGGCAGGTACCGGCTGCAGTCTCACACCACTTACTGTCACCGAGCTGTTTAGAGTTTATGCAATGCATTTACAGCATGGCGTAATCGCTTGTCTGAAACGTCTTCAGATGCAGACCGACAGCCGCGGGCGGGCCCACTCAGCCGATTCAGTGTAACAGCACCCAGTAAGTGCTAGTAGTAGTAGGAGAAAGAGAAGTTGAGTGACTGGCACCATGGGCTGTTGTTTCAAGAGACGTGAGGAAACGCATGTTCGAGCAATCAGCCTGAATCAGTACTGGTGGGAGGTTGGCTTTGCACAATTCACTTTATACGACAGAACGCCGGTGCAACCCTGTAAACACTAGTGAAGAAGCGGCCTGGATCAGTCTGGAGGAGTTGGCAAACTTCGACTTGGCGGTCAGTCGGCTACTAGTACGAGTCATTTGTGGCCAAGTTACGACTGACTGATTAGCACGTTTCTTAGTTATGAAATCAGTCGCAACTTCAGCTTTCTTAATTTCGAAGAAATGACAGCCACTGGTCCTATTTGCAGGGTTTATTTTGTTTTTATTTTATGTTTTACTTTGGCTTTTTTTTTGCCCCAATATAGATTGATTGTTGTTGTCAGTTGCCATTGTTGTTTCTTCAGTTTTGTTTGCCACAAGCATTGCAAGTTGGAAAATGAGTGGCGTTGTGCCGGGTAGCAGCCTGAACTCCTCTTAGGCCGGCTACAATAATCATTGGCACCAAAAAAACACCAGTACTGCTCATCAGTCAAGTTCACAGGCCGCTGCCGGAGGGCCCGGAACTATCCCCGCCGGCTGTACTGACTGTACGGCCTACGCAGGTCAACCCCCGTCCACTGCACCGGGAAATGATGAACGTTCAGTCATGCATGTGTGTTTGGTTACCTGAAAATAACGAGGTCCATACATACATGCTGTGCACGCACCAGATCCGGTTCATTTGCTGCTCCTAATCCCAGGATCAGGGGAGAGAACACTCTACTCGTTTTTTCTGGTGGCTCAGTGGTAACTGGTGACTGACGAGGAGTGGCATGGCATTCTGCCGCCGCTTTACTGAAGCCAAACGTGACATGGTTAAATGGACGACGGACTGACTCAGTGAGAGCAGCAGAAACACGACTACGATTAGCTGACAAAATCAGAGCTTGGCTGCATGACTGTCATAAACCGGTAGTGAGATAAATGTCAAGTTGTCTCTGCCGCTCACTTTACTAGTACTCAATATTAATATACTCAATTTTGGTTGTACTGATACACCGGACAAATCCGCGAATGCCTACTGATTCGAGCTCCTCAGTATTACCAGCAAAGAACTCAAGTTTCGCCTCGGCTCTCACAATATTCAGTCATGACTGAGAGGGCGGGGCTGATGCAAGTTTGGTCTGCACTGAAAGTTATGCCGGCCGGGCAGACGAAAGCGAGGGTAAAAATCCTGAACATTAGTCTGAATGGAGAAGCGGCACTTTTAGTCACAGACATTTGCTCAGCCCCACTTTATGGTAATAGAGAGAGAGAGAGAGAGAGAGAGAGAGAGAGTATCAACAAGGCCGCACCGGCTTTCTTTGGCTACAACTTGAGAAAGAGCGACAATAAATCAGATTCCCCTGTCTAATATTTTCACAGCCGGGCCTCCGAGAAAACACAGCCACGTCCGGCCCAGACAGAAACTGGCGATAGTGCAAGCAGCTTTTTGCAGGTATCTTGTTCTGCTAAAGCAGCCATGTTGACATAACTCGCCAGCTATGAGGTCCTCAGTGCGAGCTGTCTCCGCTTTTTCACCTGCGAACAATCTGTCTGCATAGCATTCCTTTGGGGCCTTACACACACACACACACACACACACACACACACACACACACACACACACACACACACACACACACACACACACACACACACTCCGACACGCTCACACACACACTCCGGCACGCCGCTCTCACACACACACACACACACACACACACACACACACACACACACACACACACACACACACACACACACTCCGGCACGCTAACACACACACCGACACACACACACACACACACACACACACACACACACACACACACACACACACACACACACTCCTGGCACGCTAACACACACACACACACACACACACACACACACACACACACACACACACTCACACACACACACACACACAGAGGGTTTATGGTGTGTGTGTGTGGGGGGGGGGGGAGAGAATCAGTCGAGTAGAGGGGTAGAGAAGACGGAGAATGGAGAAAAATCAACAAGCGAAAAAGATTTTTTTTAGAAAACCAAAAAGAACAAATGCGTCTATTTTTAGACCTGCCAGTCAATCCCCCCCCCCAAAAAAAATAAATAAATAAATAAATAAATAAATAAAAAAAACACCGTGTGCGTCAGCTTCACTTCTTCAAGTTACTGCAAACTCTCTCTCTCTCTCTCTCTCTCTCTCTCTCTCTCTCTCTGTGTGTGTGTGTGTGTGTGTGTGTGTGTGTGTGTGTGTGTGTGTGTGTGTGTGTGTGTGTGTGTTTCCCTCGTCATTGTTTTCCCTCACTCACTCTAAGTCACTTAGTCGAAACAAGTGAATCTGACACCAGACGATTGTTTTGCCGAGAACTTTACCGTTATCGGGCCACCCTGTCACAGACCTAGAGCAGGCATGACGTAAATCCAGTAAAAAAGAAACCTTCAAACTTTTTCTCTTGCCTCCTGGCGCGCCGCAGTATCCGTCCCCTTTCAGTTCTCCCCGCAGATCTACTGACGCTGAGTCGGTCACTGACAATGTTTAAGTGCAAAGAATGAATATTTTCTTCTACTTTCTTGCAAACAGTATGTAGCATATTGTAAAAATTACCTAACACTTTTCAGGAAACCACGAAAGTTATCACTGACCTATACAGCCTTTGGGTAACAGAATCAATTTGGCTTTTTGCACTAGATGTTTTCCCCCGCATACTAGTATTCATGTTCAGATGGATGAGTATAAAAGAAGTTACTTTACTTTTTCTTAATCTTACCTTTCTCAGCGTATGATCCAACACTTTTTTGACAACTGAATCTTCCACATTCTGTAAACCGAAACTTCAAGACCACGCACTTATAATAAACCTTTACAAATATTTGGTAATATATGGGGGGGGGGGTGTAGGGGCGGGACATTATACGTCGGACTGAACTTTAAACATACTGAACTGACTTGAGCTCATCAATGCGTTCACCCGAACTTCCCTCTCCTTTCCTTTTCTCTCTTTTCCGAGGAATGCCTCACCGCCAAAATGGCACACTCTCCTGAGCTTCAAAAGAAACTCATGTTGATATTTTCTTTCCGGCTCCCTGTCTCATGATGTGCCCGTCTGACGGATGATATTTGGGCAGCCAGGTCAAGGCAGAATGCATTATGGGTGTAAACAATATCACTTTGCCAAAGACGTTTTCGTCTGGGTTTGCTTGAGGCGTTGTATTCCAACACTGGGCGGCGTTCGTGTGGATTAAATGTGTGATGTTGTGTTTCGTTCTCTGCCAGATCATGACCTTGGCAAGGTGTGATGTTCAGGATGCTAAAATTTGCTACTTGTCAGCGCCAGTTGAGTCGATTGTGAAAACCTGGCTGTCTTTACGTGATCATGAGAAACGGCAAATACAAAACATGAACGCCTCTTAGCAGTCACTGAGTCTTGTAATAAACAGGCCCGAGTCAATGAATCAGTCACTAGTGCCCATTGAGAACTGCACAAACGCAGTCACATCTGCTTTGTACAGAAATCACATGCTCTGTTTTCATCAGTTATTTATTTTCCCAGCTTCAAAATTAATTTCAGCGTATTGTAGGTCCGGTCATGTTCGGTCGTGTTCCGCTGCCGGACGTCGGTGACGGAACATTTCTCTCAAGCTGAGCTCCGCAAATGTATAAAGTGACAGCTGCTATTCACAGGGCCTTGATACTTTTAGGTTTTTTTTCACTGCCAACAAACTTTGCTTTCAGTGTCGTTTAGGTTATGTTCAGTCGTTTTCATGTTCTGCATGGCAGCTCATGCATGGGTCATGTTTCATTGTTTCTTGTCTGACAGCCTTTCACCTGACTGAGTCCACTAGGCGGCTTACTAACAAAAATGCACCAGAATATCCTTCGTGCGCTTGTGTATGTCTGTAGAAGCTGACTCTTAGCAGGTAGTGTAGGCAGTAGTCTGGTGCCCATCTCGTAAGAGGAATTAGTCCATGATGGACAAGCGTCAGTACGGGAAATAGACAAACAAACCGTTAAACTGCACCATTACTGAGTCTCCACGCCGGCTGCTCCTCTCACGGCAATGGTCATTTTTCCCAGCCGGAGCGCAGTCAGGTCTAGTTGTCACGCTCTGTAGCTCAGGTGGTACCTCCCCTAAATGTGTGTGTGTGTGTGTGTGTGTGTGTGTGTGTGTGTGTGTGTGTGTGTGTGTGTGTGTGTGTGTGTGTGTGTGTGTGTGTGTTTTTGCGCGCGCGCGTGTGTGTGTGTGTGTGTGTGTTTGTGTGTGTGTCAGTGTGTGTGTGTGTGTGTGTGTGTGTGTGTGTGTGTGTGTGTGTGTGTGAGAGAGAGAGAGAGAGAGAGAGAGAGAGAGAGAGAGAGACTGAGAGAGAGAGAGAGAGAGAGAGAGAGAGAGAGAGTATGTGTGCAGCTGCCGGAAAGGGCAAAGTTTATCAGTATTGTAAGTCACATAATTGAAATAATTATTTTAAAAGCAACAACAAATAAAACACAAGACAACAAACAAACAAACAAACTAACAACAACAACTGAACTCACGGGTGAACTAAACTTATTTACAGGGGACCCAATAAGCGGCAAATGATACTCAGGTATCACATGTACTTGTTTTCGGCAGTCGCCCCATCTTTCTCCGACTGGCTTTATCAGTAAATCCAAATCTCACTTGTAGAGAGGGTGTCAAGTCGGAAAGCATTTGTTTCTCTATGTATTCCCCCAATCGAACCAGCCGAGAAAAAAGGAGCAGAGCTTAGACGGAGAGCGGACGACCAGAACCCCGGCGTGGAGCCCGGCGAAGGCCTGATACCGTCAGTGAAACTGGACTGAGCAGGTTTTGTCTGGACCAGTTTGTGGACACTGATTGACTCATCAAACCTGCGTTGTGTAGTATCACTCGACATGACAATTAATCCATCAGCAGGCTGCATCAAGACGATGGTGGTGGTGGTGATATTATTTGATCTGGAGAAGAAGTCAGCCTCCCAGCCACACATGATGGAGTGTTTCCATCTCTTTGTTTGAAGAGTGTACGGGCCCTGGCAGCAACTGTCATCAATTTGCCGCAAGACCAATCAGCGAGCTGGCTTGAAGATATCCCCGTTATGACTTTCAGTCTCTGATAAAGATATACTCATGGAATAAAGTAATCTACCATCATTTCATTCAAAATATCTCAAGATCGATAATAGTTTGGAAAATACTTTTTGAAGCAAAAATAAATTGCTTTCCTTTCTAAATGTGATGCCAAAAATCTGAATATTTTCAGTATATTCGTTTTCTCACAGTTTGACTGCAAAGACGCATGGTGTGGTTTTGAAGTTTGCAAGTTGAGCGGCGCGTGCACGGCAGAGCTGGAGATGCACTGGCACATCACAGACACATCTGGCTCGGGAGTAGAGTAACAAAAGGGGGGTTTGCTTGCAGGTAGAATAAAACTAGGCGAGGTTGCTCGTCAAATGAAATACAGGGGGCAGAGATTGCCTGCGGGTAAAATAAACATAGGGGGTTTTACCCGAAACTGAGATGAAAATAGGGGCTTTTGCCATTTTTTATAATTAAAAAAAACAGACCCAGATTCCTTAATTATTGTCAAACGGTTCTAAAAGTAGTGAAGTATTTGTTTGATATTCAGACTAAACGGTTCATTTACCTCTATTACTCTATACCAAACATAGACTGAGAGACAAACATGGTTAGCAACGGACAAATGTACAGTTGGAGAAAAAAAACAGGTCGAGTATGTGTGAAACTATAACAGATGTTCTAATGTTCGGATCCACATTTTAGTTTTTGTTGTTGTTGTTGTTTTTCTTCCTCAAACTGTCACAGTCGTTGTGCAGAATTCAACTGTGACTGGGACATGCCAGTGCACTTCCGGCGCTGCCATGCACACACCGCTCAATATGCAAACTCCAAAACCACACCACGCGTCTTTGCAGTCAAACTGTGAGTAAACCAAGAAACCGACAATATTCAATTTTGTTATGTTCAGAATGGAACGAATTTTATTTTTCCTTCTAAAAATAGTTTCCTAACCATTACCGATTTAGAGATATTTTGAATTAAATGATGGTATTTTACTTTATTCCGTGAGCATTGTTCTGCTGACAGCAGTGCCTTCCGTTCCCACGTGTTTATGTCCCTTGCTGCTTCACTACATTTGGAGTGAAAACATGGATGTTATTACAGGTGCTAAAATTCAGGCAGGCTTCTTTTTTAGGCCTGGTTATTTATCATGCTGTCATTAATTTCGCATTCTGTTGTGTCAAGCACTAAGATGCCTCCCCTGATGATCTGCACTGACCCTCCGGCAGCACGCAGCGTTGTCATGCCCGCAGAAATTGAGTAGTGAGGTGTGGAATGCTTTCAGGTTTATTTTTTGTGGACGCGAAAACCATGCGGCATGGCTGCATGTCTGATTAGGTGTGAGGACATGGAAAGTTCATCGCCAGTGTACTCAGTTGAAAAATAGCAACGTTTTTTTTTTTTTTTTTTTGTTTTTTTTTGCACAGTGGTTGTCCTCCCCCACCCACCCCCACTCTTCCCCCAACACACACAGAAAGAAAGAAGAACAGGTTTTAATTAAGTCAGCCATCATCACTGTGTAAAAGACTATGACTTTAGAAAATACCTTATTTTGTCAGACTCAGATTTATCGAATTCAGAAAGCTTTAACCTTCGGACGACGTCGTGGGTAAAAAGTTGCACACACATTGCTTTAGATGAACGTATCTCGGTCAATATTTGTCACACCTTTGAAATTTCATGACTTTGTCAATAAATGGTTTGACTATGTTCATGCCAAAAATTGTGTTGTTTAACTTGTAATTAGCAGAGTAATTAAAGAATAAGTTGTGAATTGCCTATATAAAAACCATGGGTAATTTGTTTCTCACGATGTAGGACTAGGAATAAGTTGAAATTTACCTTTCTAAAAACCATGGGTAATTTGTTTCCCACGATGTAGGACTAAGGAATAAGCTGCAATCTGCCTATATAAAAACCATTGGTAATTTGTTTCCCACAACGTAGGACTAGGAATAAGTCGAAAATTACCTATTTAAAAACCATGGGTAAGTTGTTTCACACGATGTAGGACTAAGAAGTTTTTTTTAGCGACGTAGCCGGAAGGTTAACAAAGTTCGGAAACAATGCAAGTTTGTTCAAACTTTCAAACTGATGCATTTGCAGAAATATACCTTGAAGGAAAGAAACAGCTTAATGTGAAGCTTGCTTAAAATTACTAGAATACACTCAATTAATTCCCACATCAAGATACACTCAAGACTTTTCAGTTCTTTAGTTTATTTTTTGTCACACAACCTCGAAGTTGAAATTGAAAGACAATGGGAAAAACCACAATCAAGTCGTTTGTAAAACACACAGCACAGCCGACAATAACAAAGAGAGAGAAAGAGGAAAAAAAAAGAAAGAATAAAGCTCAACACACGTGAAGGCATTTCAAAGCTAAGTACACGAATTAGATATTAATTCAGTCAAGGTGAACGAAAAGCGAACGGACGCAATCATCATGAAGGTACAGTGGACTCCACTTATAAGGACCTCCGATATAAGAACCATCGCTTATAGGGACACCCCAAAGCAGGTCCCTGCCAAAGTTGTTCTTTGTGATCACTTATTAAAACTCGCATAGAAGAACCCTCTGATATAGGGTTCATCGCTTATATGGACAGCACTTGCTAGGTCCCCACATCAAACTTTCCTCGGATATAAGAACCGCAAGTAGGAATGATCATTTCTAGGAAGTCTGCGATTATTCTATTTTTGGAACCCTCGCTTGTAAAGACACCATCTGCTTGTTCCCAACACGACCTCCCCTCGGATATAAGAACCGAAAGTAGAAGTTATGCTAGGTTCATTTTCGTTTCGTTTCATTTCCCGGAATTTCCAAGAAACATTTCTTCTACAAGATGGCGGAGCGTAAGAGAAAAGCATTGTCTCTCCAACAAAAAATCGAAATAATTAGAGAGGTCGAGCGTAACCCTCAGAAAAGCAAAAGTCTCATCGCTGATGAAATGAAAGTTCCGAGGACGACTTTGCTCAACATCGTAAGAGAAAAAGCCAAATACGTTGGGCAGTTTGAAAGCGGCAAGACTGAGCTTTCCAGAAAGCGTGCAAGAGGCTCCGAACATCGCACTGTTGACTCTGCTTTGTTGGAGTGGTTCTCTGTGAAAAGTAAACTATATTGCATCGAGATCAAGCCAACCAGCAAGTTCCACTTCATTGACGCAAAGGCTTAACTCTTTGACGACGCAGCGCAATTTCTGACACACGATTTCCTATAGGAAATCGTGTGTCAGAAATTGCGCTCCGTCGTCAAAGAGTTAAACAAGCAAAAGATTGCCGTGGACACACACACCCACACACACACACACCCACACACACACACACACACACACGCACGCACGCACACACGATATACGACTCTTTTTAGCTTGTCCACAATATTTTCTTCTTTCCTTGGTTATAAGAACACACACTAGCACAACTGACCTTATATCCGAGGTATGCTTATAATAACCCTCGCTTATAAGGACACCCAAATGCTGGCCCCGGCGCTGTTCTTATATCCGAAGTCCACTGTACCATTTTGCATGACTGCATTATGACTCGTGGTCATTTTGAACTATGGCAGGAAACCTATTTTTGGATAAAAAGCATGTTTCACGCGTTCAAATGTATTACGATTCAATACAATAGCCACAACCAGCACAGCCGACAATAACAAAAAGAGAGGAACAAAGTACAGTATTTCCATCGCCTAGCTATCACTGCACGCCATACACCCTACACTAAAACACCCGGGCAATTTCATTAATCCAATGACTGATTACATAACACAGTTCATGATTACTCTACACTAAACAATTAAAAGGCAAGCTAACCGAATACATGGATCTAATTTCACTTTCATTCCACTCCCCTTAAAAAAAAAAAAAGAGTTCAAAATAAAAGAGCAAAAGGCTGAAAACGGTATCAGTAATAACCGTGACTATGCTGTTTTCACAAATCATATGAAAAAGGCTCAGTGTCGAAAAACAGAAAAGGAAGCGGTACTAACTGGAAAAACTTGAATCACCAAAATAGAATTATATAGACCACTTATCGTGAACAACAGAAAAAGTTCTTTCTGGTATCCTGTCAGACTCCTCAACGGATACGAACACTAAATCATACAAAAAGAAGATAAAAATGACTCAGAAACAAAGTCAGTCAACGCACAAAGCCTCGATTCATTTCCTTTTTCATATGTCTAGTTTTCTCCAGCCAATGTTTCCTCATGTTTTCTGCGACTCGGTGTTCTCACTCAAGTTACACCCGAACCTGCCTTCTAAACTGTCTATTCAGCATCCTGCTCAGCCTTCTCTGTTCCCACTGCTCCTTCTTCTCTTGTTTTCTCCTCTGCTTCTCCTGATCCCTCTGAAGTTTCTCGGCCAGTTTCTCCTGCCTCTTCTGCTCTTTCTCCGCCCGTTTCTCCTGCAACATCATCATCCAGTTCATCTGTCCCTGCTCTTTCCTCTCTCTCCTCTCTTCCTTTTTCATCCGCCACTCCAACAATCTCTGCTCCTTCCTCTCTCTCTTCTCCTGAAGTCTCCTGATCCACTGGCTCCGCTGCGGTTCGTTCCTGTCCGTCTCCCTCTCGTCCCTGCCTGTCTCTTCTCTTTCCCCTCTTTGGGCTCGAGTCGCTTCGTTCTGCCTGGTACTGCTGTCCGGTGTGGCGGACAAAGGTCTTGTAGTTTCTTCCATCAGTCGTCTGGTGTGAGATTCAACGTTTTCCTCCTGACGTCTCAAGTTCTCCCGCCACAGCCTCTCCTGGTTCTGGATTTCGGTCTGCCAGTCCGTCTCGTCCACAAATCCGGGCGGACTCCTCAGTGCCCAGACGTCCACTTCTCTCCGAGGTGATCGGGGACGGGGTATTGGTATCGGAAGCGCTGGACTTGACCCTCGGCCTCTCCGAAGGCCGAATACTTGCATCCAGTCGGCAGAAGGAGGCCGAGAATCAGACGCTGGTCCTGCTGGAGTTGGTCGTCGAGTAGGAGGTGGCAAAGGGCGTCTTGAAGGTGAAGCATGTGGACCTAAGTCAGCAGAAACCTTCGGAAAGCCCGCAGCGCCCCTTCGTGGAATGTCGACCTCCACGCGGCAAAGCGGGCAAGGGAAAGAACCCTTTTGCTGGTTGTGCTGGACGAGGTCCTGGAGACATGGCCGCAGACAGAAGGTGTGGAAGTTGCCGCAAGGGAGATAACGCGGGTCGGTGAATCTGTCAAGGCACAGGGAACAGACGTCCTCCTCGCCAGCCTGGGGACAGAAATGTTATGTTCTTCGTTAAAAACGTGTACAAACAGGCGCTAGGCAAACGTCCAGCATTTTGTTCCGTTTAAATACCCTGCCGTTGAAAAGACCAGGTTTGGAGGTGGGGGGGGGGGGGGGGGAGGGGGGGGGGGGGAAGGAATCACAACTCAGTGAATACCTTAACTTTTGCCACTCTCTACTGAGGTCATGTGATGAAGATCGCACTGCGCAGACAGATAAAAGTGATGTCAAAGAATAAGTCAACATGACAGTCGAAGTCAGTGCTAAAAGTTTTTCCATGCACTGAGTCGGCTTGCTAACTCAAAATCCACCTTATATTTTAGGTCTCTCTGTTTCAAGGAAAACTGGTTAGGAGAGCGGCTTGCGCGGCGTTAAGCCCTAACTAACTAACTGGTTAGGACAGCAGTATTTGTTTAATAGGTGAGCGTGTCCGATTCCTTTTTTTCCTGTAGGCAATGGAACGCACAAAATTGTACAGGACGGAAACGTGTTCTGTGCTCAGTCTGTTCTCAGTCAGCTTTGCATGTCGAACTGCTTTCATGGCTTTGCTTACAGCTGCTGATTAATGCCACCCCACACCAGAGATAAAGTGTAAACTAACTGCAGGTTTGTAGTATGGAAAACAGCACCTAACTGACTAAACTGTAGCCTGTACATGCTTGAAGACTTAGGCAACTCGCCCCGTGAACGTCGCAGTCCTGGCGTACTGCCAAGTGTTTATCAGCACACGTACATTTCTGGTTCTACTCATGTGTGGGTAGAATGTACGATGACTGAGTAGCGTGCAACAACTTCCTGGTGTGTTCTACACAACTACAGTATACCCTAACTACTGAAACAGCTAAGGTGCGCCAAGCCTTTCTTTGTCTCCAAAGACGGAGCAATTTTAGCTTCGGCAGCCTGAGCTCAGCCTGGTTTCGATCAATCCTCAAGCCTCGAAAAAACGAGACGGTCACTCTGACCGGCAACTATGTAAAACACTTTCAAAAGTAAACTTGCTTACTTGCTTATCATTCTCGTTTAACTGCATTTTACTTATGACTATCAATCTATTTAAATATATGTATTACTGAACTCATTGGAAAAGGGTTCAATACACCCCCCCCCCCCCATCCCCGGCCAAAATACTTGAAAAATCCAAACACTAAAAACAATGCAGGCTGTGCAATAAATTAGTAAAACCAAACGAGTAAAAACATTTGTAGTTCAAATCCAGTGTACATACACTGACACAATGCCGCACAAAATGAGCAAAAGTAGTTTCTAATCTCTGCCATCTGTGAATATATCTGCCATCAATTTTTTCTTAATCGGAAAATTCTTAAATTTGTAAAACGGAACTGCGTGGCCAACTATCACTTACTGTGAACCCGCACATTACATCGAAACATGTTGCACTAAAATCATGGCACAGTTATGTGCACAACAAAAAGCCACATGACTGCAGCAGTGTGGCTTCTGGTACAACTCTGAGAACGCATCACGAAACCTCGATCAATAACATTATGCTGTCCTGTTTTCTCTAGTATCAGTTTCACGACACAGTACACTAGTGACCACTATCACCCGGTTTTAAGTACTAATACAGCTACACTGGTCAAATCGACTACAACAAGCAGGCATTCGTACTTACCAGTGCCGCCATGGCGTGGTTGTTTTGAATCGATTGCGTTTCTCAGAAAAGGACCCCCACAACTGCGTCTGGCTCGAACCGTCCGCTACGACTGAGTCGATGGCGGACTCACAGCACAGCTTACTAATACATACACAATTCTTCTATCAGACGTCACTTTGACGGCTCTACAGTTCCTGTTGTGTACGCACACAGGTCAGTTACGTATGCACATTGTGTTGAAGTGGGACGGCTGTCCTACAGCGCTAAAGTTGATGTGCCATTGTGAAATGTCTACTTCCTTGTCGGGTGTGTGCTGTCAGGTGCGTGTACTCGCAAGTAAACTGGCGTGACTGTGACCACGCTTGTCTCCCTTTATTGTCCTCCATGACATGTTTGGTTTGTGGCAAGCTATGTATTATTTGGGGGGGGGGGGACCGCTAAAATGAACATGTACACACACACACACACACACACACACACACACACACACACACACACACACAGTGTAAATACAAAGACATTTTTCGCATCATAGCATTTCATGCATTTTCGATCAATTATAGTCTTTCAGACATAAACTGAAATACATTTCTTGGTGATTAGAATGGAGAGGGTTGCTGGCTGTACATGCACAACACGTAACGGTCCTGCTGCTGATTGGGGGCATCACTGATGGTAAGTGAAAGTCAACTTTCAATGTGACCTGCCCGATTTTAGCTAAACATCCCGATTTTAGCTAAACATACTGTGTGTACTCTTAGCACCTAATATGCTACAATTTGACATGAAACAAAACGCTTCTTTAAACAAAATGATAAAAATGGCAAACTATACATTTCTTAGTGCCATAATAGTGGAGTAATGTAGTAAAAGTATATATAATTATATATAGTCCTGTCTGCCAGAATAAGTAAGTTTATCTGAATCGAGTCAGCCTGTGTGCCCAACACAAAAGTGGACGATATGTAACAACTGATAATGCAAAACCGCTGTCTTCACCCAACACCAAAATAAAAATTTTTTTTAGACTTAAACAGAATACTTGTTTTCGCCACACTTGATACAGGCGAACTGAAATAATGGAACTTCTCCACAATGGAATCAGCAGTAAAGGCGGCAGCTATGGGGCGATGTTCTTGATGTGGTCGATAATGGTCAGGAGTGCCTCACCTAATCCACGAGCTGCGTTCAGTATGGCCGTAGGTTGACCATGAGACGCCGCCCAACCTATCTCTTGCTGCGCGTCGTCAACCACCCTCCGGACATCGGCCGCTGCCCGCTGAACGACAGGTATCGTGTTTGGGGCAGTGCGGTAGATGGGCTGGAAGTTGTTCAATAGTAGGGTGTTGTTCATGGGTCGAAACCTGTTCATGAGTCGAATAGTGTGCATGGATCGAGTGTTGTTCACGTTCATGGTCCGGATGGTATTCAGGGGCCGAGCTTTATCTGAGGATTGAGTGCTGTTCAGGGGGTAAATGTTGTTCACCAAGCGGAAGTTGTTCACTGGCCGTGCGTCGTTTGAGGTGTTTGGTAAGTCAGTGTCGTTCGGTGGGCGAGTGTCGTTCGCAGGGTGAGCGTCATTTACAGGGTGAACATTGTACGTGGGGTCAGTGTCATTCACGGGGCGAGTGTTGTACTCAGGCGGTGTGTCATTTGTGGGGCGAGCGTCGTTCTCTGGGCGTGTGCTGTTCATAGGACTAGTGTCACTCACAGGGCGAGTGTCATGCTCAACGCGTGTGTCATTCGTGGGTCGAATACTAGTGAAGGCCGAGTTTGTGTCGCTCATAGGCTGAATATTGCTCACAGGGCGAGTGTCATTCTCGGGACGAGTGTCATTCACGGGCTGAATATTGGTCAGGGGGCGACTGTTGGACAAGGAGAATGTGGCGTTCCAGGGACGGGTGAAGCTCAAAGTGCGGAGGCTTTCCGCGGTGCGACTGTACGCAAAACGGGTGTTCGCGGCAAGACCAGAGTTCCCAGCAGCATCAGAGTAACCACTGTCCTCACTGCGCGCTCGGCTCACAGAACCAGTGAACACACTGGACTGACTGTTGCTCAGAGGGCGACTGTAATTGTTGTTAGACGTGTCAGCGTTGTTGTCTTGACAAGTGCTGTTCACAGGACGCGTGGTGGTCACGGAGCTTGACGTGTTTCCTACGTAAGTGCACGTCAAGCGGTACGTGTTGCTGAGGGAGTAAGCGTTGTTCACGGGGCGAGAGTTCACCTCAAAAGAAGCTTGGTTCACATAACGAGTGCTGCTGAATGAACGAATGCATTTTGTGGGATGAACGTTGCGAGTAAAGCTGGCGTTGCTTTGTGGATTAGTGCATTTCCCGGGGCACGATGTGCTCACCGAACTAATGGCAGGCTGGGGCCACGCGTTTCTGACAGGACGAGTTTTGTTCTCAGAACGTGTGTTGTTCAGAGAGAGGCTACTGCTGCCAGCTGTATTGCTGACGGACGGGCGTCTGTTCGTGTTCACGTTGTCAATGTTCAGATCATGAGAGTCGTTTGCCGTGAGTCTGATTGAATTTGTATTACTCATGTCGTGAGTTTTACTCGTCAAGCTACGTGCGTTAGCGTCATAGTCGGTTCTGAACACTGGGGAAGTGGCGTTCACAGAGTGAGTGTCGGAAGCCCTGCTGGAGCAGGCTTTGAACTGAATGCGAGGACTTCGTTCTTTGGACCTGCGTGCAGAATCAGACGATCGCGACTTTCTGCTCGGACTCGGGGTTCCTTTGTTTGAAGGCCGCTTTCTGCTTGTGGGCGATGACTGGTTGGGAGGTGATGGCTCAGACTGGGCGCCTTGAGCAACAGAAAGCTTTACTGTGGAATAAAGTCCACTTGCTCTTCTTGTGGACACAGGATTGGACTGTATAGGAGAATCTGCATGACGCTGCTCACCAGGGAGTGGCTGTACTCGAGAACGAGGAGTAAGCTGTGCAACAGTTACAGGATAGCCAATGTGTGTTGAAGCGAATGTATCAGGTGGTGGGGAGGAGGGAAAATGTGATCGTGCAGCAGCAGCTGCATCAGTGTGTGCACCATTTGTCAGGTCGTTTGCAGCTACAGGAGGTGCGCCTTCTTCAACAGAAGTTGAGGGTTTGGGAGCATCGTCGCTGGGTTCACTGCTGGGAGAGGCCGATACAGCGACTGCATCAGTCAGTGTTCCATTTGTCATGTCGTTTAGAACTACAGGTGCAGAGTCAGGTTGTGTAGCAGTAGGCAGAATTCGTTGTTCTTCAGCATGTGTGTCAGTTTGTGCACCATGCATCAGCTCAACTTGTGCGGCACTTTGATTACCTGGCGGTGGGTTAGCATGACCTGAAGTAGATTGACCAAGACGTACAGCAGGTGAGGCTTGCTCACCCAGTGTAAGAGAAACAGAGAATTTTTTGCCTGGACTGTGAGACACAGCCATCCAAATGTGAGTAGATTTTAAGCTATGTTTTCGGGATTTGGTGGTTGTCTTTTTAGCAGGAGCTGGGCCTTCTTCGGCGGAAGTTGAACGGCTGGAAATTGTGCAGGTTTGTTTTCTAGGTTTATCAGCCTTAGACAGGGGAGCCTGCTTGGGCAAGTGTAGATCTTTTAGGCGGGAATTTTGCTTGTGGGCTTTCGCTGATGTGTTCCTAGCAGGACCTGAGTTGGTTCGTTTGGAAGTTGAAGGCCAGGAAGTAGCATCGCTTGGTTCACTGCTGGGAGAGGTCGATCTCGCGACCGATGAACCCTTTCGGGGCCGCTTCTTTGGTGCAGGACAATGCTGAGCTGAAGGTTTAGACTGTGGGCGACCTCTCTTTCTGCTCTTGGTCGCAGTCTCCTTGCCAGACGGTCGTGGCGATTTCCGTTTTGGGGACGACAAAGCCTGAGGCCCTACATCAGCAGCAACTCGATGGAAGGCCTGAGCGCCACCCGGAGGGATAGTGACGTTGTTCCGACATAGAGGGCAGGGGAAGCAACCCTTGCCCTGGTTGCACTTGACGAAGGCCTCGGCGCATGGCATGCAGAAGGCGTGGAAGTTACCGCAGGGGAGGTAACGGGCGTCCACAAATTCCTCCAGACACACCGAGCAGACGTCTTCCATCTCACTTGTACTCACAGCCTGGCGGACACAGAAAGTGCTCAGTTGAGTGAAATCATTTTATTTTAAATTAGCAGATGTACCCAGTTTTGCCTGGGCTGATGATCTACAGAGGCACCGCGGTTGCAGAACTGAACAAAGGTGTTATTTCCTGTGAACATTCAGGCCTCGAAGGTACACGGAAAAGGGGTATGATGACATTAATTTGACGATTTTCTGATTTTCCCCCCTCCCGGTTGACATGTAGTCACATCCTGGGGGACACAGATACTTCTGAGTTTGGTGAGATCTCCTTTATATATTACACAGCTACAGACTTGGTCTAACTTTTCCCCGTTGCCTGGTCGGCACAGAAACTTCTGAGTTTAGCGAGAACCTCTCATTATCTACACACAGACTCGGTATGGTAACCGTGATTTTTTCTGTCTAGGCTTTGCCGTATGTGGTGGAAAAGGACGTTAAACCCCCAAACACCCACCCACCCCACCCACCCACCTACCCTGTCTAGGCTTTGCAAAATAAACTTTGAATTTATTTTTAGCCATCTCATATCGACGAGAAAACGTCCTTCTCCTGACTTGTATTCGCAGCCTGGCGGACACAGAAACTGGGGAGTCTAGTGCGGGCAACTAATTTCATTTACACACAGACTTGCTTAGACACCTGCATAGTGACAGTGTCTATAATGCTAGCACTGATGGTCTCATCTCGACCACACTGAGCCCTTCAATAATATAACAATAGTTGTAGAATTTTAATATTCGACCGCACAATGTAAAGAACATTGTCTCGCATTAAGAGCTTACTAACCATAAAGACAGTGCATTTCGACCGTACAGGCACACTTAGGAGCGAATCTACTACTACTACTACTACTACTACTACTACTAGCAACCGAATGGGAGAGCGCTGGACTTCTAATGCTCGGGTCGTGAGTTCGTGAGTATCCTGACTGAGGCCAAATATTTGTGCTGGCCTTATCATCTTTGATATCACCCGTATGTGGTGGAAAAGGACGTTAAACCCCCAAACACCCACCCACCCACAATAGTAGTAGTAGTAGTAGTAAAAGGCAGTGGAACACGCCTACGGTTCGCGGCCTACTGACGTCCCAACCACGGTTTCAAACAAAGTAGGATTGCACGGCATACACCATATCAGTGACTTTTGAAAGTTATTTACCTAAAATGCCGTAGCGAATAAAGGAGACAATCATGACACCTACCGGGTTTTGGAACACTGTAGCCTGTGTCGTTGACATTAGTGAGCGGGCAGTTCAGCGTGTCCTAGTAGTGTGGGAGATGGTGCGGAAAACCATAGCATTCAGTTTTTTCCGCAGCTCCCATTCTTTCTGAACGACATTATGACGTGTGCTTTGAAGTTTGGCGTAATTTCAGTGACTCCTGAAATGACGTCATTTTGTGCGCGCGCGCTCTCTCTCTCTCTCTCTCTCTCTCTCTCTCTCTCTGGGGGAGCCGGGTTGGCCGAATGGTAGTTCGGGTAACCCATGAGTGATCGGCAGCCCCCAAGTTCGAACACACCTCACCTCGGGGCAGCCAGTCCGAGAGGAGAGGGACACCATGACTAGCCGAATGGCAAAGCGTTGGACTTCTAATGCTCAGGTCGTGAGTTCGTATCCCGGCTGGGGCCAAATATTTGTGCTGGCTTTTTCTTCGTGGCCCGTCTTTGATATCACCCGTATGTGGTGGAAAAGGACGTTAAACCGCCAAACACCCACCCCCCACCCACCCCTCTGTGTGTGTGTGTGTGTGTGTGTGTGTGTGTGTGTGTGTGTGTGTGTGTGTGTGTGTGTGTGTGTGTGAGAGAGAGAGAGAGAGAGAGAGAGAGAAACAATCCAAGAAAACGAAACGAACACATCAATAACAACGACAACTACAGCAAGTCAAAATGATGCAGGAATATCTTAACAACAAGAAAACACAACAACAACAACAAAACCGCCTGGCTACGTAAAAAAAAAAAAAAAAAATCCAAAATAAAGTCATCCAACCAACCATACAGCATTTGAAATCACAAGCCGGGATCCTAATATATATATATATATATATATATATATATATATATATATAAATCACCAATTCATATGGCCTTGGTTGTACCGACCATTTTCCTCCCGGTGGGAGGGGAATGGGGGCCCTATGAATGGTGAGATACCCTTAGATCTGTTAGACGTTTCAGCGGTAGGATGGTAGATTCCCCCCCCCGCCCCCTCCACTGTGGCTTGTAGCCAATATAGGGCAAGGCGGACTTGTCCACTGGCATACAAAGCACACATCTCCTAGATCTAGGGAGCGCTCTCAGCTTTACTTACTTCCCCTACTTTCAAATTGACCTGATTGAGCGCATGTTTTCGGCTTTAGCGACGCCTTTGTTCCTTTTCTATATATATATATGATTCAGCGTACTGTTCACTCCAAGACACATACCATCCAAATAATTCTGATTGGCTTATTTGGTGGTTCAAGTAATATACGATAAAGAAAGAAGTGACGAACCGCCAAATAAGCAAACCAAGTAACCCGATAACTTCAGTCACGTGGCTGACGGTCGAGGTCATACCTTTAGCCAAGAGTTATCACTGGCTTGGTTCCAGAGTTACTGAATGCCCCGGCACCCCCCGAACTCCCTCCCCTTTTTGTTTTAGCCTACTTTTGATGTGTGACAGAGGGATGAGTAAATAACAGAAAACATGTGAATTTGCGCTCGAAGGAAATATGCCTACCTTCAGGACGATTTCGGAGTTTATGGACTGAATCCGATTCTGAGAACAAGTCGTCATCTACTGAGCTAGTCACGCGTTTATAAGGTTCATCTCCAATGCGATGGCGTACAAACCTGCATGCACATTAAACGTACCCTTAGTTTTTGCAAGTCAGCACTCTTACAAAATAAACACAAACTACTGGTTTGCATGGAGAGTGGTTTGAAATTTACGAACCAGCGTCAAAAGCTCTTATTCACGCATATTTCTTTGTAAAACGCTTTCCAGATGGCCTGTTCGCTATTAAGATTAAGAGCTCCACTCTACCTTGTCGGATTTCTACAATGAATGTTTAGATTTTCTTTCCCGATGACTGCATGAATGCTACTTAAAACGCTTTTGCAGCCACTCAAGTAATTTTTTTGAAAAAAAAAGGAGTACATTATCCCAAACTTCCAGCCGCAAATGACGTTTAGGCAAGATGCAAAGTGTTATTTTTTTCTCTTTTTAATGACTATATCTTTTATCGCTCCATTTCTCTCTGACGAGAGTCGGCTGAAACCCTAAAACGCTGTAGCTTGAGGCTTAACCTTGCATCGCTCGTTCATACTGTCGCACAGGAAGCAATTAAAAAAAAAACAAAAAAAAACACTTGGTTTGCCAGTTTGAAACGAGGAGGGAAAATAAAGCTTGTGTTTGAAGTGTTACCATGCTAATTGCTCGTATTTAGTGTTGGGGGAAATAGAGAAGTTTTGTTCTAGGTACACATGCAGTTCTAAGTTGGCCGGTTGCAGGCTACAAACCCTTTTTCCAGTCATTTTACATCTGTTCTGTATTCAGTCGTGTGACAAGTAACAACAAATAATTATTTTGGGGGTGGGGAGGGGTTGGGGGGACAATTGACTTATTTTGCAGAAATTCAACTGATCTTGGCTAATTGCTGCTTGTCGCACTGTTGAATCCGGATGTGAGGCTTGAAAATAAGGACTGGTAGTGGCCAAACTTTGTCGTCAGCGCAATGTATACTGAGAAGAACCGCAAAGTGGGTGGAAGGTGGTGCTTTGGGAGTGGGAGGAGGGTTAAGCGTGGTTTACGTCACATATGTCATTCACTTTCGCTGGTATGGAGCGAGCTTGAGGTACGAGGCAGTTTAACACTTCCTATTCTCTCCTTTTTTGGCCTGGTGTCCCGGGCCGGCTCAGTCTCTGCCGGACAGCCGGATCAGTTCACTCACTATGGGTTGTACTGACTGCATTCTTCACAGCTATCGTCCAGACCCTGGTTCAAACAGAAAGGGAACTCGATTACATAGCTTATTCACACAAAAAAACAACTATTCTGACTTTTGTTTTACCAGACTACCGACTGATTTTGTCCCGACCGGCTACTAGTACTAGTCCGGCTTTCTACATTATACTGTATACTGTGTTAAGTGCGATACCGGGAAGGTGAGAGGAAACAAGATTTTTCTGATCATTTCTGGTCCATACTGACAGATATGGCAGGACTCTAAGTTGAACGGAAAGTGTCTCTGAGATGACTTGAGATACCTTTTCAGTTTTGTTCCCACATTCTCCACACCTGTCGGTGGTTTTCAGTGCGCATGCGCTCGACCCATGAGTCAAAGGAGGTGATAAAGCAGTGTTTCCTCTCGGGTTATCTCCTCCTTCTACCGACGCCAAGCCAATTACTAGCACAGGCGCGTGATTTTGTTCACATCGATAAAAGATTGAAACTCCTAAACCACACCACTGGCCAAGATCTACAGCTTGTCTGCGTGTCTTGAGGCACCGTGATCAGTGTGAACTGTGTCTAGCTCAGTGTCTGCGATAAAGTGACCGATGGGAGCTTGAGTGTGTCGGTAAAAAGACAGAGGAAATCACGAAGGTCTTCCTGTCTGCGGTAAACAGAAGGAAGCCATCCCCGTACCGGGGGCCGAATCGTTAACACTAGGCCCCCGCAACCACGGCCAAGTCGGGCTAACCGAGACCGAGCCGAGATAAGTAATAGCTAAGAAGGAAAAACATTAAAATACTCGGTGACAAGGAAAGTGGACAGTTGCGAACAACTTTGAGGTCCCCGTGCTATTTCACAATGTGCACAGAAGCGAGGAATTCTGTCAAATTCACCGGCACAGTGAATTTTTAGCATGGCTCGGAGATTATTGTGCGTGGGAGTGATTTCCCTTGAAAACAAAAGCAGACGTTTTTTCCCGGGGGATTTTCGGTCACACCTGTCAACAACATTGTCTCCTCCAAAACCAGGGTACGGTATTATTTTGTTATGCTAACAACATTATACAGCTTAGCGAGGCGTTTCCAAATAATTAAGTGCTCTTGAACATTATGCAGCACAAAATTAACGCTGTAAAGGACGTTAAACACCCAAACACCCACGTACTTTCTCTTTCGTGTAGTTTACAAATAAAGCTGATGAGCATTATTGAGAACTTGTCCTTAAGGGCCAAAAGCCATAGGACGTAAAGCAAGCTAATGATGATATTGAGAACGGATAACAGATAAACGGTAAAGCATCAGAGCTGGTTCTGAAACCTGTCCTGCAAAGGTATAAGAAGAAAGAGAGAGAGAGAGAGAGAGAAATTTATTTATTTAATTATTTATTTTAATGGTCATAACCAACTGACACTATAGGAAAGACATTGCCGGCGCGGGAGAGATAAAACTTGATGCAGCTACAAAGAAACTGCCTCAACGTTCATCTTTTCTGTTATTAATGCCTGAAACCAAAGACAATATGTCATACCTGTAGCGTTCTCAGAGAGCGTTGTCAGCTGTTTGTAAACCACGTGAAAGATAAAGTACAGGCGTACAGCAGAGGGGTGGGTGTTCGGGTGTTTAACGTTCTTTACGGCAGACTTTAATCATTTTCGCGCTGCATAACGTTCAAGAGCACTTGATTATTTGGAAACGCCTTGCTAAGCTGTATAATGTGAGCATTACAAAATAATACCGTACCCTGGTTTTAGTTTCTTTGTAGCTGCATCAAGTTTTATCTCTCCGGCGTCGGTAACGTCATTCCTTTATGTCAATTGGTGCGTCTTTGCTAATTGATTCTAAACTTCAGTCATTGCTTACTACATAGCATTTTCTACCTATCTCTAAATGTGCCTTTGTAGCTGCTGACAGTGACTTTCTTAATTATCGCCTGTTCACAGGATCATTTATACTCTTAAAAGAATGCAATCTTTTCACCAGCTTCGCAGCAAGCAAAGATCCTCGTTTATATGATCATTGCAGCAAGTTGGTTATGATAATATAATTGTTTTCTCTCTCTTTAGTATGTATACCTTTGCAGGACAGCTTTCGGAACCGATTCTGATGCTCTAGGCCTACCGATTATCAGTTTTCCGAGTCATTTCTCATTAGTGGCCATCAGCTTTATTTCTAAACTACACGAAAGAGAAAGTACGTGGGTGTTTGGGTGTTTAACGTCCTTTACAGCAGACGTTAATTTCGCGCTGCATAATGTTCAAGAGCACTTAATTATTTGGAAACGCCTCGCTAAGCTGTATAATGTTGTTAGCATAACAAAATAATACCATACCCTGATTTTGGAGGAGACGATGTTGTTGACAGGTGTGACCGAAAATCCCCCGGGAAAAAACGTCTGCTTTTGTTTTCAAGGGAAATCACTCCCACGCACAATAATCTCCGAGCCATGCTAAAAATTCACTGTGCCGGTGAATTTGACAGAATTCCTCGCTTCTGTGCACATTGTGAAATAGCACGGGGACCTCAAAGTTGTTCGCAACTGTCCACTTTCCTTGTCACCGAGTATTTTAATGTTTTTCCTTCTTAGCTATTACTTATCTCGGCTCGGTCTCGGTTAGCCCGACTTGGCCGTGGTTGCGGGGGCCTAGTGTTAACGATTCGGCCCCCGGTACGGGGATGGAAGGAAGCAGTCAGGAATGTCTGTAGCTTTCTACGATAGATTTAGTGGTGGAAGAGCGCAAATTTAGTTGGTTTGTTGACTTTCTGGTGTCGTCTCGCCCCGGCGCCCGACTAAACTCTTGGGGACGGATAATGACTTTCTCTATGCTATGCCTATGGTCACCATTTAGTTGGGGTTCTCAGCGCTTAGGGTCAAACTCAAAGTATGAGAACTTTCTTTTTTTTCAGTGCGGTTTCTCAGTACCGGTCACTGAAACTGAAGCAACCATCTACGAGGGTTGTTCAACGAGAATTGGAAAATGGCATGTAACGTGACTTCTAAGCAAGATACAGAAAATATATTTATACCACAAGAAATTTCAGCCTTTCCTTTATTCACATGCAAAAAAGAAATCCGATGCGATGAAGCATTTAAGAGTATGACGTCATTTAAAAACTATACGAAACAGCTGAGCCTGAAAAATGTGGAGGGCACGAAGGAGCAATACCGTTTCTACATTTTCACAAGGCTGAAGCTCGGAGACAAACCGAAGAAAATCCACGATGATTTACAGGTAGTCTATGGGGCCAATTGTGTTCCATATAGCACGATGTACAAATGGATTCAAGCATTTCAAGCTGAGGAATCGAGCAGTAAGCCAGGTATGGGTCCAACACGACCTTTTCCAGCTCGGAACGAGCAAAACATTGCCCTTGTAGAGAGACTGGTTGCTGAAGATCCACATTCAACTATCAGAGAATTGAGCGAGACATCTGGCGTCTCTGTTGGTACCATTCACAGCATCTTACATGAAGATCTTCACATGCGAAAACTGGCTGCCCGATGGGTACCTCATCTCTTAAGTGAAGATCAGAAGAAACGGCGAGTTGAATGTTCGTGTCAGTTGTTGAATGACTTTGAACCGAATGGACCAAAACGGCTGTGTGGTATAGTCACTGGTGATGAAACATGGCTCTGGTTTTATGGCATTCCCAACAAGCGTTGCAACAGGGCGTGGGTGGGTCCTTATGGCGATCGACCAGTTGTGTTGAGACAAGGTTTTCAAAGCCGGAAGCGACTTTCTTCCATTTTTTTTAATGCACAAGGAACTGTGGCAATCGATATTCTGCCTGAGAAGACAACAATCAATGCAACATACTACACGGGAGTTGTGCTTCCCAAAGTTGTCAAGGAAGTGTGCAATCAGCGCCCAACCGTTGGCTCCTCAAGAACCTTGCTTCTGCATGACAATGCAGCTGCCCACAAAGCCAAGGTCACCACGACCTTTCTATCTGACCGAGGAATCCAGATTTTGGACCACCCACCCTACAGTCCAGACCTTGCACCATGCGACTTCTTGCTTTTCCCTATCCTGAAAGAGAGACTCGCTGGCCAGAAGTTTGACCGTGTACAGGACCTCGCAAAAGCAGTAAAATCACAGCTCGATGCCATACCCAAGGAGGACTACCAGGGGGCGCTTTTTGCGTGGCGCAGAAGGCTGGAAAAGTGTGTACGGGTCAAGGGGGAATACTTCGAGGGGATGTGAAGATAAGAAGTTGGAGCTATGTGTAAAACCAGAGTTACATAGCTGTTTCCAATTCCCATTGAACAACCCTCGTAGTAGTAACAGTGCAGTGAGGGAAAAACTCTCAGCATAGAGAGAGTTAAATGCACGAGAGAACTGAGAATGAGAAACCGACTAGTAGTGAGAACACGAAGAAAAAAAAAGAAGAAGAAGTTTGGGATACATTTACCCCAGTGTCTTCCAACTCTAAGCATTCAATGCCGTTACGGTTATGCTGAGCGGAGCACGAATGATAACTTGACAACTGCAACTGACCACCATGAACTTTAAATAATTACAGCTGTAAAGAAAATGAACTTGACTAGTAAACAGGCTGCATTTCAAGCCAGGGCAAGCCGGTGCGCTCCATCCAACACACACACACACACACACACACTCGGGGGAGGGAGCTCGAGAGAGAGAGAGATAAGAGGGAGAGAGAGAGCACTTGGTAACACCCTACTGCACAAGTCATTCAATCCGTCAGCCCGACGAGACCCACAAATCCGCCGGCAGCTTTGAGTCAACCTCTCTTTTTCTGACACTAAGACAAGCCACCGTGTGTAGTGAGGAGTGGAATCCCAGCCAACTCCTTCAGGACCTTTTGATGTCTGGTGCCAGGCAAAGATTGTTGTGACAACGCTCAGACCACTCGGCAGGAAACGCACCCAGGTAACCGGGCTTACAGGTGTGACCTGGTCTCCTTGGTAACACGAGGATCACCCAAAAACGGATACCAGGTTATGAGTCACTTTGGGAGAAGTCAAAATATCAATAAGTAGAGAACTGAAGTGGGGTGGTAAACAAAGAACTCGACTTTTCAGTGGATAAGGGCACATAAGAAGGCAGAGGCACCAGTATACTTCACTGATTTTGAATCAGTGTACAGAAATTCTCCATTGTGGAAACGTACAGTTTCAAGTACATGTTACACTGACATTCACAAACTCAAACTGAGCATGTTCACAAGAGTTATACGATGTCAATATAAGGGAACAGCCTATTCAAATGAATCAGTTCATTTAAATTAACATTGCGGTAGTCGGCTGGAGTGAGTGGGTGAGTGAGATTTTAGGGCTTAAGGCCGCGCAAGTAACAAAGACTAATTCGCGCTCGATGTGCCTGCATTACCCGCTAAAAAATAAATAAATAAATAAATAAAAGTGACATTGAACAAATGATGCAAACTGGTCCAGGGGGCAGTATAAACCATCGGGCGTGCAGGAGACAGGTTTCTCTGTTCAAATAAAGAGTATGTGGCCATTTATTTTGCCTTTTCGTCTAAAGACTGATTTTACCCGCATGTATACAGTAGGAAATATGAAATCAAGCAGGCTTCTTTAATGAATATTTTGGTCATTTATAATGCCATTTTTTTCTTAAGACTGATTTTACCCACATACAGTAGAAAAAATGAAATCAAAGAGGCTTCTTTGTTGGGCTTTGTTGTTCACTTACACAGTGTAGAGTCTGCCAGTGTGTGTGTGGGGGGGGGGGGGGGGGTGCGTGCGTACCACGGGTCACGGTGTGTGTGTGTGTGTGTGTGTGTGAGAGAGAGAGAGAGAGAGATGACGCAGCATGTACCACCACTAACATAGTTTTCATTCCAATGCGTGCCGCTGCAATCTGATTCTTTTTTCTGTGTGTGACGGGACTCGAGATAACATCAAATTCCTCGCCACGGCGACTAGACCCTTTCACGACTTGACAACTGTTTTTGGAGCGGCCCCACTTCACAGCCAGAAGGACATTGGCCTAATGACTTCAACAAACACCGCCAAGCCACTCAGCACGCACGTTTGTAATCAAAATGGTCATAATCTATACTGACTAGGCACCGCCCGTCTTGTTTGTAGTTTGATGTGTGTGTGTGTGTGTGTGTGTGTGTGTGTGTGTGTGTGTGTGTGTGTGTGTGTGTGTGTGTGTGTGTGTGTTTTAAGGCTGTGATGGCATAGCAATGATGTGATATTTAGGATATGATGTGATATTTTAAGCTGTATATTTATTTGTTTGAGTGATTTTAATGTACTATCTTGTACTATGTTTTTATGATCCCCACACCATAATTTCCCCTGAAGGGGATAATAAAGATTTATTGTATTGTATTGTATTGTATAACTGTCACACGGAAATTACCCCCATGTGACGGATCTGCCTTCGACGATAACTCGCCACAGTCCACTAATTATAAATAGGCCGACAGCTACACGCCGTGTGAGTGCCGCCAGTGGCTACTTAGGGTCATAACTGTCCCAAGATAAACTACGAAACAAATCGACGTAGCAACCTCAAAAGAGACGAAAGTGCAGGAGGAAGGCGTGTTGCAGTTGGGTGCGTGTAGCTAGTCCTGCGTGTCAACTGTCCTACGTGACCATAGTCCTACGCCGAAAGTCACGTTATACGTGTCGATAGTCCGAATTCTCGATAGTCCGATTTCTCTATAGTCCTACGGTCGATTGTCCTACGCGTCGATTGTCTAACATGAACTCACAGTCTCGTCAGTCAGTCCTACGTGTCATTAGTCCTACGTTACGATAGTCCTTTACGATGCTCCTTTAGAGTTTTTCAAGCCGGACTATCGACTGACACTTAGGATTAATACGTCGGACTGACGAGGCTTTGAGTAAGTGTAGGACTTTTGACACGGGGGACTATCAAGCGTAGGGCTGTTTAAAAAAAAAATTGGACTGTCGATACAAAATGCGCAGAATCCTCGGACTGTCGACACGTAGGACTATCGGCCGTAGAACTGTCGACACGTAGGATTGTTGAAACGTAGAACTATAGAGAAGCCCCCTTGCAGTTTGGGGCGTCTTCGTTTTTATTCGCAGCCACCCTTCCCTTTGTGGCCTTGAGACGCGTGATAAAACGTGAGTGTTTGGGAAATCCTGGCTCTTACGTCTACAAAGAGGAGAGACTGACGGGCGATATAAACAGCTAGTCAACATCCTACGCCCGTCGACTAGGTAAAAGCTGCGTCCACGTTCAAAGTGAAGATGTCTTTACAAAGACCGCATGAGACAGTCTGACCCCAAAAAAGTTAACTTCAAATCTGAATTGCAAACTTCCTTTTGCTGAAGACACTGCTGCAAGTGTGTGTGTGTGTGTGTGTGTGTGTGTGTGTGTGTGTGTGTGTGTGTGTGTGTGTGTGTGTGTGTGTGTTTAGAAAGGTGCAGTTGCTGTTTTCTGTGAGATGTTGTTTTAACGATTTTTTTCAAGGTTCCGAAACATGTCTTGCAGCCGGTCTAGGCAGTGAAAAACTTAATGGGCAGTACAGACACGAAACACCAGGTATTCCTGTGAAATCTTCGAGTGAGCCACTTCTGATGCCGTATAATAACCGGTAACTGGCATCATTCATCTCCAAACCTGAGGTGCATGTGCGTTTTGAAAAAAAAACAACAAACAAACAAACAACAACAACAACAACAACAACAACAAAACGTGAAATTTTAGACTGATGAATTAATGGCAGTCGCGGATCAGCAATACCAAGAGAATTTGTATAGAGTTGCATGGCTGGTATTGGAACTTGTTCATTGAAGTAAACGGAGTTATTACTCTCTCTGTGTGTGTGTGTGTGTGTGTGTGTGTGGTGTGTGGTGTGTGGTGTGTGTGTGTGAGAGAGAGTGTGTGTGTGTGTGTGTGTGTGAGAGAGAGAGAGAGAGAGTGTGTGTGTGAGAGAGAGTGTGTGTGTGTGTGTGTGTGTGTGTGAGAGTGTGTGTGTGTGTGAGAGAGAGAGAGAGAGAGAGAGAGAGAGAGAGGAACTGGCACATAAATTTTTAACTTAGTCTTAGATAATCTTCGATCTGCCATGCTCTAGCCCTTGGTTTATCTGGACACGACAAAAACCAACCTTCACGACGTTTGACAGTGTCATCGGCTTAGAAAAATCTGCCTCCGATCTGAGATCAAAGAGGACGACAGCTTACCCGCCCCAAGTCATCCGATCGTGTGCCAAAAGCGGCAGGGGGGCTCGTGTCTATTATTGATACCCCTTGATCCGAGAAGATAGTCCGCGATAGCGCGGAGGTAATGAGATGACTGTCGAAGTGGCGACGAACACGGCGAGTGATCGCTTTGTGAAGGGAGACCATGCGTGTAATGCGAAACGACGTTTGACCTGGCCGAGGAGCGAGTAGGGCAGTTATCGTTCGTTTATATCAGCAATTTCTTTTCGAGTGGAAAAGAAGTATTACATAATTATACCATGGGGATTCATATCAGCAGCCTTTTTTTTGTTTGTCAGTGCAAGAAAGTGTTCGGGAACTCGTTCTATACATTGTTGTCAAAAGCATGTCAGTCATATTCCGAACAAAGAGAAAAAGAAGATAAAACACGAGACGTGAACTCAGCAGGGATGGATAGCACCTGTCTGTCAAACACCGAATTACACCAAAATATACAAAAACACTGCAATGCAGCGACTGGAAGGTTCGTTTGGATTGGTTAAAAAAAGCACGCCTTCCTGCATCAGATGTTTTGCTTGGTTCCACAATAAATATGCAACATCGCATTAGAGATAAGGACATTATTTTTGATGTAGACGGCTAGAGAAGGAAATCATGATTGTGTGATCTGAATTATAAGATATTTGAACTGCGTTGTGAGTATACTTAGACCCCCCCCCCTCTCTCTCTCTCTCTCTCGTAGCTCTAATTTATTATAATTACTGCCATTGCAATACCGTTAACATGCACTTGTTCCACAGCTGAGTATTATTATAACTGAGCGATGCGGCTTGTTCATGCTCAGTAATTGTTTGTTTACTTTTGACAAATTGTATCGCAATAAACCTGTTTAAACCAACTGCGTCGTGCCTACTGCCTCCTAAAGGAGGGCACATTGCACCATACAACATCGCATTAGACATTAGGAGATTTTCCCGCGAGCCGACCACTACAGAAGTGGTCATTTTTATTTCAATAGCCCTGTCTGCAGACTGCCTCCAAAAGGATCCCGGACGAGGCCAAACAATTATGGTGCTGGCATTTTTCTCGTTGCCCCGTCTTTGATACCACCCATGTGTGGTGGAAAAGGACGTTCAACCCTGTACACCCACCCCATCCACCCGCCTCTAAAGGGCGCACTCCACCCATCCGCCTCTAAGAATGACACATCACAACATGCAACATCGCGTTAGAGACAGACATTTGCCCAAATATAGACTGCTAGAGAAAAACGTTATTACTGTGTGCCCTAAACTCTGCTACATCCATGTTGCCCAGTCGACCTCCAAAAGGCGCCAAAGACACATCACAACATGCAACATTAGGGGAAAGGAGGGCATTTGCCCGGATGTAAATGGTTAGAGATGTAGGTTATAACTGTTTGCTCTGAATTTTTCAATATTTATGCCACGCAGTCTACCCCCCAAAAGAGCACAGAAGTGCACATGCCTACTGTCAAATACGATATATGAATTTGTTCTATCGAGTCGCACTTAGAGACCGAATTTGGAGTGTGGCCTTGACATATTTCTTGTCAAGTGTCTGACTGACCCGTCAAGAATAGGTCAACTACTGCTCCTTAAACTTGCAGCTTTGCTTTGTCGTTCTAGATGACCTACTTGATTGCCTGCTTGCTTTGCCAGTCTAGGGCCATCTATTCCCACAGATGCCAAATGGCTCAGACAATTTTATCTTTGTATGATCAATCACAGACAAGCGATTTTCCTTTTCTATTAGGGAAACCAAGAAAGCGGGGAAGTATCTGGAAATAATGTTTCCTTGTTATATTCCTGATCAGTGCTTCGAGACTTTGAGATAGCGACAGAAGAAACTAAGAACGAAAAAAAGTATCAGACACTTGTATGAGTGTGAGGTCCTTGGTAGCCTAGGTATGATAAATAATCAAAATCGTATAAATAATTAAAGGAATTGTAAAAAAAAAATTAAAAGGAAAATTTGGAATAAATGAATATATAAATAAATAAATTATCCCCCAATCATCAGCCACAAAATGATAGAAGCGGTTTAGTGTTGTTCCTATGATCTGCTTTTGATTGCCGAGATTTCTACTGTACCCAGATGACACATGGGCTGATAATACAAGTTTTAAAACGAAGGGCGGTTTAGTCCATAGTGGTAAACCGGAGCGTGCGTTATGCTAATCTCACTGGATTAAAATGTGTTGAGAGAAGGCAACCGGCTCACTTCCAGCAGATCCACCCCGGGTGTCAGTCGCGTGCCCTGCCTATAGTGACCCCCTGGCCCGGAATTGACGGTATCGATATGACACCTGTCCACACGTCATTGATAGGAATCGCACTACTGAGACAGATACATTGCCGGTACCTACGTGAAGACTGCATGCTTGTTGTTAGGCTGGGGTGCATTACAAAAGCGGTAGGAAGCGTCATTCTTACGGTGATCACAACCCCATGGTCCGCCGGATCATGATGTTGGTACGAGACGAGCTCTCTCTCTCTCTCTCTCTCTCTCTCTCTCTCTCTCACACACACACACACACACACACACACACACAGAGGAAGACAGACAGGAGGCAGACGGACAGAGACAGAGACAAACACGGACAAACAACCAGAGACTGCACGGCTGCATGTGATGCCCCCCGAAGAGCTTAGTATGATATTCCAACAAAACAAAACAAAACAAAAAAAATCAAAACTGTCATATCAATCATAAGAGACGGAGAGAGAGAGAGGTAGGTCACCATTTGCTGTCCTAACTGCGGTCAGTGTGATCATCATGCTCATTATGACGGAAGTCAGTGGTCTAAGTTGTCACTTCCGGCACGCGCACTGTGAGGGTCACGTGACACGTGACCGACTCTCCCATTTGACAGTTATTGCTGCAAGAGATCACGGAAGGTTCAGATTGTAACGAGGGAATTGTAAACACGTGCACGTAAAGGAAAAGCCAAAGGTAACGGCTGCAACAGCGTACGTCCAGTGAGTGATACAAACTGACATAGTCTTCAAAACAGAGCTCCTATCGTGTGAATACAAGATTTGTAAAACTGGTCTATGAAAATACGAATTTACTGAAAAGATACTATGAGACAGTTATTAGGGCGCACGCATTGTCAGTGAATTAAATATCTAAGTTAGTGTCATTTGGAGGGTGGGTTGGTGTGTGAGGGTTTATAGTCCTTTTCCACAATATATGGGTGATATCAAAGACGGGGAAACGAAAAAAAGAAAAAAAAAGAAAAAGAAAAAAAGGACAGCACATTATTTCTCCACAGCCGGGAATCGAACTCACTACCCCAGCCGCCGCAGTGAAGTGTCATTTGGAAAGAAGAGTCAGGTTATGCCTTTCTCTGCGCGACTCATGGCTTTAAAAATAAACGGAAATTAGGGCACCGACATAATTGTTTACTTTCTTGTCTCCAATGAGCTATTATTTCAGCATAATATGTTTGAAAACTTAAGTGTGATAGAGCGAATAGAATCTTCTCACTTGCCAGTTGTGTTATCAGTTCGTACCACAAAATTTTTAGAAGGATCAAGCTCAGAAAAACCCAAGGATCCGGTCACGAATTTCACAGAGAAAATTTTCTGGAATCAAGAGAAAGAACAAGAGTTTTACAGAAACTTATCCTCAGAAGAGGCTCAAATGGGTATCGCAGAAGCAATAGATGATTTAGATCAAGATATAGAACGCTCACTCAGCTCTTTTACACACTCCCTCTTGCTGGCCAGTCAGTGTATGAAAAAGAAAATCAGATTAGATAACAAGAAAAGGAAGGCAGGACCATCATGGTTCGATAAACAATGTGAGACCACTGAAAGAGAGGTAAAATGATTGCTAAGAAGGTTTAAAAAGTTCAGGAAAGTAACTGATAAAACAAATTATTTATGCCTTTCTCTGCGCGACTCATGGCTTTAAAAATAAACGGAAATTAGGGCACCGAAATAATTGTTTCAAGCGATAGGTTCAAACTTAGTTTTTGGTTTACCATGTGTTTGTGGTTTCTCCACAGAAGATTCTGGTTAAACTTTAACATCCCAGGAATGCAATAATTGTCCGTAATACGTCTTCCCTTTACTCGGGGCTTCAATGCATCAAACTGGCTTTAGATGAGAACACACACGACGAAATGTTGAGCACATTTCTGTTTTGTCATGCAACACACTCCACAAACAATGGCTGTGTAAACCCTGGAAATGCACTACGACAAACTGAACGACAATAAACTGAATGATGTGTCCGGGACTTTGAAGTGTGCTTTTTATGTGGGCAGACAAACTTCTCTTTGGTATGCTGTTTGTTGGTTTGTTGGGTGGGTGAAAAGAAACAGCGAAGGTGGTAAAACAGCAACGTGGAGGTGCAACATCCACAACAACTAAAACAAACCAACCAGCCAGCACAGCATGTATTACCAGCTATTCCAAACACTACCAAAACACAGACCAAGCCCTTCTACACACGTTATTGCATGATAGGTGTGAACTGTTCAGACAGGCGGAAGAACTTCAAAGGGATTAGATTAGTGGGTAGGTACCAAGTGACGCACTCGGACTGTGTCCCGTTATGCTGTCCACCTCACTGTTTAAACTTGGCGTGAGAATGCGGCGCGGAGCGACCGACCGTGGATGTTGTTGTCCATGGGGATAAAGTGTTAGACGACAATACGTTTTAATGTACCGCTTTCGCTGACATGTAATAGCTCTGTTTTTAGGTCACTGGCCGACTTCTGCGCGGGGGTGAGGGTGGGGAGGGGGGTGGGAGGGAGGGAGGGAGGGGGCGGGAGTGGGAGGAAGCGGGGGTATAAAGAATAAAAAAGATCAAAGAATCCGCCCAAGAGCTTGGTCTTTTCTATTCGTTGTTCTCTTGTCCTTCTTCCACACTGACGCTTTGATTATGTTCCCCTGGTGTTTCAATAAGTCCTCCATGCTGTCTCCAGTCGAGAAGACAAGGTCTGTGTGGGGACTCTGCTAGGGAGTTTGGGCGGAACTGAAGAGAATACGGAGATAATGGCAACAAATACCTCACTTTAGTAAAATCTCTTACTATGGTACTTTGATTCTGGGATGCAACGCCTGGGACAGGAACTGCAGATGATAATAATAAGAAGAAGAAGAAGAAGAAACAGTACTTGTATAGCGCACTTCTCAAAGAGTGACTAAATGCGCATACTCCCGCGCTCGTACCAACAAAAGATGAAGGGAAGGTGATAATTTTCAGCATCATTTTCTATAGTATGAGTTGTCCATTTCTTACACTTACCCCTACACTTATTGTATTCTCGTTTGCTTCCAAGTAAAATTCATGAGATATCCTTTTTCACATCTCTAGAGCTGTCTGAGTGTTTTGCTCAGTATTCGTTTAGAGGTACACAGTCCAGTTTGCCTTGAAAGCAACCAAACTTACACATATCATTTCCCCAGTTAAAACTCTGGCTCTGGTGTGTTCCTAGTGGCACAGAGGTCTTTTGGTGAAGAGTACGGAGCGATTAAGATATTTGATATATCAAAAACTCTCCAACGTTTTGAGATTCGAAAAGGTTTTGGTTTCAGTGGGTCGTTGTCTTCAGTTTTCTCTAACGGTGACGAAATCTGTTCTGTGTGGCAGCGCTATGAGGAGTCGCGGCAGCTTTTCTCTCAGCAGCGCCGTATACAAGCCTGTCTACCCTGCAATGACTGGATTTTCCAATTCAATGCATTTTGCTTGAAATAATTGTAACGGTCTGAGACGAAAGGGGAGAGAGAGGGACTGTAATCGTCAAAGTTACTAGACGTTTCCTGTGCCCCTGAAATGTAGAACCATTAGCGTAGCTGGATAAAAAGTTGTGGAGATATGAATTTAGCATCTTACTATTCGTTATCGCGGATAATTGGCAATAAATTCTGTGCAAGTCTCCAATTAAAAAGCCTGGAAATGTCCTACAGGTAGTGTGTAAACCTCTCTCTCTCTCTCTCTCTCTCTCTCTCGTAGTTTAGCCGCAAGGACAGATATTTAGAGAGATCTATTATCACATCCTTGGAAAATAAAGTCTCAGTCGGTAAGTTAATCAGTCAGAGAGAGGAAGGGTGGTGTGTGTGTGTGTGTGTGTGTGTGTGTGTGTGTGTGTGTGTGTGTGTGTGTGTGTGTGTGTGTGTGTGTGTGTGTGTGTCTCTCTCTCTCTCTCTCTCTCTTTCTCTCTCTCACACACACACACACACACACACACACACCCCACCCTCTCTCTCTCTCGCTAAATACACTGCGTCCGGCATCCTCACCCATACAATTTGAAAATCATTTTCTAGTTATGGCTTGGCTGTATGGGAAGAGCACGAGGACGGCACTTGTGACCAATTTATGCCAGTGTTGGAGGTGTATTCCTGGCGCCCTGTCCCCGAAACACAAAGCGTTCAGATAATGGTATTTTACTCCAGCATAATCTTTGGCCACTTTGGGAGCCCACTGTCAATTTGGCCTCTCTGTGCGTGTTTGATGAGCCATTTAGAACGGGAGGTAATTGAGATACCTCGCCCATTACCGGCCCTTAGTGTGGCGGGAAAAGTCCGCCATTCTGTGCCGTATCTTGCGACGGTGTGCAATTTTCCGGTCAAGTACCACTACGAACAGCCAGCTCTGTCCCTCGCTACTCAGCTCATTTTCAGCAAATACTTCACGACCGTCCCGCGCTTTTTCCGTTGAACAATTTGCGTTTTCGAATTTCCGTATGACCGCCGGTATGATCTGATTCATAATAGGATGAGGTAAGCATTATGAACTCTGATAAAAGAGGGGCCTGTCATCATTGCCAGCAACAGGGGGAGAAATGGAACAATGTTAATATATCACGACTAACTGCTCTTCACAACTATACGCCAGGAATTCTGGGCCGGTTTTGCGGATGAAGACTGCCGAGGGGTAAAAATCGGCTCTTATGGTTATTACTATTGTTGATATCGTACATCCTTCATGCGTGTTTTCATTTCAGCTTTGTCATAATATAATATAGAATTATCAAAGCCGACAGTTCCTCAGGGTGATGATATAAAAGTGAAGTCACAGGCTTTGACCCGGTAGAAACTTATAAAGACGTGCCATGGTTGTCTCCAGCGTTATCTGGTACAATAGTGAGCCGTGTGGACAGTGCATCCATGTGAACCACGCTCACTGTGTGATGGTTGGCGCAACGTTTTGGGCCATGGGCGCCGCTGTGGTGTAACGTTGAGTTGGTTGTGTTTGGAAAAACTGATAGGGACATCACAAGGAGTGGATAAATGGGAGACACGAGTGTCCCATGTAAACAAATTGCCTTTCAGTGCTTGTCAAGGTTCTAGATATTATGAATGATATAACAAAATTTCATTGGATTCAGGAGGTGACGTTACAGCTGCAACGCCAACGCGAGCCTTAGAAGAAAAGGACCACCACCACCACCACCACCACCACCATCACCACCAACAACAACAACAACACATTGCAACAACTGATAGTTCGAGCGTACGCCTTTTCTTTTCCCAGTACCTAAACAATTCAGCTTGTTGCTTTTGAATTTGAAATTCCCATTCTTAGGACATCTTCATGAAAGGACACTGCATTCGTCGTGACCAAACTGCACGCGCCGATTTCGCCTCTCGTCTCATCTCTGCCACAGTTATGAGACTTCGTCACCAATACAAGAGGTCAGGTTCGAGTCCCACTGCGTACGTGGCACCGTTCATTCGGGTCGATCGTCTGGGATTCTCTCCGGGTACTCCGGTTTCTTCCTCCTCTGCTTTCGAAATGTTCAACCCACAAAAATTTGAAAACAAATGCAGTTCTAACTTCCGAAACTTAAATTGCTGAGCTGACCCTTCGCACCGTGTGATTGTAATGTGTTCATGCCCAGTGTGTGAGAGAATGCGTGTGGTTCACGTGAGCGTGCGTCTTGGGTTCAGCACGCGGCGCTCTGAACCAGTTAACAAAATTGGATAAAGCGCCTACACAGTACTCAGTTATCATTATTATTATTATTATTACGCACAAATGGGTCGATCGACAATGTCTCCCATCAGTGCGCTGCGAGCGTGACTCGTAAGCAACTAAAACGTCTCCGCCGCGCGAAACAACCGAACTGGAACCGAAGCACTACGCCAACAATTGATCACATCCGACCGCAAAGTAGTTCCCGGGAAACGTGAGCCTAGTTTGATCATCGTCGGTTTAGTTGTAAATCGTTAGCGTGTTCATAACACTGAGATTTCATAGCAGCTAGATATCTGTATTGCCAAAACATGGAGAAGAACACCGGGAAATGAAAGACGCTTTCCCGCCAATTTTCCAAACTGTGGCTGAGACTAGACAGTGGAAGCGAGCTGTGCGGGGTCGTAGCAATGACTGTAGCTTTCCATTTTTTGTTACTACAAGCCAAAACTGGGCACACGGACCCCCCCGGCCTGCATGAAGCTCCAGGTTTTGCAGTCGGGGATTTTGTTTTGCAATCACTTATCCTAAACCTTTGCTTAAACAGTTTTCGTAAGTGACACCTTTGTCCGTGTCGAGCTAATCTCGAGTAAACCTCCTCAGTGTTAGTGTAATACCGCGTAACCCTCGCTCCTGATGAATGGCTAGTGATTACAGTACAGTACAGTGTGCAGCTAATCTATCACGCCGTGTCAGTCTTGTGTTGTTTGTCAAGACACTTGAATGAGTCTGAGACATGACCTAACATGGTAGTATCTTCTACAGAGGCCCGGTACGGCCAGCACATCCCTGGTTTTTGTTTGCAGAAAACTGCACTTTGTATTCAGAAACTGTATGCTAAGGGTACTTGAAATGGCGTTGCCATCATGTGTTTTATGTCTTCTTTTTGGTGAGCAACATCTTATCATGTTACAGGTTGTAAGCACGTGGGCAGACGAGGTCCGTTTTGTTTCTTACTCACATGATTCGATTGTTCGTAACCGTGGACAAGTTGAAACGAATCCAACGTTAAAAAGTCTCGGGAACAGTATCGTGTCGCAAGTGAGATAAATTCATCATCACTCCAAAGCATGTCGTGTCACCACTTCATTATAGAATATAATTTATTCTCTCTCTCTCTCTCTCTCTCTCTCTCTGAGACACGTCCCCGAATAGCCCATTAAAGCATTGTGTCTAGTAGGATGTTTATAGCTCAACAAAACACTCATTCACCCATTCAAGTTCGTGTTCCTTGTAGATTTCATCCGGATACTTTCTAATTAAACGGAAACCCAAGCGCCAATCCCATGGGCGTATTTGGCTGATGGGTGCTCAGTGCGTGCTCGTGCATGCCAGCATCCAACTCTCCATAAAGCTTCCCGGGCTAATTAACCCCCACTGCCTGACATATCCATATCGTCTTCACTAATCAGCCGATGAAGCGGTCTGCAGTAGGGAACAGTTCAAAGGGCCCCTGCGTGTTGGGTGCGTTTCCTTGCGCCGGCAGGCCATGTCTGCGCCGGGCAACCTGCAATTGATTGATTGCCTGATGACGAGTGAAGTCAATGTTGCTTTCTTGTGTTCAAGGTTGTCCGTTTGATTGATTTCTGACTGATTGATCTGTGGACTGACTGATCGGCTGAACCTGGACTGACAAGGTGAAGTTTTGGATGGCTAGCGACAGTAGCTAGTTTGTCGGCTGGTCGATTTAAGGTCCATCAATCTTTCTATTATTCTATGCTTACAAATTGTTCTGAACTGGTTTGGTAGTGTCAACCATCATGCCACGTAGACACCTGCATAGTGACAGCATCTCACAGGCTGAACTGAACCAACAGAAGGCGCCAGACGACGCGAATTTATCAAAGAGTCGGCTAGTGCTGCGGGCAGGAGGAGAACAATTTGAATTTTCGCTTTCTCGCCATGCAGATGGCAATGTATTGCATGTAGAACTCGACTATTTCCAGCATACAAGCGCACCCACAAGCAGAATTGTTCCGAAAATAAGTTGGCTCGTGAGAAGTCAAGTAATGAACGTTTAAACCAATCAAATCGGCTGGCTTCTCGCCGGTTGGGTCAGTGCGAATCGGTACCTTCATTCATCAGCACCTGAGACGTTCGGTCCGGCTTGAGTACTATCTTGATGGCGTTGTAACAGGGGAAGCTCCGTGATCCGGTGCGAGGGCTGAGAAGACGCTGAGGACATGCTGTCCCTATCTAGTGGGGATATTCCGGGTTCAGCGTCAGGAATGGGAGATTAGTGTCCCGTGATCTTTACAGCTTCGCCTCGGGGCTGATCGCTCTCCACGTGGACAGCTGGACATGTAGCACGTGCGCTTTTCGCCTACATGCACCCTGTCAGCACACGCCTCATAGTTGACCGATCGGCAGCAGTGTCAAATGAATGCATAACACCTGTACAGCTTGCTACCGGTGGCGAAAGGTTCCTGCACATGTTGTCAAGGCTGAGTGCCTAATCAAACAGATGTGTTTAAAAAAAAATTGAATAGTTCGATCAGCTACATTTCACCATGCTAATAGAGATATGCTAATAATAGCTAATCGGCGAGAGTCTTGCTCCCTCTCCGGACAGTCAACGTGCCAGATCTAGATGTTGGTAAGTGTCTGTTGTTTTACAGACAATAGTGGGGCCGGGGCTTATCAAGGAACGCCGGTACGGGAGGCAGGGTGGGTGGATGGGTGTTTGAGGGTTTAACGTCCTTCTCCACCACATACGGGTGATATCAAAGACGGGGCAACGATGAAAAGGCCAGCACAAATATTTCGCCCCAGCTGGGATACGAACTCACGACCCGAGCATTAGAAGTCCAACGCTCTACCATTCGGCCACCCCGGCTCCCCACACGGAAGGCAGGACTATACTTGTCGATGTCGCTGCTGGCCATCTATGTCTCTGCTGCTAAGATTTCATCAAAGCGTACTAATTTTGGAGCCGGCTCCAATCCGGCAACTGGTTCAAGGTAGATTTCATCAGAAGCCTTGGAGAAAATCTCTCGGTCTTCGCCTTAATCTACGTGAGACTGGTGGTCACGACGTGAAAAGACGAGAAATCTCCTCCTCGATGCAACCTGCACCATCAGCTGTCCGCCCCCAGCGTTTCCGTGTATCTGTGTTACTGGAGTGAGGAGGATCAGTCAACGTGACGTGGTCAGCAGCGCCTGTACCACCGGCGTCAGGTTTAGTGGTAATCCAGTCACACATTGGTGGCTTGTAACCCCCCAGGTACCCGCTCCCCTCAGGGCAATCATCATTCATCATTTCCTCACGCTCCGGATGGACGGCAGTTGTCGGACCTCGCTGGTCATTTGGCTGGCTACGCGTTTTTCCTTTCCCCTCGCCTGTCGGTACTACCTATAGACAATGTGTGTGTGTGTGTGTGTGTGTGTGTGTGTGTGTGTGTGGTGTGTGTGTGTTGTGTTTTACCAGTGATCTTCAGATCTTGTTGCTGAACATTCCGCTATTTGTACCCACACTGAATACATTTTTTTAAACCCACCGAATGCATTAATGCAAACAAAAGATTATTTTGAATTGAAATGAATGGAATTGAATTGTAAATATTGATGTCCGATATCACTGTAGACAATACTGATACGGGTTAATCTATAGTAATAGGCGGGTCTATAACACTTTGTTCAGTTTGTTGTCACGCATTTGTTGTTCCGATAATAATATATGGTGATAGAAGTGGTAATATGTAATGTTCTTTTGCAATATTTAATGTGGGGAATTGTTAAGGAGATGGGGGGGGGGGGAGAAGTATACATTTCCGTTGTATGTGGTACGTTCTAACTGTTTATTCATTTATTTATTTGTTAAAGTATACGTAACAAAGGAAATATACTATTTATTTATTTCAATAAAAGTATACGTATGCGTTATAAAGTATTATTTTTTTTCCTTTGGTACAATCAGGCACATTGAACATTCAAACTAGTCAATCCACACTGCCTCAGCATTTTCCTCTCTCTCGACTTATCTCCCTTGCAACATTTTTGTCTAAAGTGCTATACATCGGGTGTTATAGAATTGCTGACGGTGTGTATTATCACGAGATGTTAGGACCTCTTAAGCCATTTTCTACCCTTTGATAGCCAGAGGCGTAGGAAGCAGTATCACCGACACATCAACATCCTCAGGCTCCTACGAGCGATAAGTTTCGTCTTTATCAGCTAAATGGTGCTCCAAGTGATGCAAACAGAGGCAATCCGGTTATTAGAGAAGGGGGAAGAGGCTGATAGCCTCCTAATGGACTCCAAGGGCTGATATGATAGTTTTGATTTTTTGTTGAAGAGTATCACACTAAGCTCTTTGGGGGCTATCGCATGCAGTCGTGGAGAGTCTCTCTCTCTCTCCCTCTCTCTCTCTCCCTTCCCGAGTCTCTCACCGTGGCACACACACACACACACACACACACACACACGCACACACACGCACACGCACGCACGCACGCACGCACGCACGGCTCTGACACATCCTCGGGGGTTCACCGTAACAATGCAATAAGCCTGCGTGCATTCAGCAAACAAGCATAGTTACAAGCATGCGCACCATATCGAAGGAGACAATCAGTTTATTACTGAAAACTGACTGAACTAACAAGAACCAAAATCAAATCAGTCCAGGTCCCGATGGAGGTAAAAGTTTAGGAGCCGGATTTTGCGTCTGCTCGAAACTGAATTGCTTCTATCTCATTAATTGGGAAAACACGTAAAGATAGTGATTAAGAACCGCTTCATCTTCCTTAGTAATTGCCAGCACACAGAAAGACATCCAGCATCAACATTCCTCAAAGGTGGACCACTCCATATATACCGTACCGCGTAGATTGAATTACATCCCCTTCATTCACGTGACCTCATCCATATCAAGCCGGTCAGAGACCGAAGAGTACTCGGTGCCAGAACTCTCAGAACTGAAGTCAGACCGTGGGTTTGTTTACACCAACACTCATAATTAGCCACCGACCATCCATCATCAGACGAGAGCGATCAGGGGGAAAGTGGCCGATGCTTCGTCAGTGTTGGTGTCTCTATGGACCGGCGTGCGATGTTGGCACGGGAACAAGTCCTGGCAAACAAGCCAGCCCCTTGTAGCTGGATGCCTGCAGCAATTTACCCTCATGACCATCTTCACGTTCCGCGGGATTCTATATAGCCTTCTCTTCACACTGGATTCCAATATGTAGTCATAAAACGGTTTAAGGCGATGCCGGCTGGTTTGATGAGCTGAATCAGTTAAAAGTGGGCCTGTCTAGCCGGTCCTGGCGCCAGTCTTGTATTTTTTAGGGTAGAAGAGAAAATATTCAAATCAGTTGACCACGTTTACAGTGTTTTTCGAACCTACAAGCACTTCAAACCCCGTAATTGTATCAGTTAGTTTTTGTATCTTTGTTTGCCTTCGTTAAATACCACACTCTTTGTTAGCTTTAAACTCAACCAACTGAACTGCATGACTTCAGCACTGATTCAGTACTTCCTTGTCAAAAACTAGATGTACGCGGAAACTGACTAATCTTCCGCTCCAGTTTCAGCCTCACTATGTCAAGTTTTATCTTTTGCAGTCAGTGAGCAAACAATAGACACTACTGACGATCTAGTATTTGAAGAGATTTGGGCATCGGACTTTAAACTGAACACTGACTTCCGGTAACGTCATACGGGGTAGTGTGGGAGTGAGTCATGATCACTCAGTGATCGTCGTCAGTCAGTCCCGCGGAATTGTTTTCGTCGCAGTGAATGAGCAGCTTAAATGCTTTTACCGTTTTCTGGCACTACTAAAACCCTCGAACTGCTGCAGATATTTTATGGTCTTGACCTTGCTGTCTTGGGGTTGAGGACGCCAGACAGACGGTATCAGTGGTGCACGTGCTTCTCCACATTGCAGCTGCCTCGTTCTTAGTGGCTTTTCTGTCTAGTACAGTCTTGCTTGTCATCTGTAACTGTCGTAGTGTTTGCAGTAGCTGCATCGTGACATCCAGCTGCAGAGCCGAGAGAGAGAGAGAGAGAGGGGGGGGAGGGGGGGCGGAGCGGGGGGGGGGGGGGGGTTTGGAATCTGTGTCGTGACTGCTGTCTTTTCTAACGTATACTTTCCTTTTCCGTCGACGTGGGTTTTTTTCTGTTTTGTTTTGATTTTTTTTTTTTAGAATGAACAAGATAACGGCAGTTACTCAGTTTACAGTTTTGCACGCCCTCCCACACTGAACTGTCAAAGATAAGGGATGAAAATCTCCCAGCAACTGAACTGATGGTAAAACCAGTGCACATTTCCAAACGATTTTCTCTCGCCCTATCAGTATTTGTCTGGCTGTATGATGAAGTAGCCTGAGATCCTAACAGCTGTCTTCCACACAATTTACATCGTCAGCCGGCTCGTGTGTGTGTGTGTGTGTGACGGTGTGTGTGTGTGTGTGTGTGTGTGTGTGTGTAGCGCTTACATAAGCAGACGGGTTTGCTTCAGTTCGGTTAACGATGCTGGAATTGCCCCTGGAAAAAAAAAAAGTTCCAGGAGTAGTTGTTGTTTAACCGATGACATTTTGGTCCGTTCTGTATCTTGCGCGAGTATTACGTTCTACCTGGCTCCGTGCATGCATAAATACCTTGACTAATTATATAATGATTGTTATCTTGTTGCCGGTTTCATGGCAGGATGCAGAATTATGCATGGATTCGTGCCGTTTAACGTAAAACAAGCAAAGAACGGCTGTCTGAAAGATGCAGGCGTCTGTTTCTCAAGTTACGTTGTTAAGTGCCAATGAAGACAATGAAAACAACGACAGGAACAAGAATGATGATGATGATGATGATGTGTTATGACGATGACGAATAGTTTGCGTTGTCTGTTGTTGTTCTTGATTCTTTTTCCTGCCGCTTGTCCATCAGTGTTTGCAAAGAAATGTTGGAGGATGGAGCTCTTGACGATGTATGCTGAACAGATTACTGCATTCTACTGCCGGTTTTTGTCACATTGAAAATGTTACTGTCGCTATTGCCGTGTGGCTGTTGTTGCTCTTGCTGCTGCTGCTGCATGCTGATAACGGTAATGATAAATGTAACGATGACATCATCATTCCCGATGTGTGTGCTTTAAAAATAGAAAACACTGACACATGCGTGGTGCACTCACAGACACAGCCGGCCTGTGTGCACACAATCTCAATGTTTCCATTATTTCCAAATCGTCAATTTTTCACGAGCGAGACTAAAGCCCTCCTTATCGAGTGTCGCCTTGTAACACTAACAGGCACATCAAATTTTGATTCACGCTCGTTTAAAAACGCCTTTGATTCTCTTATGACTGATAAGCTTACATAATGCAGCGTCAGTGGTTTGTCTGGCCTCATGCCAATCCGGCTTGTCCAGGCAAAATGCAGGTCTGTCTTAGTTTGTGCTCACGCACGAAGTGTGAACCTCAGTGCCATGTATTGTCATACTGTGTTGCGCAAAGGCTGAATAATGACTGCTAATGAAGCTGACTAATAACTTGATATAAGTATTAATAAAGCTTACCCGTTTACTCATTTTTTCAACTATACTTACGTCATTTTTGGTTGCTTGGCCACGGTCGCGGTCTTCTCGTATCAAATGTGACTGTAATGACGTAGGAATTTGGTTGAGTAAACTAATTTGTACATGTACAGTGGCTCTTTTGAAAAGCGTTAATTCCAGCATCGCTTACGCTGAGTGTGTTGTTTAAAAATAAAATGGCCCGATCGTGCAGTTTGAACTCAATCAAGTTCTTGCCAAGTAAGTTTGGGGTTGTGCATCAGTGGATTCACTAAAATAAAAATCATAATTATTTGAATTTGACTTAGTGGGAGTGTTGCACTTTGATTATACTCGTGTTTGCTGCAATAAGAGCCTTCAAGGAAGCATTAACTCATTCTACCCGAGCCACGACCATAGTCGTAACTGTACATTTACAGTTTACCTCCCTTTAAAACATGTCTGCCATCAGGTTCCTTAAGCAACCCGCTGAAGGTGGTGTTAAAGTAAAGTACAGCATCCAAGTAACACTTGTCCTAAATACAAAATCATTAGGCCCTCATGGTGCAGTGTCACCGCGGGAGCCAGACACTGAGCTGGTGCCAGAAGTACGGTGGCAGCTTCAGAGTAGAAAAGGTTAATCTTGCCTATTATGCCTATATATATGCCCATTTTCGCATACAGGGCCACAACCGAAATAGAGTCAAAAACGTGGGATATTCGTGCGCAGTACGAAATGTGTTAATCGTGTCCACAGACAAACAAAACATACAGCGATGGCTGTATGCAGATGCAAGGGATGACTTGGCATGAAGAATGTTTCTCGTCATAAATCCACGTTTTTCAAGGGACATGGATAGAGAGATGACCGGGCGAAAGGAAAAACGCAGTATACTGCCCAGTACATAGCCAGATGAACAGATCGTCCGTATTCTGCGCCGGCATCGTCATGTTGATTTACAGTTATTGTGTTCACCAGTCTAATGCTACTTCATGTCTCTACCCTTGCGCGCGGCGTTAAGCCCTTACTAACTAACTAACTCTCTACCCTTGCTGTCACGGTCTACAGTGCCGGAGGGCGAGTCTTGGGCACGCCTATCACTGCAGTCGCTAACCAAGCCACGTTCCTCTTCTTGCTGTGTGACATCGGTCTCCGCGGTGATGTCATAAGTTTGTGAGCACCGCGTGACGCACTGAGTGACTAGGCAAGTTATTGAAAGAACTTAATCACCTTGACGGGTAGTTCTACCCCAGAAGAGGATTTCACGCACCCTGTTTAGGCACTAACCCCTCTTAAGTTGTCCCGTTGCAAAACACTGTAACAACAGTACCCAGTAAACCCGTGTATGTTTAAACAGACCACCCCGACAAAGGAACTAACTAAAGAGGGCTACAGGTAACAGCGAGGGGACTGTGTTTAAGGTTTGGTCTTTCTCATTCAGCCAAACCACAGACGTGAACGAATCTGGGAATCTTAACACTACAAACAAGTTCGGGCGTGGGCGAGAGGCCCATGGCTAAGAAGAGGCATTTTTCAACTCTCAGTCTCAAAGAATATTTTCATTGCCGGCAAAATTACAAAAGGTGGAAAATCAGAGGAAAAAGAACAGGGGAAAGTGGCTACATTATCGACGGAGTTTGTTTGTGACAGAAAAGCGTGAAACAACTTGAAGGCAGCGGGAAAGCATATTAAAACCTTGAATGTAAAGCCGGAAAGTTGCGAAAATCAACCAGCTTATCAATCAATCAATAAATAAATCAATTCAATAATTATTTAATTGATTAATTATTAATGTATTTATCAATTATTCAATATCCCCGAGGGGCAATTCATTTGCGGCATACATACATAAAACACACATAGATATGAAGGCACATCGTGGGCGATAATAAACAGAAACCCAAGCCACTTGTGTGTTGACTTTTGTCGCCTCTTGCACCTAAACCATGAATGAAAGACATGTTCTGTCATCATAAACAACCAAACGTGGCCCGGGGGAAGTTTTTCTGAGTTTCCTAAATGTGCCGACAGGCGCGTAGACAGTCAAACAAGACTGACCCCATTCGCACCGCAAACTTATCAATCAAGTCTCAAGGTTATCACGTGCTTCGAAAAAAAAAACAAACAAAAAAACCCAACTGTGTCCATGCAGCCAGACTAATCCATCATACGTTGTATCATATCAGTGGACCGCGGCAATTTCTTTCACTGTCGGCAGTTGAGGTATTCAGCCAATATGAGCATCCAATGTGAATTCATCACCAGGCGACTGACGTTGCAATCAAGTCCGCCATGGATCTGGCAGTGTACATATCGTACATCAGACATTTCTACGTAGCCTGCTATGTGCAATATCTGTACTACTTTTCGTTCTGAAGGGTACGATTTCTGCCAGGGTCTCTTTCTGTTTTATGGTGCGTTAAAAAGAACCGTAGCTGACGAAAAACATGCTTGGTGGATGTCCCTCAAAATGCTGCTACATGAAACTGAATCAAATTACTGTACAAAATAGATATATTAGAAGGTCGACCAAACTAAATGTTGGGGCACCGCTAATTCATATTACTGCATGACAAATAACATTGTCCTTGTTACGGCCGATTTAATGAAAGCCACACATGAAACAATCACCAAGTATACATAACCTTCATTTCCCCATTTACCGTACATCATACCAGATCTCATGTCATGCATGACATTAGTGCACGGTCCATTGTCCACTGGAGGGTCATACCCGCATAATCAGCGGTGACCAGTGCAATGTTGGGGTCAGTGAGGGGTCAGTGAGGGGTCAGTGAGGGGTCAGTGAGGTCATCGTGTGACCATACAGGGACCGGTGGACAGCCGCATGTATGGAAGTGTCGAGGACCTCCTAGTGCAGGAATGAAGATAATCCGATTAGGAGGGGTTCCGGTGTAAGGCAATTCTCAGCTGGTGATGTTTTGTCTGTGGACGTTAATGAATTGTATTTTTAACCACAACTGAGCGTGTGGCATACTAGGTCTTGCCAATCCTATCGCCTCTTCTTCAGTTTGGTAATGTTAAATACAACACCTCACATTGCAGATTAAGCATACAAATATTTTAACACATAACGTACCGCGCACGGGGTCGTGAGTTCGTATCCCGGCTGCAGCCAAATATTTGTACTAGTTTTTTCATCGTTGCCCCGTCTTTGATATCACCCGTATATGGTGGAAAAGGACGTTAAACCCCCAAACACCCACCCACCCACCGCGCACGGGGTTCCCCCTTCTTCCAAATCTTTGCCCATCACATCTGTTTTCCCGTTATTTTTTCTTGTATGGTAGTGTGAGATTCATTCTGTGTCTAGTTTTACTTAGCTTCCAGTCTTTCGGCTTTGCTTCGGTTCCTGCAGAACTTACTTGGTACGAACTGAGTTAAGAGCGCAAGTGGCAGGCAGAATGTAAATCGAACGAATAAGAATAGAAAAATACAATACGTTTTCCAAGATGACTAGACTGACTTCACAGAAGTATCTAAGTGGTCCGATGTTGGACACCCTCGAAACAACCCAGAACGATCTGCTATCATCCTACGTCAGAAGCTACACGCTTGATGCTCAGTTTACAACAGTTTACCCTCATTCAGTCGGTAAAGTCAGTAACTCTCCTGGCGTCTTGCCTTCAGCGTAATAAATAAAACGGGTTGAGTTCCAGAGATGACCTGTTTCACAACCACCCAGTTGACTAACTCACTTCCTACAACACTTCATACTTTGTTCTACAGCACTAATATCTCACAACTAATAACAGAATGTGGACAGAATCAGTCGGGGGGGGGGGGGTCACAGCACCCCCCGAACCACGTGCCTCTCACAACACAAGTAGGGCGGAGTGAAGAGCGTGGGGAACACGAGGAGGGAGGGTGAGAGCGTGGAGAGGGCGCCTCAAGTACTGATCAAGCTCAGGAAGCAGGCTCAAGAGGAGCCCGTGGGGTCTGGGTCTGTCACCGGCGACAAATCAGTAACTGAGCCAGTCATGAGCGACACCTAGTGGCGGATCCTGACGTGGAAGGCTCGCGTATCAGCGATGGGGGGTGGCCGGGTGGGGGGAGGAGGGGTGCGACTAACTGAGGAATTACATCTGTCCCATTTGCCAAGACTGAAACCCCGTCCACAAACATGTTTATCGTCCTCTGAGCGTGTTGTGGACTTTTTTGTATTTTGATCTTGTTTTCTAATACGCCGGCTGTCCTTAATAGGGCAGGCTCTAAAACGGAAAACACGATCGAAACATGTTTTGAAAACATTGTTGTGAAGTATGTCACACGACAAATCACGTTGTTTCGCAGCGAAACATCTGAAAACAATGTTTTCAAGTGTTTTTGCCCTCTCGTGTGACATGGCCTTTACGTTCTGATGAACGTAGCCAACAAATTACAAGTTGCTCCACTTAGTGATGGGCGCAGTCAATTTCCACATAGATCTATCTCTTTTCAGTTGCAGTATGCAAAGCCGGCCGATACGTGGGCAAACCGCGTTTTCTTTTCGAACCCTTAAAATCACCGAAAATATCGGAAAATGGTCACTAGTCTCGGCAGATAACTATACAAAGGATTAGTACTTTTCGCTGTTGCAATCACAACTTGTTAGTTTTATATATGAAGAAACTACAGCAAAACTAATATCCATTTAATATCGTTTACCGTTACTATCTACAGTCACGCAGTCTTGCCAAGGGCAGGGGGTAGACAGCTTGAGGTCTACAGTTGGAATCGATTCTAAACTTGGTGTAAGTAAGAACGGGCCGGCTTTATCTCTTGATACAGCACGGTTTTCTCAGTGTGTGGTGTGTTTGGTTGTTGCTCTGAACTTGTCTGTCGCTAAAACAGAAAAACTCAAACTTTGTAACTTGGATTCGACCTTGCTGGCTGGAATTTCATTCACTGCGAAAGGATTGCGTGTGAGGAAAACAGGAGCCATACATCCTTGCTGCAAAAACCCTCCTTCTATCGTATTTCAAACTCCTTTCCTATTTTTATGTACACTGTCCACGTGATAAAATTGTGATATACACTGACATTCCCGACCAAAAAAAAAAAAAAAAAAATTATGGCAACAGGTGTTGCAAATCTACACACAGCAGAAAGGAAGATACTGACGCTCTCAGAGCTCCTCCAACATACAATTTGTAGCAAAGTGCTTGAACCATCTTACTGGCTCTCTTTGTCCTCCAAAGAGTGCTTAGCCAAAAAGACAAAGATGAAAACTGAATGTACACTGAGTTAACATTATTCTTCTTCACGGACGGACGGGCGTTGATCGGCCAAGTGTCTTGCGGTGCTTGAGATAGAGAGACCTCGTTTGCCCCCCTCCGACCCCCCCCCCCCCCCCATCTCAGGTAGCTGGTGAAGGCAGCGGTGCGGTAGAGAGCGTAGTCTGTATCTGTCTTGCGGGCCATGTGATCATCATTAGCCCACAGGTAGGGGCTGGGGAGGCAGCCTGCGCTATCAGCAGACATACAGACAGACAGACAGGGGAGAAGAAGGTGCGGGTACACTCACAAGTGCACATGAACAGGAGTCGACAAGTCCCGGTGCCAAAACGACCTGCAGCCACAGAACGGTATGTAGCCCAAGAATGTTGCTTGCAGATCGATGGAGAGTTGGATGCAATTATCCAGCCTTGACCATTGTTCAGTTCAATGACTGATCACTGGCCTTCCGATCTCCATCCGATGAAGTGGCTGTCTTACCGGCCATAGCAGAAAAAAAGCTATATAAAGGGACCCTTTTTACACTGGCTCTGCAACCTCACGTACAGTAGGCACACACGAGATACACACACTGGCTCTGCAACCTCACGTAGGCACACACGAGCTACACACACTGGCTCTACAACCTCACGTAGGCACACACGAGATACACTGTGACTGGAAAGACTGGACCGCCCTTCCCCTTCTCCTCTCCCCCTCCCCCCCCCCCTCCGGTCATCATGGTGAAGATATCGATATCCTTGTGCATGCATAATTATCATATGACATCAGCTGACCAGACAAGCAGCAGATGAAAGCTAAACCGACAGTGTACCGGCTGACCAGCTGGAATCACTGAGTCCTGACACCGTGGCCGACTCCCTGAGAAGGCTGTCTTCAAATTCACTTACTCGTGTCGCAGAGTCAGTTGATACATTTATTCTGCAGTCAGGAACCTCATCAGGAACCTCGTAACTCTCTATGGTCATGTACTCCTCTCTCACCTGAGCGAGACAGCGAGGAGGTAGTCAGTGAACATTGGTGTAGCCCGCCTCTCTGCTCGTGATACTAATCAAAACACCTGCTTCGACTGCCGCCTCCCCATCTCGAGACCCGAGTTTTACAGCAAATGGCCCACGCTTTCTCATGCTCGCTTCCAGAAATAAATGGCCACGATCTGCTAGCCCGCTTCAACAGGACGATAGAGTAAGGAGGGAAGCTGACAGCGAGGTAAAAAAATCTACCTGTGCAGATGTTGTAGCTTGTATCTGAATCATTTTACTACTGGCAAGAGAGACGGGTTTAAAATGAGCGGTGTAAAAAAAAAAGTGCAGGTGTCTGCGTTTTGGCCTCATAAATTTGAGCTGGGTTAAAAAAAAGGGGAAAAAAAAAACCAACTCATGTGCCTCCTACCCCCCTCATTTGCACCTTAATTTACTTGGATCACTTGATTCGTGAGTGGGTGGTGCCGTTTAATAGTGTTGATCGCTGCCTTTGAGTGGGACGATAAGGATAGTGATATATAGTATATATTGTGGGTTCAATGTTTTAGCTGGGGTGTGTGGGCGGTAAGAGGGGGGGGGGGTGGAGGGTGGAGGGGGCAGGTGGGGTGTGGTGGGGAGGGGGGAAGGGCAGGGAGTAACTTCAAACTTCTGTAACGCTAGAAAACCATTTGGATAAAATTGATTTCAAATTAGTCAGTTTACAGTTCATTTTATAAACTTGGTTGCAGATGCTTTGAAATCAGTGATATTAATAAGCGAAAGAAACTTTCCCACAGAAACAATGTCACAGTGCGAAAATGAATGCAGTGTAGTGTAACTATTCTACCCGCCCACTTCGTCCGGCCGATGGTGTTTCCATTTAGAAAAATCCCCTACGTTTTCATCTGTGTGCCAGTACAATAGTCCGTTTACTAGTATTAATTGAAGATGGGCAGGACACTTCCTGTAATATTTTCGTCAATCCAAGGGGAAAATTTTTTTTCAATAGAGCCGGCACCTGCCACCCCCACCTAACATTAAATTGTTTTAAATAAATTCAGTTGATCATAGTAAAGTTGTAAGATGGAGAACAGGCCAGTTGTGTTAGCTGCCGGCTCACGTGTTGAGGAAGTATTAGCAAACAAATAAATGGATCAACGTAGTTACTGAATAAGATCCATTGTCCTAGACGCACAGCCATACCTGTCCGAAGCGGCACACAGTGGCTCAGTTTAGAACAGAGGGGGCACGGCTCCTGATGCACAACCGAAGCCTACATGGCCGTCTAAACAGGTTCTACTATACAGTTCCGCCTGTTGAGAGTGCCTTGTCACCGGTTTAGCGTGTAAGGTGTTGTTATCTCTACCCCATCGCGCTTTTTTGACGATGGGTGTCCCAAGCGCAAGTTTTAGTCGGCTCTCTGCTCGCGTGCTGATTACGAGAACACGCGGCGCGCGCTTCGGCCAAACTATCGCATGCTCCACGGGAGAGCTAGACTTGAGCGAACACAGCAAGGCTAGAGTCGGGAAAACCGCAGACTGAATATCGCGTGCCACTTGTTGCTCAGTTGCCGAGACGTCCGGGCATCAGCTGTATCGTGTGTGTCAAAGAAACGGAGTTTTCTTACTGTGGAAAAAAAAAAAATTGTTTGTGAAGTGAAAATTATTGCGTGAAAAAAAATTTGCAAGAACTGCTTGGGATTTTTACATACATGCATTTTTTTCTTTTTGTGATATCGGTGACTTGACTGTTGTCTTGTGGTGTTTACAGTTGTGAGTTCTTGTGTTCATCAGAACACCTGGAAAAACTGTCAGTCCGCACGCTACTGACTTGGAGGGAACAAGGCTGGTGGGTTGTAAATCTCTCTCTCTCTCTCTCTGTGCGGTGTGCACTGACCATAACTACTTAAGGCAAGCTTTCTGTTTCAATCCGGCCGTCAGTCTAGGCCGCTCGGTGTGCACGGTATGCATTGAAAGCGACTCACAATCGTTCATTATAATCACTAAAATATCATCACCAATCGGTTGGAAAGTTTACGTTGTTACGTTGCTGGTCTGGTGGGATCTCAAGTTAGTATTGCCCATCCCCGATGTACACTAGTGACGGCCTTTATTATACCGGCTTCCTTCAGTCTCACGCTCAATGCACTTAGTTCAGCCACCGGCCTGTTGACCACTTGAGATGCTATTCATGTAACTTAGGGCCAGCTTCCCAGTCGGCCTTTCACAGTTTGGCCGCCTGTGTGTACGCGTATGAATGGATGCTGATTGGCAAACTCAGTTCTCGTCACATCATGTAGCGCTGGCCACGCGGCTACACTCGATCGATTTTTGCTTACACAGCATGTCCGCCGAGTAAATCTGCAGGGGTGTCAGTTTAATTTTCATTCAAACCTGGTTAAATGCCCGCCATTTGGGTTTTGTTTTTCCTGACTGACGGCGTTCTCACCGCGTCAAGTTTCAGCGATCTCACTGGGGGACGGGAGAGGGAGCGGGTCGTGAGACTGACTGACCCGGCGTGATCGCAGGACAAGCTAATTGCTCTACTGTGACCATATCCGATTATTCGTACTTTGAATCGAAGGTCTCACGGTATTTGTAGATGAGAATGAGAGGAAGGGATGGCATGTTAGCTGCACTTGAAATGACAGATTGTAGAAGGAGCTACCTCTATAAATATGACGGCGTGAAGAACAAAGGCCGGTCGGTGGGAAAGTCTACTGTCGGCTCTAGGCCGGCTACGGACTTCCGGTCACCCAGCTGTAACATAGAGCCACTAAGACGAAATGCCCACATGATACGTATGTTATCACTGGCATTATAAATGTACTGACCGGCGGACGGTTGATTTAGAAAATGCAGTGTTTGGACAATTCATCAAGTGTATAATCTGAAACATGCACATTGCCAATGTACGAAATTAAGACTAATAAAAACTAAAGTTAAACACTGGACGTAGAAATCGGAAATAATCGCCTGTCATCGGTTCAATCGACCTTTCCTCCGTTGTGCGGCAGAAATATTTGTTCTACACTGATTGCCCTGGTTGTTGCCCTATTCGTAGTTTTCCCCAGTGGTTATTAAGTGCTACCTCAGTCTTTGTCAGTAGTGAGTATTGTCATTGTCGTTTTCCAAACCTTGCGGAAACGATTATCTGCCAGCATTGCCAGTTGTGCCCCTAATAGATTTTAATTGACAACGGCACTGACATGGACAAAGTAAGGGGATAAACAATTGAGACGGAATAAGCTGACTTTGGAGTCAGTTGAATAAGAGTCAGCAGACAAAAACGGTCAGTCCTCCGAGTCCGTCCATCATCCTGTCACCAGTGTATATAAGTATTAGTAGGGACTGAAGTTTTTGTGCATTTTTTTTTTAACAACCGGAAAAAGTGACCATCACATATAAAATCATTGATTCCGCTGCGGCTAACTTTGGAACTTCCACTCTGCAATATTGTTCTAGAGCTCGTCCCCCCCGGCGGGGATAGGCGCCCTATTATTATTATTATTGTACTCATTCTTTAGAGTTTGTTTGTGTTTTGGGTTTTTTTTTTTTTAGACGATCAGTGAAATACAGATGACCTCTTTCAGATCAGTTTACCCACCCCAAAATCCTGTACTTTTGGCGGTTAGAATGTTCAGATGAGCGGTACATGGTGACTTGACTACCGGGCGAGATGCTTATCTGTCCGTGTCGGTACCTCCCGTGTGGCTTCCGACACCATAACTAGCATCATTAGTGTGATCAGTGTGGAAGTGTGCGGGTAAGGTCCGACCTCAGCCGACCCTCTTTCAACACACGTTAGTATCGGGTGAGTGATTTGAGAGGACTGCGAGCTTCGCCTAATTGGAGAGACAAGGTATCAGGGACGCCATCTGCCTGTCAGTACACCACCGTATGTCAGACGGACCCAACCCGCTTAGTTACCTGTGTAAAGCCTGATCTTCCGAGTCAGTTGATGGTACGTTAACCTTTTGAACAACGTGCATTGTTACTAACGTTATACAATAGTTGATCCACGGACTGTTCATGCATGGTACGTGTAAGCAAATTTGGCCACAAGAGTTATTTATTTAATTACTAGTTTTTCATTTTCTAGCACATTGCGTACCGCGCACGAGTATCCCACGTTTTTGACTCTTTTTCACCGGGCCGTTACAAGTTGGCTCTGTATGGAAAAGTCAGGCAAGATTAAAGGTTCCTTGACGGCTCTTATTGCAGTAAACACGACTGAGTATAATCAAAGTGCAACACTCCCACTGAGCCAATGTAAATCCATGCAGACATGAATCATTTTTTTAATGGGAAGCCACTGGTGCACAACCCCAAAGTCTCCTGGTAGGAACTGAGTTAACCAATGGTCGAGAGTTCAAATCTTGCTAGTGTGTACGTCTAATTCTCTTTGTCTGTTCCATTTGTATTTCTTTCAGACGTAGAGGAGCCTTCTTTGTCCGATCCTTCGCAACAGGCGGTTTGGACCTGCTGTGTAGTCAGTTTCTCCGCTTCTGTCTCTATATTTGCTGTATATGCGCTTAGTATTTATCTTTGTTTTACCCAGTTGTAATTGTTATTTGTTTTCTACGCTTTTTTTTTGTAACCGGGAGTTCGATGAATTAGCATGAAGGTGCAGCGTCTCCTCAGTGCATGTCCTAGGTTTACTGATATTGCCCCGTAGACGAGTTTGCATCCTTTGTCCAACGTTACATTTTTTTTTCATGTAGTGCAGGCACACTCAGCCGCGAATTAGTCTTTGTGGCTTGCGCGGCTTTAAGCCCTAAAAACTCACTCCTCACCCGCTTCTGTCTCTATGACGACGTTTTGGGCACGTTCTTAAAATCGCTAATTTCTTTTAGCTTTCGAAAACCCAACTTTGTCAGTTTTATTTTAATATTATTTTGAAATGAAGAAAGCATCGACACAAACATGCCAGTATTGTCACTTGATGGCAATTAAAACAAAAGAAGAAGAAGAAGAAATCCCAAACCAAAACAAAACAAACAACCACCACACTACGCTCACAACACAGTGATCAACGTAATTCGTAATTTTGATGATAACGTTTGATCGGCTTTACAGGCTGCATGTAATCCATTGTTTGTGCTGACGTTGTCTTTGGGCCTGTTACGTTTGTACGGTTTTGATCAGTAAAGAAAAAGAAAAAAAAAAAACCCTCAAAATTGCCAAAACGTGACCTTTTACAAGATCAAGTATATACAGAAACATCTCCTTTTCACCAGCATCCAGCCTTAACTGATTTAAACGGTTTCTTCAAAAGGCGTCCTTATGTGCCTGCAACTCGGCAAAAATAAATATTTGGACATTTGTGCTGGATGGCGTGCGCGTATGACCTCTTTTACATCCCCCCCCCCCCCCCAAGTTTAAAATAAATGCAGTTCATTCTTAGAAAATGTGTGGCTCGTGCTTGGCGTATTTCTCTTTCCGATAAATATCTAAAACAGACTCCTCCCTGACCTGACTGCTTGTCAAAGTAAACATCGGTATAAAACGCAAGGTTTCCTTGCCAGCATGTGAGCGGCCTGGTTCCAAATCTGTGGTAAGAATCAAGGTTAGGGCTACCTTTATCCCTTGTCCCAAATCCCCTAACTCCTCTTGCTCTGGATAAAGCATCCACAACAAATACGGGACTACACCGAGGGATGTCCGGCGACAGGAAAGGTCAGCTTCACTGTGGCCTTGGCCTGATGTTGGCGTGACCTCTGGCCAGAAGCGGTAGCAGGTCCGAGCTTTGATGTTTTCAGTTTGACACCCTGACCAAAACACGTTGCCAAACTTGGCAGGCGTCGGCGCCATCAGTAGAGCTGGGACTGGTACATGGGAGGGTATGGGAGGAGGATCCTTTCGACTGATCCCGCTAGGATTTGCTGTGGGATGTGTAGCGGCCTTGATGCATCAAGACTGATGGCCACTGAGTTTCTCAGTCTACCTGCATGTGGTGGGAAAGGACGTTAAACCCCAAACACCCATCCGACCCCTTCTCAGTCTACCAGTTTTTGCCAAAATTTGTTGAACAAATATCAGTCATAGTCATGAAGAAATCTTGCAAGCCGCAAGGGTGTTCTGAGTAGTGAATACAGAGTGGAAGAAACATGACTTATTGTCGCTGTGTATTCATAGGCTGCACTTTGAAGAACATGAATAATAAACTGATGATAATTTGTAAACAAAAACAGGATAGGTATTGGGTGGCGCTGCACCGTGGCTACGCGCTCCCCCCCCCCCCCCCCCCCGAGGGGGGGGGGAAGGGAAGCAGCCCGAATTTCCCGAAAGGGACAATAAAGTAGGGGAAAAATGATGCCAGTAACTGTACCAAAAATAAAATCACAGTAAGTGCAAACAAGATGGCCACTGACCAGCCCAATATGTTGTTTCCATTTAATCACCTGCTGTCGTCACGGTCGTACTTTTGTAATGCCATGTATACGGGAGGACACACACACACACACACACACACACACACACACACACACACACACACACTCTCTCTCTCTCTCTCTCTCTCTCTCTCTCTCTCTCTCTCTCTCTCTCTCTCAATGGAAACAACTGACCGGGCTTGTCAGACCAATCTTGGTTTTGGAGGAGAGACGTCAAGTTGTTTTCTTTGAAATCTATGACGTTTTCCTCATTGGGATGACGCATAATACATTTGACGTAATAACTTTGACTCGGATACAATTCTTGCAATGAAAGCAGCCCCATGAAAATTGAAGTGTTGCTGCTGCGCAGTGTAAAGATCGAATTTATACCGGCTCAATGTGTTTAACAGACAAGTCTGCGCGGCGAACGTTTTTATGTTGTTTCCATAGTAATGGAAACAACATAATAGGACGGGCTAAAATTTCCACGTTCACAGGCAAGCATCTGTGGTACAAACGCACGTCACTGCCGATCTCCCGCAGAGACGATTATGCAAGTGTAACTCTGACAATGACGTAAGAAAACCTGCGTCATCGATGCTGGCATGTATGCTGTTCCGAACGCACTTCTCCTCCTCACTGAGTGCCGTCTGTGCGGATGTGCGTGTGTGTGTGCGTGTGTGAATTGTGTCCGGGCCCGTTTCTTCGAAGATACTTAACCGAATGGCTTCAAATTTGGGGCATCCAAATTTATCAAAATGTTACATTAGACGATTCAAGCGTGTGATGATTGCTTAAGTGATTTGGGAGTTATCGCCCTTTTGAGACAAGTTGGTTGTCTTTCGTGTACAGGCGTAATATTTATTTAAATCACTCAATTTTTTGGCAGTAGATAGCTTGAATACGGACTCTGAATTGACTCACTACTAGAACATGGTCGCTCTTATAGTTTTCATGTAAACCGAGCCTGAGTTGACATTGCATGTGAACCCAGTTCAGATGCCTATTTCTCCGAAAATACTGAACCGATCGATTTCAAATTTGGGGTTTCTAAATGAATCAAGATTGTTGAATAGAAGGCCCGATCCAGGTACGATTGCACACATGATTTGCGAGTTATCGCCCTTTTCAAAAAAAGTGGCTTTCTGGCGTTTAAAGGCGTAATATTTACCTAAACCACTCCATTTTTGGGACATAGATAGCATGAATACGGACTCTCAACTGAGTGAATTTTGGAGGTTGTCGCTTTTATACTTTTGGCGTAAACCGTACCTGATGAAAGTGCTGGTGAACACACTTTAGATCTCAAAATCGCTCCTACTATACATAGATAATGAGCCTGGGGTGCCATAAAAAATATACAAAAAAATTAGAAAAATTCACTGCAGCCGTTGTCGTCAGTTGACTCGAAAATTTGTACTCGAAGCACATTTCCTTTACACAAGCCACACGCCTCACAAACATCGCAGAAAAGGCACACGCGCACTGACGCAAAACTGTATCAGCGTCAGTTTGCCGACGTCATGTTTGATTGACGTGGGGGTGTGTCGTCACTTTTCGGAAGTTCTCTATTTGTAGACGGGGAAAGCGGGAGTTTCATTGATGTAGTGAGCTTTGTTTTTCCCACTGACTCTCACTCAATAGCATAGTAGAGTGAGAGAACACCACATAGGTCTCAATGGAGCACATGCACAAACGCGGCTCGCGCAAGTCTGCGTGCGTGCGTGCGTGCGTGCGTGCGTGCGCGCGCGCGTATGTCTGTGTGTGTCTGTGTGCGCGCGCGCGCAGCAGACATAACACATAGTGAAAAAACGTTCGCCGCGCAGACTTGTCTGTTAAACACATTGAGCCGGTATAAATTCGATCTTTACACTGCGCAGCAGCAACACTTCAATTTTCATGGGGCTGCTTTCATTGCAAGAATTGTATCCGAGTCAAAGTTATTACGTCAAATGTATTATGCGTCATCCCAATGAGGAAAACGTCATAGATTTCAAAGAAAACAACTTGACGTCTCTCTTCCAAAACCAAGATTGGTCTGACAAGCCCGGTCAGTTGTTTCCATTCAGAGAGAGAGAGAGAGAGAGAGTGTGTAGTGTGTGTGTGTGTGTGTGTGTGTGTGTGTGTGTGTGTGTGTGTGTGTGTGTGTGTCCTCCCGAATACATGGCATTACAAAAGAACGACCGTGACGACAGCAGGTGATTAAATGGAAACAACATATTGGGCTGGTCAGTGGCCATCTTGTCACTATGTGTTATGTCTGCTGCGCGCGCGCGCACACAGACACACACAGACATACGCGCGCGCGCACGCACGCACGCACGCACGCACGCACGCACGCACGCACGCACGCAGACTTGCGCGAGCCGCGTTTGTGCATGTGCTCCATTGAGACCTATGTGGTGTTCTCTCACTCTACTATGCTATTGAGTGAGAGTCAGTGGGAAAAACAAAGCTCACTACATCAATGAAACTCCCGCTTTCCCCGTCTACAAATAGAGAACTTCCGAAAAGTGACGACACACCCCCACGTCAATCAAACATGACGTCGGCAAACTGACGCTGATACAGTTTTGCGTCAGTGCGCGTGTGCCTTTTCTGCGATGTTTGTGAGGCGTGTGGCTTGTGTAAAGGAAATGTGCTTCGAGTACAAATTTTCGAGTCAACTGACGACAACGGCTGCAGTGAATTTTTCTAATTTTTTTTGTATATTTTTTATGGCACCCCAGGCTCATTATCTATGTATAGTAGGAGCGATTTTGAGATCTAAAGTGTGTTCACCCGCACTTTCATCAGGTACGGTTTACGCCAAAAGTATAAAAGCGACAACCTCCAAAATTCACTCAGTTGAGAGTCCGTATTCATGCTATCTATGTCCCAAAAATGGAGTGGTTTAGGTAAATATTACGCCTTTAAACGCCAGAAAGCCACTTTTTTTGAAAAGGGCGATAACTCGCAAATCATGTGTGCAATCGTACCTGGATCGGGCCTTCTATTCAACAATCTTGATTCATTTAGAAACCCCAAATTTGAAATCGATCGGTTTAGTATTTTCGGAGAAATAGGCATCTGAACTGGGTTCACATGCAATGTCAACTCAGGCTCGGTTTACATGAAAACTATAAGAGCGACCATTTTCTAGTAGTGAGTCAATTCAGAGTCCGTATTCAAGCTATCTACTGCCAAACAATTGAGTGATTTAAATAAATATTACGCCTGTACACGAAAGACAACCAACTTGTCTCAAAAGGGCGATAACTCCCAAATCACTTAAGCAATCATCACACGCTTGAATCGTCTAATGTAACATTTTGATAAATTTGGATACCCCAAATTTGAAGCCATTCGGTTAAGTATCTTCGAAGAAACGGGCCCGGACACAATTCACACACGCACACACGCACACACGCACACACACACGCACACACATCCGCACAGACGGCACTCACTGAGGAGGAGAACTGCGTTCGGAACACCATACGCGTCAGCATCGATGACGCAAGTTTTCTTACGTCATTGTCAGAGTTACACTTGCATAATCGTCTCTGCGGGAGATCGGCAGTGACGTGCGTTTGTACCACAGATGCTTGCCTATGAACGTGGAAATTTTAGCCCGTCCTATTATGTTGTTTCCATTACTATGGAAACAACATAAAAACACTGTGACAAACCGACATAAGTAGGTAAGCAAGTAGATCTGGTAAATACTAATGTACAGGCAAACAACACATGTGACAATGAAGCGCTAGAGATTAAGGCTGGCAGAGGGATGTACTGTCTAACTGAGGTTTTCTTTTTAAATTAAAATTATGCATTACAGTTTCTGTCACCGTACGTCCACCAATGTCTACCATTGTTTGGCAGGTCGCTGGTCAAGTTCAAGTACGGTAACCGTAACGACGTGAAAGAATAACTCCTTTCTTATCAGTACAAGACACCGCCTGCCGTATCAAATTGACACCAGTGTAAACCCACCACGTACACAATGCACTATAATTATCAGCCTCTTCTTTTGTTCCATGTGTACTGAAACTGGCTGCATGACTGTCGACTACATGACATGATGGAAACCCTTTCGGTTTTGTTTTCGGTTTTCTCGCTGATGTACACGTTTTTATGCTTCAGCTTTCTCTTTACACTACGCCTGTCCGGCCACAAAATATATATCTGTGGTGGTCTTCGAAAGAAAGAAATCTATCGGAAATTCATTTTTGTATCTGTGAAAATTTTCTGATCAGTTTTCATGGCAAAAGTCTTTCACGAAGCCGATGTAAGTCGTCAGGAACGGCTCCATTATAGCTATTCAGTTACTCCTCTTTCCCTCTAGAGCTGTTCTTAACACATCCTGCCCGAGCTACTACTATTGTAGTCGTAACAGTCAGTTGTGTGCAAAAATCTTCATTCTGTTCCACCGTTGCTAGCCGTTAGCAGGTTTACTTGAAGTGATCTCCCATCGCAACGGTTTCTGTTTTCGTTGGTTACCGTTGTTTACGCCGCGTTCATGCGGATAAAAGAAAGGTGGTTTGGTCACGTGTCACCGCGGGAGCTTCAGGCATCTAGCGTCAGACATATGATGGTAGCAACAACAGCAACCAACCAACCAACAAAGGGTCAAAGTTTTGTTGTTGGTAGCCAGTATGTCCAGGTGCAGCGATATTTTAAAACTGATTCCACAATAGTCAAAACCGGCCTTTAATGAAAAGTCTTCGGCGACGTTGTCGTTATTGAAATGGTTTAAAATAACAAAAGAACCACGGAGTCTTGGGTAGATGGCCAAGGCATAGCATCACCGCCGGCTCAGGGCTTATCGAGCATGTTGGCATAGTAAAGATAATGTTCAGTTCCGGAAACACCCGCCGGTCGGTGTCGTCAGACAACGCCTCGCTCCAAACGCCTGCCGAGCACGGAGCGACTATTTAATCGTCGCTCAGCAAAGACACACTACTGGCTAGAGGATTATGCGTGCGTGATGGAGTCGCTTGTTCAGCTAGAGCTGGCTGACGACCTGCTGAAGTGGCAAGTTGTGTAACTAACTTGTTTCCGCCACCCCTGGGCGCATTTTCTGCAAGGTCAGTCCGAGTGGTTGCCCTTTGAGACAACAGGCGGGCCCTTTTGGCAACATGGCCGACTTTCTCAGGATAGCGGTATTCTGTAGGTTTTATCACTTGCTCCCGCGCTGTTCTTGCAATCCTGGATCGGTGTATTAGTGGACAAAGACATGGTCCGCAAATGGAAACAATTGCCGTAAACAGCAGTGTCCACAGACGGCACGGATCGCGTCAACACCATGTTTGGACAGCCGCCAGAGGGCGCGCCAGGCGGATTTGTCCCATGTGTGGACGCGCTGTTCTTTGTTTGCCGCCGGGCTGGCTGCCCAGGTCTCCAGGAGGTTTTGGGATGCCGCTTGTTGGGCAAACCCCATGCGCTTCATTCATTCATTTATTCCGAGACGATCAGACGGTATGACTCTTGATAACTGGACGCTGGCACTTCGTCACGTGACCCGTCACAGGGTGCAGCGGCCATTCTTGCCATTGTTAACATGATACGGTATTTCAGGGTGTCACGGTGCACTACACTGAAGACTGAGGGTGACAGAGTGCAGATATTTTGTTTTAATAAAGTTCTTGAGGAAAAAAAAAAGCTGACACAGATGCGCAATCTCTGATAATAATTATAGCAATGGTTTTCCACAGAACCACCGACAAAGTAACAGCCGGACTTCCGCCGACTTGATGGTTGCGTGCAAACGGCTCTTACGCCCATCTTTCATTACCGCAGTAACTGTGTAGGATATGATGGTACATACTGATTGATTTGTGATGATTGCACTCATTTACCTATCGCACGAATAAATGTGCTCACTACTGAATGCAGCACAGATCACCAAAATCTGCATCCAGACCATTTGTAATCGATTTCGTGTTCTTTACAATTCTGTAGTTCATTCACATGATTTTCTACGTATGTAGAATCCAGTCACTGGATGATTCAGATGTACTTTGCTGATGACACTCCCATGTTGCTGTGTTCCCAGGTTGCTGGTTGAGAGGCAGTACTAAGGAGCCCGCCGCAACACGGATCCTGTGTGGAGTAACTCAGTTGTACCGGAAGAGACAGTTACGTCACGGCTGAAGGGGCGCGCTTCACGCCATCTTACGAAACTGACAAGCCAGCTCCGCTGTTACGGGAAACAAACGCCCACCCCTCGAGCTACGCAGCAGCTAGGGTCTCTCTGTGGCGCATGTGTACACAAACAACAAACAGACGCAACACTACCGTGCCTTGTCTAGCCCTCCTTTGACTTACCGGCGTTTCCTTCATATCGGAATTCGGTGGTTATCAACTCGCTGTTTCTATCTGTTGGAAGTGTTACGGGAAGTGGAAGTGAGCACATAAACATAGTGAAAAGGAACCAGTTTGTTCTGTCTTATCTTTCTGTTACACCTTGGACAAGCCTGCAACAGTCTTTGCTTTACATTTGTCATCTGATTTTGGCTGCCACTTGATTGTTTGTGTCAGTGATCCGTGATAGAACAAACTCGGCGGAGGCTGATTATCTGATTATTGTTACTAGGCTAGGTCAATATTGGTTGATATCCAAGCCAGAGGTGGTTGTTATCCGAACAGTATTCGCCTTTCTATCACCATCATCGGCTCATTACCCTCGGCAGCACCCAGCGATTGGAGGCTCGCGGGAGCTTTGTTTGGATTACTGCTCGGAACAGTCCCGGTGTACGTGTAGTCTGAGCAGAAGAGCGCGGAGTCTACACGACATTCACCACTACTCTTGGAAGCGGAGAAGTCTTCACTTTCGCGGCCAGTTCTATCTACACAGGCCGAATCAAGTTAACAGTATTCTGCGTGAGGCTGAGTCTGTTTGGGTTCGCTTGGTGCATGCATCATAATCTACTATAGGTGTATGAGAGTATACGGGGGACGTAGTACTAGATTGACTGGTATAGCTGAGGCCGGCGTTATGCCAGTATTGTCTGCTTGAGTGCAAGTTCTCGTGCTACAGTTGTGCATTTTATCAGCTACATCAGACAGCCGCTTGTTTGCGGTACGTGCAAGATAAACAGTTACGCAATCTGCAGGCTCTGTGATGCACGTGTGAGCCTGCGAATTCCACAGTACCCGCCGGAATCGCAGATTTGTTTTTGTTTTGTTTTGCGTTTCTCGATACGGTCGAGCGTACGAGAAAGGGAACAACTTGAACCTGTCACTGTGACCTGTTGTGAGTAACAGAGAGGTTTCATCCTCAAGTGGATCTATGTTCCAGTAAGCTTACTACGTCTTTTCGCGTAGAATCCAACCGGCCGTAATCATAATCAACAATGGCAGGTAGAACGGCTATCAAATCCCTCATTGCTGTTATTGTGTGCTTGCCCATTGTCCTGTCTGCTGCCGCAGCCACAGCGTCAAATGACGTCATCCCTAGCGTCGTGGACACTAGCAAACACGACAACAGCAGCACCTCCACCACGAAAACCGACAGCAACGTTACACCGCATCGTAAGCGGGGCCGAGGCCTCAAACGCTGCAAGTGCTTGCGACGCTTCACGAAGGAGGTCAGCAAGATGATCGACGAGCGGCTCCTCGAATTCGAGGACAAGTATCTCCTGCACCTCACCGGCAACAAAGAGCGCATGCGTGCTAGCGAAAACGAGGCGACGGCGACGTCATCTCGAATCCAGAGCATCGACAAGCTTCTGCTGAAACTGAACACGGACGTTGTGCAGACGAAAGAGGCTTTGTCACTGATGAACGCCAACCTGGACGTGATACGGGGCGAGATGAACCACACGCGTGGAGACATGCGGACCTTGAACGCGTCCTTCCAGCAGGTGGACCACGCCGTGGACAACCTGACCCGCTTCGTGCACAAGCTGGAAACGATATGCAACCGGTCCATGTCCGTGGCCTCTACTGTCCTTCCCCCCGAGCCGGAGCCCCAGGAGTCGTACCCACGCCGTGAGTAGCGTTTCACTGTCAATCGTATAACTGCAACTGTTTGTCTGTATGAACTTCACTTTAACCCTTTCACTGCCAACGGTCGAAACATTTTACGAATCGTACTTGTACCCCTCACTACCCTTCCCCGTCCCCGCCTTCGGCCTTTTTTTTTTTTTTTTTTTTTTTTCAAAATGAAGTCGTTCGTGTGGCTTTAAAATCTCAGTGTCGACAGGCAGGTCACTTTACATTCTGACCATGTGATCTCAAGTGATTACAAGTGAACCACTGAAAAAGTGTGTGGGAGTAAAAGGGTTAAGTGTGTGTGTGTGTGTTTTTCTGCCAGTGTATGGATCCTTCTAGTGCAGTTTCCAATACGTGGCCATCTCAGTTTCACGGGCAGTTCTAGTCCACATAGCGTATGGAGTCAACTTATCTTCAGACCGTAACTTACGCCACAGGGAATGTAAACGTTGCATGCAGTTTCCCGGGGTTCCCAGAGACTGTTGTTGAGGTCTTGAGACTTGACACTGACTCAGCGGATCGCATCCGGCAGTTTTGTGGGAGCCAGGTGTAAGTGGGACACACTGGAAGCGATCGTAGTATTCTCTAACAATTACTGTCAGTCTACCCTACTGTGGCCGGTTTCCTGTGTGCCGCGGATATGGACTATCTCTCATGCCAGCCTATATCTATGTGGAGCGAGATGCCTATGAAATGTGCCATCAGGCGTATTGCAGGAACTGAGACTAGTGCTGGTCCTGGAGATTGTCAAAAAGGATGTTTCATTTGCCACTGTTTCTGTCTGGCTGTTTCTGCTGAATTGAGGCCGGTGTGCATGTACGCAACTAGAGCACGGCGCGCACACGCGCACGCACGCTCACAATCAGTTCAGTAGTTACCTCAGTGTAACTGAAAAAAGTATTGGTCGGGAATCTGGGGCCAGAGCCATGGGTGGGTGGGTGTGTGTTTGGGGGGTTGCCAGAGCCATGGGTGGGTGGGTGTGTGTTTGGGGGGTTGCCAGAGCCATGGACGCTGACGGGCTTCAAGTATAAAGTTTATATATAAATACATTTGTAACGACCTAAATTGATGCCATGAGCAGAATATGTATTTAACTCAATTCCTACCAAGTAAGTTTGGAGTCAAGTTGTGCGCGGCACCAGTGGCCTTACTAAACAATCATTTATGTCTGCATGGACTTAATGTTGGCGTAGTGGGCGTGCTGCACTTTGATTGTATTCATGTTTGCAGCGGTAAGAACAATAAGAAACCGTTAATCTTGCCTGATTTTCGCACACAGGGCCAAAACCGAAAAAGAATTAAAAACGTGGGATACGCGTGCGCGGTACGAAATGTGTTAAGTGACTGTGAATGAAACGGTTGTTGGACAGTCAGCCGGTTTGACTGACTCAGTTGAACTGACTTCTACTACTGAATTTAGAATAAAATAAAAAGACCATCTAACCATCAGATTCGCTTTGCCTTGGAAGATATGCCAGTAGGAACGTAGGTCCCGCGTCAAGCCCTCGGACTTGACTGACAAGTGGAAGTGACTGTGCGTGTGGTTTACCTGTGATAAAGCCAGAATAGCCGACTAGCTGTGCCCTCATCACACACAGATCTTGATAGTGTCGAGATAGTTCCAGCACCGCTGCCCTTTTGGCCAGCCCATGGCGCCGCACCACCAAGTACTGACGATACTCAATTCTGATACCGCTACTAAACGTATAGTAACCATGTGGGTTAGTGTCTTGCTACGATTTTAGGCTCGGAGCATCTCCAGATGGGGACTATTCCATCGCGTTCACGGTTTCTGTAAGGGTTGTTCATCCATCAGTGTAATGAGCATTGACAGTCGACTGTGGTCTCTGCTCACAGTGCTGTGTCCGTCACTGTAAAACTAGACGTGCCGCTGTTCAAGGCTTGTCAGCCGGCCTCAAGGACAAACCGGGGAATATTAGCTATGACTGTGAACATCGGAACCGTCATTACTGATGGTCAATAACACGAAATTCTCCATAATATCAGGGCATAAAATCTTCCACCTTTGATTTCAGATTTCCACCTTTGGCTATAAAACAGTTTCCTGCCTATAAAAAGTGTATTTCCTCCTCGATATGGAGCACTTAAACTCATACCAAAACGCACCAAATTGCACAACAATTGTCTAATTCTAAAACTTTTCCTCAAAACGAAAAGTGTTCCCTCCTCTAAAACACTCAACATCATGCCAAAATGCACTGATTTTCATCTTCTTTTTAAAGAATTTTCTGAGGGACCACCCCGAATGTAACGCACTATGTTTTGGCCTTGAAACTTCCTCACAAAATGTTACACACTTTCTCCTTTTGTGTCATGGACCATCTTACGCCCTGTAATAATTCATACTAAACTGAGACAGAAACTGACTAGACAAAAAATAGAAGCTGCCGGGGCAACCCGAATCTCATCTGTATAGAATAATCTAGTCACTAATGAATCACCGGCCACAACCACCATCACAACAAAAAGAAAAACAACACTGAACAACAACAACTACTACTACTACTAAAAGCACATGAGCGTCTTTTAGCAGACCAATATAACCGACATTTTGTTTTTCTTATAAACCAACTGAGGGCACGATGATTCAGTCGGTGTCTGCAGCCATTTGATACTGGCACTATCAATGTTGACGCCGCTTTTATCACCGAGGACGAAAAACCTCAACTCCCAGAGTACATACTTGTAAACCTTTACGCGTGCAATCAAAACCATAAGGATAAATAAACGGTCAACAAACATTGCTATAGAGAAATACAGCGTAGTGGAGACCGTCTAGTTGTAGACTAGTCTCGTCTACAATATTTATGCTGTGGTGATGGGCGCGTACCCCACGCAGATTGCCTTTGATCACCAAAGAGAGTTGTGATCACAGCGATAAAACACTGCCAGAGGTTATTACAGGGAAATTAGTGAATTAAGTATGTACTTGTGATCGTTTGAACACATCTTCATCAGCCGTGAACTTGTCCGCTTTATTTCTTGGGGTTTTTAATGTGTATATTTTGTTTTATTGACATTTGGACGAGGGTTTTATTAATTAGTTAATCATGAAGGCCAGTATACAGAAAAAATGGTGTGTTAAGTATGCACTTGTAATCCTTAATCCTTAAACACATCGTCAGCCGTGAAGCTGTCCATTTTATTTCTTAGGGCTGATTTGTTTATGGCGTTTTGACGGGGACCTCATTACACGGTTAATCACCCGGCGCAAGATGGTGATTTTGCTTAAAGAACAATTTTTATATCCTATCCTACAGATCAAAGAGTGGTTATTAACCCATTTAAACTTTTTTTTTTTAATCTCTCTCTCTCTCTCTCTCTCTCTCTCTCTCTCTCTCTGTGTTCCGTGTTGGTTACCTGTCTATGTAAGGTATGTTAGCTATTCTGCTGTTGTTATAGCTTTTTGCATTGTGTGTCTTTTTGTCTTTTGTTGAACTGTGTTTTTCTTTCTATTTTTGTAGATTTTTTCTTTCTTTTTTGTAGCAAGGACAAGTTGGAAGACAAGCACATGTGCTTTATACTTTTGTTCTTGTAAAATAAAGAGAATTCATTCATTCATGCATGCATTCTCTCTCTCTCTCTCTCTCTCTCTCTCTCTCTCTCTCTCTCTCTCTCTCTGTGACAGTTTAATGCAGTTGTTGGGGCTGGGAGTGGTTATCATTACCTTTTATATTACGCCTTTCATCTTGTTTCTGTGCACTTATCAAAATGTCACCGGACGCGTTACTAGGTTATTCGCAATATCAAATCGGGCATAAAACATCTTTAGAGTGAAGCGGTAGAAAAAAAAAAAGTTGGGTCATTTATTTCCATGCGTCACACACCCTATTGTTACTATATTATATTAGAGAAACATGTGGTCGCACTGCACAGCAACGGTTTAACTGAAGTCACTTGTTGAGAAGAAATACGATTTTCATTAAAAGCACACACACAGGGCAACGGTGAGTCAATGAATCCCATGCACAGAACCAGGTCTTTGTGATTAGATCATGTGTTGACATTACCAGAATTAAAATATCATTTAGGGTGTGTGTGTGTGTGTGTGTGTGTGTGTGTGTGTGTGTGTGTGTGTGTGTGTGTGTGTGTGTGTGTGTGTGTGTGTGAGAGAGAGAGAGAGAGAGAGAGAGTGAGAGAAAGAGAGAGAGAGAGAGGGTGGGTGTTTATGGGTTTAACGTCCTTTTCCACCACATAGGGTGATATCAAAGACGGGGCAACGATGAAAAAGCCAGCACGAATATTTGGCCCCAGTCGTGATCGAACTCACGACCCGAGCATTAGAAGTCCAACGCTCTACCATTCGACCAGAGAGAGAGAGAGAGAGAGACAGAGAGAGAGAGAGAGAGTATTGATAAATTTACCATTTTCCGGTTCAAACATAAGCTAACTTTGTTGTTGTTGTGTAAATGTTAGACGGGCGAGTTCTTCTTTCTGAAGTACTTAACAATACAAACTGATGGCATGACTTAACATATATCTATTCTTAAAAGACTTAAAAGACCTAACGTGACTTAGGATGTGGCCACACTAACTCGGAAGCTCGTTTTGGAAACATTTTGGAAATACCACGTGTCTTTGGCAGCCAGCCAGATAGCTTTACACTGTTTAAGCTCCAGCTTGACTCGGACGCGTTTGACACTGATCCTATGACGCTAGACTTTGAGAGACATAAGGATGTCTTTGGGTTTTTTGTTGTTGTTTTGTTTTGTTTTTATCCGTCAAACAGACAGAAACTAGAAAGGGAGAAGTGGGGCGTGGTTAGGTGTTAACGTTTACCCAGTACTCAGTTTTATCTTCTAAGATTCTTAACAGAATCAGTTCCCTGATTTTCATACGGCAGGTGGTTTTGCAGCACTCCTGAGGCAGGTGAGGAAATAAGTAAGTGAATTAAGTCAGTACTGAAATAAATGAGCCAGACAGCGGCATGCCAGATTCGATTCCATGTCAAATCAAGGACTCTTTGGTCAAATCAGTTAAAGTTGTTAGCCAGTCCTCAACCTTTCAGACGTTGAGTCCACACATTCGTGACTGTAAGTGGATTTAGCTACAAATGACATTATAATGATAACGGGGGGGGGGGGGGGAGGGGGGGGGGAGGAGGGGGACATTCGGGGGCAAATAGTCGGCGTGACGCGCGGTCCAGCAACGTAAACTCGCCTGGTATCCAGCGACACGACCAGCCACACATGTTGCGAGGGCCGGGACCACATCATGGAAATAGCCAAGGGTCGCGCGAGGAATTTCGCGAGCAAGCAAAACCCTCTGATAAGCTTCATCCTTCGCTTAATCCGGGCATATTTCCGTAAAATTGGTTTTTATCCCTCAGTCACTTGGCTGCGCTTTCATCAGCCCGTGCTAAGCTACCGGCCGAAAGGTGGTTGTAAGCGGGTGTATCAGGGGCCGGCGGCTTTCCGCTCAGTGTCCCTGTAGCCGCAGAAATGAAAAGTTTTGACGTCAGGGTCGTGGCTTTCATTGCTTGTGGCATGTTTCAAATTCTAATCACTTCTTCCCTGGCTTGCTTACAGGGTCTGTATTGAGGCAGAGATCACAGCCGATAAGGGAGTGTAATATGACAAGTACTCCTCTAAAAAGAGGCTAAAAAGAGGGTGTGATAAGAGTTATGACACGTGTCAGGGATGTTTTATAACGTGACTGAAGAGTTTCAGGTTGGAGTGATACAGTTTAGGTCAAGGGAATGATTTTGGAGTTTATCTTGTAGGCTTTTAGCGTCACAGGTGAAGGGTGATCCCTATTAAAATATTTCATCCCGCCCTATTGATCAAACACTTTATTTTGTCAAGATAATAAATAATTCTAACATTTCTGAGACAGACAGAAAGACAGCCCGGACAGGCGGACAGAGATAACGTGGCGCTACTTTCTTTTGCAACGGTAGAAAATGACTTTGAAGCCTTTTTTTTTTTTTTTTTTTTTGGTTGTTGGATACTTGTCGTTGCTAGATTAATCTGCTAAAAACACAAACCCCTCACTGATCCCTCCATTCTCCCTTCTCTTCTCCCCTTCCTGTACTCACCGCTCACCCCTTCGTCAACTCATCCATCCGCCCACGAGAGAGAGAGAGAGAGAGAGAGAGAGAGCCCACAACCCATCTTCCCCGGTACACCCATCCCGGACATCCATTCCCAACTTTTCTTGACGAAACAATTGGTGGAAGCAACCCAAACACGCCGGAAAGCACTGGCTGGCTTCCTGCCCAAGAAATATGATCGATGTTTCCCTCAGCAATCGTGACGGGAAAGTTTCATAATATCCACAAACCCTTGCTGGAGCCGCGAGTCCTGAAACACAGTCTTTGATAATGCAACACGCAGTCAGCCCAACACCTTCCTGGTCTACACGCAGGCATGAAGACGGTGACGACAGAATTGTTCAGCTCTGCCGTGTGTACGTTAGGAAACGTGCGGGAATGAGTTTGTCCTGTCTTAGTACTACATCCAATAAACAAATGCATCTGTCGGCAACCCCGAGCGTTTATTTGGCACAGGCTCCAGTCGATTTGTTCCGCAAGTTTGCATCTTTGGACAGAACTCGCATAGTCAGTGACCTCCATAGGTAGAATCTACGCTCCATACGACACCCCACGCTCTACTCATACGGGCCCCCACGGCATCTTCGTGATACGCACACAACACGTTCAGTGTGGAACTCTTTATAAGAGGTGTCACTACAAAGAGAAAAAGCGGACAACAAGTACTCGACGTTTCTTTTACCACGAGTCATGCCAGTTAGAGTTGCAAACCGTAGTCCGGACATCCAGTCTGTCATGATTCTTCATCCATAAAAAATACGGTAATTAACGGGCTTAGAATTGCCATCGACTGTGAAATTTCCGGTCGTAAGATCACAGTTCTTGGCGTTCGTAGCGTATTTGTCTCAGTTCAAAATATGCTTACATTATTATTTTAAATCAAAGGAGAATTGTATTCAGGGGGAAAAGGGTGAGCGGGTGGGTGTTTGGGGGGTTATAACGTCTTTTTCCACCACGTATGGGTGACATCGAAGACGGGGCAACGAGAAAAAGGCCCGCACAAATATCTGGCCCCAGCCGGGATTCGAACTCACGACCGACCCGAGCATTGAAAATCCAACGCTCTGCCATTCGGCTATCCCGGCTCCCCGAGGAATGAAAGAGGGTGGGTGGGGGTGGGTGTTTGGGAGTTTGACATCCTTTTCCACCACGTAGGAATGATGGAGGGAAAGCGAGACCAAGAAATACTGGTAATTGTAAGCGGTCCTTCCACACCTCGGGCTTGGCTGACCATTCCTGCCGGGCGTGCAGTACTGACCAAGACATCCAGTTGTCAGCGCATTTCTCTGTCTGATCAAATACAGGTGTTTGGCGCCAGGCTTGACCCGGTCATAGCAATTAATGGACGAGCGTCTGGCTGGATTCCAATGATCGGTGCTGCTCAGGGACTCTTCTGTGGAAATGGAAATTGCTGGTGCGAGGATCAGGGGAGAGAGAGAGAGAGAGAGAGAGAGAGAGAATTCAGAATTCAGAATTGTTTATTGCTAGGCCTTAGGCCCATTCAAAGTTGAGAGTGACAACTTCACAACAATGCTTGGAAACAGGAAATAACCAAAGTGCACAATAAAATATATCACTCAGCTGAGCAACTGTTGTCTTTTTCTTAACGCTAGAAAAATACATAATGCCAGGTTCTTAACTGTATAATAGTTGCTTGAGGCCATTAACAAAGTAAGTCGAAAGCTGCATGGATGGTTCCAAAATTTTCTAGAAATAAATCGGGTACGGATATCTGAAAGACTAGGACAGTATAAAAGAAAATGTAACTCGTCTTCAAAATCAAGCTGACACAGTGGACATATTTTATTCCGGGGTTCAGCATCAGCGTAACGCAGATTATGAACTTTAATCGGTGAGACGCCAAACCTGAACTTTATCAGACAAGTTCGAATGATGTGGCTCTGTACATGACTGAACGGTGAACTCAGTGACCAAGAAGACTTAAATGAATGGAAGAAATCAAAACGCTCCTTTGTTGATATATCAAAGTGCCAGTCTTGCTGGTAACATTCCTGCAGCCTGCATTTAAATACTGAAAGAAAATGTTTTGGGTCGCCAACACCCTGACTTTGCCACACAAAACCAAAGCCATAACGATACAACAAAAATCAGATGGAGGAAGCCCAAGTATTTTTGTTTTGATTATGCATGTTTAAGAGCATATTATAAGCTTTCAGAGGCAATATATTGTGAGGCATGCTCAGTAAGCGCAGCCAGTACTTAATACACTTAACATAAACATGCAGTGGATATCTCCCGCATTCTCCATAGACAAGTGTATTAGGTGTTCTAAAGCTTACATTCAGAAATCTTTTTAGGGCGAATAAATGTACGGCTTCTATAGGCTTTAGATTCGTCTGTATACCCCAAACTTCTGCTGCATATGTCAAAATAGGAGAGAGAGAGAGAGAGAGAGAGAGAGGCGCCACGTTATTCTTTTTTTTGTACTTATTTCACTGAATCAGTATTAGCGTGCCGCTTGTGTTTCAGCAGTGTACCCTCAGCAGGTTGCATTAGAAACATGCTCAGCAGTATGTAAGTCAGCGGAAGGCATAAGTCGTGCTGTTGGTGAATCATTTTTGAGTCATTCCATTCGCCGACATTTCCCAAGGTGCACCTAATATTGCGTTACCTTTACAACTGAGTGTCACACGGGTTGGGTATGATACGTCACGGTAGCAGATGTTATACGCAGATATTATGATATAGTGTCTACAGCTAGAGTAGCGCCGGTGTCTGTGGCGTCCTCGTCGATTACGTATCCGTAATTGAAACTTTCAAACTTTGGATTTTAGAACTGACACATTGAACTCAATAGAAGGAACCACTCGCGTATGAATTGACCTTCAGTTGTCTCCCTGTGACATCCTGGGCCCCTTACCCACAGAAGAAAAACTTAGAGCGCTCGAACTTCTCCCACTTACCAAGCATCTTGAGTTCAACCGGTGTGTTTTCATTGCACAAGATAGTCCACTGTAAGGCTCCTCCATATCTTACCACGTTCTTTCAACCAAGTCAGCGACACAACGCAAGAAATGGCCTGTTCCAATTACCATTACCTAGATTGGACATTTTTTAAAACAAGCCTCCTATTCTCTGGGTCACTTTCATGGAACCATTTGCCAGCATACTTAAAATGTACCCCGAAGCTTCATCATTTAAAACTCAACTTCTCAGATACTTACGTAAGTCATAGGTCCACGAACAATATCTGAACCATGCTAAATTACTCGTTATCAGATGGCACTATTACATGTTACCTTTTTACAAGTTATGTTGTATACTACAATTTCAAACACATGCTATCTACTTCTTCGCCTATTTTCCGATGTGTTTCCTTTGAATTTCTTGCGCTTCTTTGTATCTTTGCATGTTTTTTTTTTTTTTTTTTTTTTTTTCTACTTTTCTTTTTAGATTACTCCCTTTGTGCCTGGTATACTTTTTTTTTTTTGTAATGTTAGCCTTTATTTTTTTAGTGTTCGTAGATTAGCAGGACAGCTTGTAAGATAGGCAGACCCATGCCTACAAGTCTTTATCCTGAAATAAACGTTTCAGTCAGTCAGTCAGTCAGGAGCTAGACGGTGATGGCGCCTCATCGCCCGCCGTCGTGACTGACAACCTCAGTAATGAAGAGCAGGGGCAGCACGATTTGTCACCTTCGACATTTTGCTGCCTCACAAACTGTTCGAAACTCTCAGGGCATCAGAAGCTGGCGTAAATGGGTTTGTCACTGAATGAATGGATTCAGTTGCCCCCTTATCCTTTCACACAGCAGCCCAGTCAGTTAGGGATTCAGTTATGGGAATACACATGTGAACCCAGCGACGGCATCTTGATCAGTGCAAAGCGATTTCTTTGAGCCATGTACACAAGCATGTAGCTGCCCGTTTTCATGATTCCTCTGTCTTCTGTCAACATGTATCGGTTTTGTTTAAAGAGGGTTTGTTTCGGATGATCGTTTCCTGCAGATTCAAGTGCAACCTGCTTACGACACACACGCGTTTTAGGAGCATGACTGGTATTGCGTTTACTGATGAACTGAATTTCAAGTGATCGTTCAGATGGCGCAGATACAATACATTCGTGTGCGGTCTACACATTAAACGGACGTAACCGGCCAAGCGGATGCAATTACTTAGATTCAAGTCAATGTGTGTGTGTGTGTGTGTGTATGTGTGGTGTGTGTGTGTGTGTGTGTGTGTGTGTGTGTGTGTGTGTGTGTGTCTGCCGGTGCGCGCGCGCTCTCATGCGAGTCAGTGTATCAGTCTTGCTGACGCATAGGTCACGGTCAATCAGTCGTGCAGCACACAGGTCGGAAAGACAATTATCTCAGTCTTTGTTGTCATTGAATCCTATGCATTTGAAATCACGTTAAAAAACACCTTTACAAAACTGAAAACTATAAGTAACCAAGTCAGTCAAAATGGCTACTTCTGGCGTAGCTGCCTGATTTGTGAGATCTGGCTGCTCCGCACTCCCGAGTGAGTCCACCGTGGCTACAAATCTTATTGTAACAAAGCGAATGTGTCGCTTGCACACCATGCTTAGTTATCACTAAAATATTTCCTTTTTTTAGATTAACTAGTTATACTTCTTAAACTGACGATTAGTTCAACACTTCAAACATGTACATTGTTAAACTCAAAAAACACCTGCGCGGGAATATCCCCGGCATTGGACTGGAAATCCAACAATGTTGAAAACCCTACATTTCTACGCTTCAGTTGTGGTATCAATCTAGCAGAGGTTATTGTGCAAACATTGAGCCATACTTCGCGTACCCGAGACTGGACCAGTCAATGTACCTAGTATAAGGTCTATACATGACAGTAAAGTACTGTAGCTGAAGCATGATTTTGTGTACATGGTCCTGCCTAGTACCTGTGCTGAGGTCCAGATGGGAAACACAGAGCCGTTAGTGAAGACAGGAGCGCCGATAGGGGTCGCTATATTCGGGTTGTTACTCTGGCCCCGGGATAAGAATAGTGAGCTGCTTGCTACTCAACGTCTAGCGCTACTGATGGAGAAGCAATGGCGGTGATAGCCGTTCCCTTGTGTGGGCCACGTCGTTGGAATAGTCTGTAAATTCCATTATAATATCAGGCTGGGGTCAAGAGGATGATCTGGTCTCCCCCCCCCCCCCTCACTCACTCTCTCTCTTCCTCTCTCGCTCTCGCTCTGTGCATCAGTGGTCAGCCATCAGTCATGCACGGTCTGCTGCTCCGTTGTGTAGCCGGTTACGACCTGTAGGCTACAAGCTTGCACCGTACAGACGCAAACCGCAGTGATAGTTCTCATTATTGCTGCCTCTTCATGTCTTTGGATACTGAGTCAATCAGTGACCGTGGTATGGATATTTGCCCGATGAAGTACATAGTCTTCGTGCACACACCTAATGCACGCTTCCTTTTCCGGCCTCCGCCGTAACTGCCACTGGTAAACGTGTACAGTTAACTGTACTGGCTTTTTATAACAAAGTAATGAAAAGGAAATCGCTTTCTGTTCGTAGTAATTAAAACGTCTCTTCAGTCATCAGTTTTCTGGCATACATTTTAATTTGTCCACTAACACCTCAGTAATTTGACCGTAAGCTGACCATTGTTGTCCTCTGTGTTTACCGTTTAACCAATTGTCTTTTCGTCTGCGGACGGAGTGCAGGGGTCAGCCGCTTAGTTCAAATGATTCGTCCTCTGATTTAGCCATGGCCCGTGTTATCAGTTCAGTCATCATAGGCTGAACATGAAAGTGATAAACCGGCCCGAATTGCCTCACACGTCATTCAAAGAGAACAAAACTGGTAGGTGTTTTCTGGTGCATGTACATTCAATCTGACCTGTGGTGGTGCTGGAAACGAGATGAAACCCCGGAGTCAGTATGTAATCTCTAATCAAATTGAATTCTGTTGGGATCTCAGCGTCCTGCTGTGGCAATACCACTTCACCAGGCCTTGTTTCGCATCTAGGCCATGTATCTGAAAAACAGATCATCGTGCAATCTATGTCTATGGCTTTGTCTTGCGATAAAAACAATTCCGCACGTGGAAGTAATTTCCAATAAATCAGACACTTGCACTCGTAATAACAGGGCCAAGAACCTCAAACAGCCGACTATCACAGTCGTCTCCCTTTGAAACCAAGATGGCTGCGTTAAGGGCGAGCGGATTTTTAATCAGAGTGCTGCACTCATGTGGCCCTAACATCGGGTGCACTCCCGGTTTGGTTTATCGCACGCCTACGATCAAACCCAGCTTGAGGCACGCTTACGATGTTGTCCACTGTCGTTGGTTGTCTGTAGTACTGACAAGGATTATGACTGAGCAAGTGCGGAGTTAAAGTTTAAAACATGGGATGTCGGTACTGACGCTGGGGTGCCATGGAGCTTTGGAGGAAGTTGCCGTGTGGGGTGTGGACTGATCAGTGCTGCGAGCGGTTGCTGCCACCATTTGATGGCCACAAAATCTGCTCTAGCTTTTGGCTCAGAATTACGTCTTTATTGATGACAAACTAAATAACGACCAGCCACTTTGTCACGGCTTTTTTTGGCTTCAGTCCAGAGAAAGTATGCAGCCGGCGATTGCTGCTACATCATGTCGTCATTTTATAATCATGTTACAATCATTTGTGACACGTACACAATTCACTTGAAACTTGGCGTTGTGACGTTCACAAACACTTGGAACGTTCACCAGTACCATACAGTACAGTACAGTACCACTTGAATTTGCCAGCAGAAGGAGACTGGCAGACGCCTAAAAATTTTGTTGTGTTACCTGTGCCAAATTCGTTAATGACGTTCACACCTGAGCACGGAAGCGGTGTGGAGCAAACAACTTCTCAACCTTCACTGTGCACTGTTGAGGACACCGAGATAACGAATAAGGTCCACTCGGCAACGGAAGCGCAAGCTCAGCTCTGCACAAACTTCCGAGTTGTTAGCTGCGCACAAGTTTACATTAGATTTTTCTTCACAGTGTCTTTTGAAGTAAAAGAATGTAGACACCCTTTATATGCCGAGCATAAGCAAGTTGGATTTGTGCTGTTATATAAAAAGCTAGATTGTCACTACCACCACCGCCACCGTGCCACCAAAACCTGATCAGAAGCAGCAGCAACATCACCAACAACAGTTGGCTGCTTTTATCGTCCCGTAACATTTGATAGTATCTAATCCTTCGTCTTTGAAATAGAATATCAGATGCAATAAATACTGTTTTGTTGTTGTTGTTGTTGTTGTTGTTGTCCAAAACAATTTATCGTGCATGCCACGATTATACGTTTGTGTTCTGTTTTCAGCTGAAAGATGGCAAACATGTAATTGTGGAACCGAATTTTATGCCTGGAAACAATACCTTTTTCTTCGCCATTTACATGACTTCACGTGCCAGTATTTGACGTCACTCCGACGCAGGAGGTACATTTTAAACTTAGCTTGCTTTTGGAGAGGATGATATACTATGTAGGAAAAAGTAAGAAAGAAAACAAGAAGAAAGAACGAAAGAAAAAGTTCACACATTTGTCGCTTCACAAAAACGCCCTAACCACGCAGTGTTTCTTGATGTCTTAGCCACACGTGTTACGCATTGACTTCCGTTCCGAAGGCGCATCACACAGGGGGACTATCTGATTGCTATAACACGCACCTTAGGGACGATAGTTTGTAAATCCGTCTGCGCTTTATTGATGTTGCATCGGTAAGGTCGTTTGACTTTTATTGCGCAAAAGACTCCGGGGACCTCAAGGTGGAAATTTGACACACCGCCAAGGGGAGAGGAGCAGGCGCCTCCCCGAATGAGAGTTCTAGACAAGGCAGGCAGGAAGAGGTTAGGGGGCTGACAACAATCGACGTAACCGATGATAAGGGCAACGGATAGGGGGGAGCACTGACAGACTGAGGGCTGGGGGGATTGACAGATGGGGAAAAACAACAAGCTCTCTCTCTCTCTCTCTCTCTCTCTCTCTCTGGTTTTTTGGCTGGTTCAGAAACTCAGTGTCTCTTTTGGCACGCCAAGCAGAATTGTACGCATGCTTCCGAGTCAAACTTTTTTTTATTTTTTTAATTGTTCACCTTCAACACAGAATCACAAATGAGACATTTTCCTACCTACATATGTGTAATATGAATTCCCCGCTTGAAACTGACCCGTCTTTGATATCACTCAATGTGGTGGAAATGGACGTTAAACCCCTAAACACCCACCCGTCCACCGCTAGAAATAAGTACTATTGAAACAAAAATACAACCAACCAGGTAACACACCACCACTGTACGTACGAACACACAGACGTGCTCGTTGTGGGGACTGCGGGACCGACTTGGGTTCACTGAGAAGAGAAGTCGAAGTCGAAATTTACATCGATATTGGCACAACGACCAGGTGGTAGGTAGTACAGTGAACAACCAATGGAACAGTGGTCGAGGTACAGAGGTACATAGGAAAGATATAGACTGCCAGAAGGGTGCAGAATTGTTCAGCAGTTCATCAAATTTTCCCATAATTCCAAGCATTTATACAAATACCGTGCAAATTGTCTAGTACGTGATGCTTTCTTACAGGCAGTGACGTCTATCACATGCAGGTTCTCGAAATGAGGTGCAACGGTTTTCAGAGCATTTGGGCATTATATTATGTCCTTGTACATCGGGCAGTTGGAAAGAATGTGATTGTCGTCTTCAGTTGTCCTCGGGCAGAAGGGACAGTCAAATGCACCTGCATTACTATTTTTTATGAAGCGGCTGCTAAATAGTGGTATTGAGCGGACTAAAGCATCTCTGAAAACTGTTGTATTGCATTCTTACAGTATCTTTCTGGAGCTAAAGCTGACTACTGTGATATGTACAGTAGGAAACGTTGACTTTCCCTCATGTCCGCCAACTGTTCTTGACACCCCACACCTACAACTCTTTTCTTTAAACACACACACACACACACACACACACACACACACACACACACACACACACACACAGAAACATATTTCTATTCGCAACACCTTGATTTAAACAAATGTAAGCAAAGCCCAAGTTTTCCAATGTCGTTCAAGAGTTCGTGAGAGAGAGAGAGAGAGAGAGAGAGAGAGAGAGAGCATAGAACAGTATACACTGTACTGCCAAAAATCAGTCATCGGAAATAGGTCAAGTCTTACCAGTACCCTCGAGTTGTTTATGATTGCAAGACTGAAGAGGCGGTTGGTTGGCGGTCTGCGAGTTGATTGCGCATCGCTGGCCGTACTGATTGGGCCAACAAAAACAGGCGCCAGGGACTGATTGTCTGCCCCTAGCTAGGCGTCTGGTTTCACGTGCTGCCCTGAGTGCGAAGCACAGTTCACCATAGTCAGTGATACCACAAAAGACAACCTTGTAGACTGTGACGACATTTATTCTACTTCCCAGTCATCCTTTGTCCAACGTTACATTTTTGTTTTCTTGTAGTGCAGGCATAATTCGGAATTAGTCTTTGTGGCTTGTGCGGCTTTAAGCCCTAAAAACTCACTCACTTACTCTTCTTCTACTTCACTGACCGTCTGTGTACTTTTAGGTAAAGAGTGAAGGATCAGTAGACAAGGGTCATTCAACTGATTACAAGTCAGTAAAGTAAACTGAGGCATAGTGTGGACAGCTTCGGGGAAATGTACAAGTGTTGGTTTCATATTTGGTAAGTAGTTAATAGCTAACACTCACTCTGGAAGGTAGATTAGCGGGCGACATCGACAATTAATGGCCACCCACACAGTGATTCGAACAGCCTTCAACCGCAAATGCTCTGAATTGTAGCCTCGGAAGGGAACTACTGATTCAGACCCAAGTTTCAGTTTAAAACATACCGCAGAAAGCGGTTTTACACGGTGTTCTGACAGCTGTACCTTGACGAGAAACTGCCAGACTATTCTGTTCACTGAAACCTGCCAAGTCCTCGTAATTAATTGTCTCTCCTCCCTCTCTGTGTTTCTTGGCTGCCGTGTGAACATGTTTCTTCTCCCGCGCCAGTATGATCCTTGCAACGCAGCACAGCGTGGTCGGGATACTGGAAACCCAAACAATAACATGTAGGAGACTACTTACAACAGCAATATCCGAGACAACGACGTACAGTTACGTGGGAACGGGGAAAGCGTAATTAACTCGGGCCCATCTTCCAGCATAGTGTAGTCACGGGGTGTAACGTAGCGGTTTGAAGGTGTACGGTGAGACATATAACATACATGGTGAGAAAGTATATCTGGTTGGCGATGATAAAGTAGCAGTCAGTTCTGTAGAAAATTGACAAATCCTGTGAGGTGGTGGTTGTTTTTTTTGGTTTTTTTTTTGCGCTCTCCCCCCCCCCAAAAAAAACAAACAAACAAAAAACAAAAAAAAAAACAACAACAACAACAAAACCAACAGCAACACTTTTTGCAGCAAAATTGGCAAAATAACGGAAATGACAAGACAGCCTTTTTCCCCCAGCAGAAATAAATCGACTGTTCTGCAGAAAACAGTGGCCAGGGATGATAAAACCGCAATTTTTCTTCAGAAAAACTTTTCTGCAGAAAAGTCGTGTGTGTGTGTTTTTTTTTTTTTCTTTTCTTTTTTTTTTCGTCAGAAAAGTCGGTTTCTGCAGGAAAAAAGGTGTTGTTTCCATTTTTCTGCAGGAAACGAGTCTTTGTTTGCCATATTTCTACAGCCTGAAAGGTTGTTTTCAGGCAGAAAAACGGCATTGTCGATGATATTTCTGAAATCATACATCTCCAACCATGTATGCTTTCTCATCGTATAATAATAGTGCACCTTCAAACCGCTACGTTACACCCCGTTGTGGTGTACTGATAGCACAAAGATAAGGTCCCTCAACCTGCAGACAACAAATGCGTAGGAATGGGTGGAAGGCACGTGCAAAGCGTCCTTATTGCTAGAACCGGGACCAATAAGTCAGGCAGTCTCGCGGCGGGTGATTAGCATTTGATTGCGTGGCGTGCGCACAGTGATAAGAACAATGCACATAAGCCCTGAAACAACAGCCCGCTGATTACCATGTGTTCCCGGCTCCCGCTGTACTGGCTCCTGATGGTATTGCCAACATACAGATAAATCCTGAACTCGGCCATATGAACAACGAAGACAGAGATTAGCGGCACACAGCAAGTCGGTTTACAGACATACTGCAGAAAGTTTCAAAACTGAATTGGTTCGCCAAAGACTGATGAAGTTCATTATCAGTGGCATAGAGACTTGCATCATTGCGTACAGCGCCACTTGAACGCAGATACCGGCTGTTCTCAGCACAGACAATCGCTGGAATCATAAAAGTCTGTCTATTGAGTACTGTGTGTGTGTGTGTGTGTGTGTGTGTGTGTGTGTGTGTGTGTGTGTGTGAGAGAGAGAGAGAGAGGGGGGGGGTATAAAACTTCTGCTTGCTAACATGTAAGAGCCTCTTTCGAGGGCCTTCAAGCACCTGTCATCACGTTGCAAGCAAAACCAAAACTATGGCGCCTTTTTCTTTCCCAGTTGCTGGCAGAGATAAACTACACTTCCTTCACGAATGAACATTTATCCTGTTGTCTGTCTGCTGTGCAAACTTCGTTAATTTGATGGTTTGGTTGCGCCATCCGCCTCATCTTTTTCTCTCTTGTTTTACCTGGCGGGAGTGACATTTTGTGCATGTTACACAACTTCTGCTGCAACTGCTGCTACCCCAGCCGGACGTTTGTCTGTGAAACATCCGCCAGTCGCTGCACCTGGTGGGTTTTCTCGCACCCACGTGCTATTTACTTCTACCTCTTAAACCGGGTACCTGGCAGTTATATTCAGCTACAGGAATGTGAGGTGAAGAGAAAAAGATGCCGCTTTTAGGACAGTAGGTGTAAACATTATTTCGCGGGCTATTGTGGGATAGTGATCGGGGTTTTGCACAAAAGGGGTTCATTTTGTGGGCGGTCGAACAAGGAGTTACGCCCTTTTGCTTATGTAGGTAAATGCTGGCTCTTTTCAAGTGCAGGTGTAACTTTATTGCTGGGCCTTACGAGGTGAGGATCTAAGGAAGAGCCTGACAGGCGTCGTTACAATGGACAAGGAAGGCACAGATAGGAAAGATGCTGATGTCTGACGGTAGAGATTGAGTGAAACAACGTGGCGTGGAAAAAGCACTTATTGCTATCCCCAAACGTGGACAGTTTGGTCACTCTGGATGAAAATGCAGATAGTATTTAGTAAAGACAGAATGATATAATTAGGACTTTCACCCTGAAAGTATAAACGCCGCCGTTATAGTAGATATGTGATGGTTTGAAGAAGAATTTCATTCTGACTGTACTGGCTAGCAATCCAGTACCTTTAAATTTCAGCTGAATGAACTTATGTTCCTTTATTAGACATGATTATACTCCATATCAATCATAATCAACGTATGGCGAATGGTTACAGTTATCCAGTTTGAGGAAGGGTTAACGGGGTTTGAACTTAAAGGAGCCTCCAACGACAAGAAGTTGTATTGCATTCATACTAGATAATTATTCTTTATCAAATTGTGTTCACGTTTGTTTGCAAAAAAATATTGAATGAATTTCAAAGCAGTAGTTGGCGGCTCCAAACGTTTCTTCAGACAGGTATCCTTCAAGCAAGGCTATTGCCCACACACAGTGGTGAAAAGTATCTGTGCGATACGTTTTGGGAAAAATTGCACTGACTCGGCATTTTCACTGAAATACATCTCTCCAAAGGAAAACAAATTTCGCTGAGTTTCGTCGGCTTCATTCGTCAAAATGATTGATCGTCATAATCTGATAATCTGTGGTTCAAAAGCATGTTGAGAAGAACCGCCTTTCCCTAGACATTTTGCATAGACAAGCTAATGCAACATCTGACAGAAATCTGCATCTTTTTCTCTCAGATGATTTGCGAAGAACCATTTCCTTTCCGGTTTCAGCTGCCAGTAGATCTAAGGTATGTCCTTACTATGAACTCCTTCTAGGCAACCATTCCGTGTGCGGCTAAAGATTTCGCATCGAAGAGGACTTTATTTTTGCTGGTGAAGCGGCAAAAGGAATCCTGAGTTTGTTGTCCCATTCTGCTGGGAAGGTCACATTTCCCAAACTTGTGTGGGTATTATTCTTACCTGTGCTACAGGTTTGATCCCTGATCGTTAGTTCTGGTGACCCCTGCCCTTCCCACTACCGTCTTCTCAGTATTTGTAGAATAAATAATTAGTGTAGACGGTTGGTGTAGGTGTGCACACTATGTAAACACAGGGCCACTGGAACTGGAGAGACTTTGTGAATCTGGGTCAGTGACACTGTCGGCATTTTGACGTGTTTCACGTGCTCACAGTGATAGAACCGTAGATACTTATTCGGTCGACGTCACATTTTCACATGGGGACCCCAAAAACACAAGATCTTGTAGGAATCTGTATAAAATATTCTTTGAAAAAAAAATTGCGGACTGGAAATTCACGCACATTCACATACAGGGACTTGGGGGGAAAACCCCAGCAAGATCTTGTAGGAATCTGTACAAAATGAGGTTTGAAAAAAAAATTGCGGATTGGAAATCCACGCACATTCACACCCAGGGGACCTTAAACAACAACAACAACAACAACAACAACAAAACCCAGCAAGATCTTGTAAGAATCTGTACAAAATGTTCTTTAAAAAAAAAATGCGGATTGGAAATCCACACACATTCACGTCCACTATTGAAACTGGCTCGGCTGCCCATGACAGTAAGTTGGTGAAAGAGAGTAGCGATTATGTGGAAAGGAGAGCTCGGAGGAATAAGCTCGTGTGTTTAGGAGGTCTGTTACGTGTGGAGATGTGTTGGAGAGCCCGTCGTCTTTTCGAGGTAGGACGATGACACACAGGCGAACAAATCCTCACGTAGCGAGTTCTTGTGGACCGCACGTTGTCTCTTCACTCACTGAAAACACGTGAGCGCGTAGAAAAGTTATAACCGAGTGGAGTTTATTACAGCACTTCTCTGGTGTTACACAGCACTTTCAAGCTTCGCAAATACAAGCTTCTCTCGTGCACACACACACACGCAAACATCTCCGGGCCTTATATACAATAACGGCATTCTAGTACATTCTGGACCACTCTTATAACAGAGCCAATCAAAAATCAGAACGTGAATCACCTTATTGCTATTTTAAAACTAAAGAAGAATCCAGAATAATCAAGTACCTGCCCGCCGAACCTAGGCGCGTTATATGACACCTAATCGTAAACAGGTCATAGCAAAGCGATTTGCACGAAATTTCCGAGCGACTCAACCTAGGCCCTAAGTGCATACCGTCGCCCGAGGCTAAATAGCTACAATCAAAACAAGGTCACCACTTCTCGAATACTCGTAATAACAATAGAAACTTCTGGATCAAGGGAAACAGATTTACATTACTAAAACACAATATGAAATGAACGTAGCAACTTCTCTGTCTCACTAAACTACAAGAAAACATTACAGCTGTTATCCTACAGCATACAAACAAACTATAAACAAAAAGGCACAGCCACGCTCGTAACAAGGTCGGTGGGTCGATAAGTGGTTGGGACTGTTGGAGCAGCAATTTACAAGAGGGCAATGGTTCACCAAGTTAATTTCCAATAAACAGCTTCGACAACCAGCTTAGCATTTGAGTTAACCTTCACAACGCTTTCCTTCAACGGGATCAGCCAGGCGGTTTCGAGTGGACATGAGGGCACAGGTTCATTGTGAGTGTTAATTTCCAATAAACGGCTTCGATAACCAGCTTAGTGTTTAAGTTAACCTTCACGACGCTTTCCTTCAACGTAATCAGCCAGGCTGCCTCGAGTGGACATGAGGGCACAGGTTCATTAGCAGTGTTAATTTAAAAAAAAAAAACAAAACAAAAAACCTCCAATAAACAGTGTAACGTTTGAGTTAACCTTTTCTGGGGTTCCTTCAGTGTAGTGTGCAATGCACGCCGTCAGTGGACATGAGGGCTCTGGGTCATCACGTTAAAGTCCAATAAAGAATCTCAATAAACAGCTTAAAACCCGAGTTAACCCTTTGGACGGTTTCTGCGTTGCAGTCAGCCACGCCTTGACGGAGCCGAACGTGACTGTGAGTCATACACGTGTCAAACTGTCTGCCAACCGCACCCCCAAGTGTGACTCTCGACAATAAAGTTAACATTCGCCCCACTGCGTCCCCCAGTTCCGTCTATCGATTAATGACGTAATGACCGCAGTTTCTTGGGTTTTCTCCCAGGGGAAGCTGACCGCTGCAGCAGCGAACGATTGGCCCTCCAAAATCCAATCTTGTCTGAAACTCATTTGCCTGTAGCGTTGTCTATTAGGAAACGTCGGTTTCAATTACCGTCAAGAGCTCAAACAGACATTACTTGTGTTTGCTTACAACTCACATCATGTTTTCCACCAGCAGAGAACTGCACTGCTCGCAGGTGTTTCTTCTGCTTGTGAAAGATTTTTTGCGGTGTAGTAATCAGAACGTTAGAGCATTTTGGCAAGGATGCAATAATGTCGACTGCATAATTGACATTGAAGGACGGCAATATTATAGGAAAACCAGGGTCTTCGGGGTGGGTTTATCGAAATACCGCTTGGACATTTAAACGTCTCTCTCCCTCTCTCTCTCTCTCTCTTCGCTAGGATTTTCCTCTCCTTCGTTGTCATTTCTTTGTGTCCATGTTCGATATGCTCTCTCTCTCTCTCTCTCTCTCTCTCTCTTCACGTCCCCTGCCTATCTTTGATCACGGCTAAACCCCCAAACCACTCCGCTATTTTGTCTAGTGGTTGTCGGGGAAGGGGGGGGGGTGGAATTTGTACCAAACTGATTCCTTGGTCCGAACAGTGGCTTCTTTTTGTGCAATCTCTGTACTGGCACAGTCTTTCAGTGGAAAAGGGACTGCACTCTGGCGTCTACATTTTTAAACCAGAGAGTTGTGGGCCATTCACAGTCATCTTCCCGTGACCCGTCATGCTCTTTTTGACGTCACGGCGGTGTCATTAGCCCTCTCACGTGACCCAGGCAGTGTTCCCTTACGCGTATCGCCCTTTTGCTGTCAATCAACTGATTAATACTGGTGGGGGTTGTCCAGATCAGTCAGTCGAGGGTGGGGATGTAGAAGCCAAGAGATTTTCATGCTCGGTGAAGCGTCCGTCAGATTTACGCGTTGTCTGTACACGTGTCAAGCTGAAAGAGGAAGAATTGAGTCTGAAGCACTTGACTGTTGACTTCTTTATTTGGGCTGCACCCATCTGACTGCTGTGCCGACATTGCTGCCGAAATCGGACGCCAGCCAGGGGATGGCTGCGGCTTGCTTCCAATTTTGTATGTCTGAAAACCCTGATAGCGTTATTGAAAATACGATAATGGTGTTGTTCGAACATCCTACGAGATTGTGTCTGACACTGATGTATGAAAGGAAATCATGTTGATAAAAACAAATGTTTGATCTGGATAAGTGTTAAACAGCCAATGAGTCGGTACTCGGTAGCAGTATTTCTGAAATCTAATTTTAGGCCTGATATTTTATGGCTGGAGTTTATTTCTTGGTTTCTTCTCGTTTGTATCCATAATTCCTTGAATCTGAGCACATTTGGTGGTGTTTTGTCCCTCTCTGTTGTCAAGGAAGGTACGTTTTGCTTACTTGCCGTAAACTGAATGGGGGTCAAATAATCGGTTCTTCTATGGCCCTCTCACAAACGTTGTGGATGTCGTTTATTTCCGTACTTCATAAACAGGGCTACAAAAAGACGACCGTAAACTGTCTGCTCCGTTTATGGGGAGACGTTAGTGTTTGATCGATGTTACAGAACTGACGGAGATTTTCTTGGTCTGATCGAGACAAGGATGAACATAGCTTGGTAATTGCTACAGTGTTACGTGCCTTGTGTTTGAGACAGCTGGAAGAGATGGCTGTCTAGATGAGGCAAAGCTTTTCTCGTGATCCTTGTGGTGGGAGTGGGAATGATGTCGGTTTACATGAATCTTTGTTTCGCCAGCAGACATCTCATGTAAATGGCCCTTGAAGTAGGCCGTAAGCAGCTGTTTTTGAACAGCAGAGTTCGTAAAAGTCGTTTAGTTTTCGCGTTCTTCTGGCTGTTTGATGGAATTCGGAACTTCATTGTCATTGCCAACGCAGCCCATCATGGAGCGTATTGCCGACAAAATGATGCTCCTTAAATCGTGAATTGACGTCTTCGATGTTGCGTTGTCACTGGCAGTCATGTATACATTACTATTACAAGAACACCATTTACTGACCAGTGGCAATAGAAATCGTGCAGGTTTCAATCTCTGCTGTCATAAATTCGTTCAGTCAGTTTCCTCTTTTCCGAATGATTTCTTGGATTAGCCTATTCCTGTCTTAGGTCCTTGTTGGCGATGAGAGGGCCCAAGGACCGCTGTGACAGAACTTACGATCCTTGGACGTGTTTCAGATCGGGTCTGTGCTCTCAATGCACTCTCTGACCGGTTAACAGAGGACAATGCTATATTTAGATGAGCGGTGTGATAGAAGTGACCGCCAGCCTTTCATTAGATCCGCTAGTGATCTGCAAGTCAAGGGTGTGTGTGTGGGGGGGGGGGGGAGGGTCCAGGATATCCCCACGGATCCGTCCTGCCCTCACTGCCATGCCATGTGTTCATTTTTTTTTCTTGTTTTTCTCCTCTACTAATGACTTTAGTTTCTCATGCTGTGTAGTTATCGTTGTCGTCCGCTCAGTTCAGGTCTTCAAGTTCCGTAGGTTTAAGCCAGTTCTTCTAATTCTATTTTTCATCTTTCTGCGTTTGCCGATGTAGTCAGAGAGGCTCCCTGTACACGGTCGGGGAAACCGAAAACAAATCGGCCCCAGAACTGTAGATTCTGAAGACATCAGCTGCAGCCAGACTAAATACACCCTACACATATATCCGTAGTTACCCCAGGCTGTGTAGACAATAAAGCATGTCGCCCTGTGTTACAGCTGACATTTTTCATGAGGAACGAGTGTTCTTTTTAACACACACACACACACACACACACACACACACACACACACACACACGCACGCACGCACGCACGCACGCAGGGGGGTGGGGGGGGGCGCACAGAGACAGAATGACAAACATACCGTTAGCTACGAAAAACAGGCAGACAAGTGTTTCCACAGACTGCCAGACAACGAAATCGAACTGTTGGTAGACACGGAGGACGATAAAGATCTACGTCACTGTTATACACAGCAGACAGACAACAAGCATCCCTAACGTTTGTCTGTTGGCTGTGTGCCCCGCACTGAGACTACGGCAGCGGTGGGAGAAGCCCGCACCTAGTGTCCAGACAAAAAGTGCCCTCTCGGGACCATTTGACACACGCGGCTTTACGATGGCAGACAAATCTGCTCTTTACTTTCGCCATCCAGACTCCAGCGCGTGTGGCTTCAGGGAATCCGGCTGCCATTTTCAATTATCGTCATAATATGCTTCTGATCCGATAATACTCTATCTGATGCTGCCCCAGGGAGGTATCGTGGTTTGTTCGGCTTCCCGGCCTGCCCCTGCCTTTTACTTCCCTCCCCTTTATGTCTATTATCTCCCCTTCATACAACTCCCTCGATAATCCTTCCGACCGCTTCGAACCTCGCCTCAAAATCCCCTCCCCCACCCCTCCCCCATCTTTTCCTCCGCTTTTCTCCCCTTCCCCACTTGGTGTATTAGTGGAACTGTGCTTTATTATTATTCTTCCCAGGCATCACGTATTTCTTTGCGGGGTGCCTGCCCTCCTCGTGACCAAATTTGTTTTACCAAACTACATCTTGCCATGACGGTGATCCGATCGTCAACAGCAAGAGCGTATTATTTATGGTTTTAATTCTTCGATCGCTCTCCCGATCCACGATTTTCCGTCGATTTGTTTTCGTCCTCGGCCATTTACTGATAAGGCATTTCCTCCAATTTCTACCGGTGTTCTGTCTTGCCTCATTTTTACTTCGCGCTATCATCATCGCCGCCTAGCTAGACGTTTTTTTGTTTTTGTTTTTGTTTTTTGCTGCTGGGGCAAATCGCAGCGGTTCTATCAGTGGGTTGTGTAATGGCGGGTTTTTTGTTGCCCTGACAAGATAGTGCTATCTGGGAGCGTTGAAAGCAGTAAGTCTGACGTGGGTCGGATACCTACTGGTTGTGCCGTGCTGGTGGGGACGTGGTGGTGGTGGTAGTGGTGTGTGGGGGGGGGGGGGGGAGTACAGGGCGCGTGTTTACGACGGTTTTCTTGCAGATAAATGGTATCCTGGATAAACCTGGTTGTTGGGATCAGTTCACAAGAATTTTCAGACGTGGACTTATCAAAAGTGTTTCCATTCCGCCTACAGTTAAACGATGTAGTATTGATACTCAGAATACTGAGGCGCGAATCGTGACCACTGATTATTTTTATGATGAGTAATAACGAGAGTCATGGTATCTGTGGTATTATTCATTTATTCATCCAGTTTCCCACCTAGTTAGGTGTTCAGGCTTGGTAAATATGGCTGGTGCAGAGAGACAGACAGACAGACAGATGGTATTATAATGCAATCTGTCACATCTGTTTGCTATGGAAAAAATCGACTCAGAGTATCAAGTTTGATTCGGACACAGTTGATTTCAAAATTATTGTTCCAAACAAGATCCTTGTATTATTCTGCTATGGACACCCCCCCCCCCCTCTCAACTCCAACACCCGATGATGATAGTGTAGTGGTGTAGATAGCTCTGTTTGGCTTTTTAAGGGCGATAAGAGACGGTGGTGTTTTTAGCTGAGTACACACACACACACACATCACACTTCCTGACAAAAGGAGGGGAACGGTGGAGTGCGCCGTAATCGAATCAACGTTTAGAACCCTCAACCACCGCCATACTCTGTCAGATAGACGGCGCATATGAAGTAGGGCTCCGTCGCCAAAATAAATTAGGTAAGAGTTTGGACGTCGTTAGTTTGCACAGTAAGCTCTTTACGGGCGCGGAGATGGGAGGGGCCGGCGTCATTAGAAACACATTTGAGCCATCTACTGGTCGTTCGGCGTTGCACCTGCGGGGTTTTGTCGTTACCAACCCCGCCGTTCAAGGGAAGTTGTCTGGGTTTTAATTTGCTGAACGACAGGTATCCCCTGTGTCTCAGAGATATGAGGAGAGATAAAATGACTATATATGTCCTTCACTCCATTCATTTTTTGCTTCTGAATGGCTTTGAAACCGTTGCGGTAAGGGGGAAATGCCTGCGTAACGATGATGTATATGAAAGGTTCTTCAGGTGGGAAGCAATTAACTTGTTAACTTCACCCTCCTTCTGACCCTTAGATTGTTCTTTTTGTGTTATACCCCTTTAAATATTCAATGTAGACATCTGGTTCATGTTTGCCTTCGCTTTTTTGTCACAGCAACGGGAGGTGTGAAAACTGGCAGTCTACGACTTAGTTAATACAGTTTTGTTTACTGCTGGGGAAAAAAGTCATTGATTCACTGACTGACTTGTTCTGTGTGCCTCAATCAGGATTTGGCTGGAGTATCCGTCACGCACGTGATAAATGTACAGTTAACATTGCCCCCCCCCCCCCCCACACACACACCCTTGCCCCCCCCCCCCCCAAAAAAAACAACAACAACAAACAAACAAAAAAAACAAAAAAAAACAAAAAAAAACCACACAAACTTAGAGCATACTGTTACTTCGTTCTTGGTCATATTCTCCCGAAATATCCTTATTGCCTTATGTAAATTGACGTAACCTCGTTCTGTCATCATTTGCCGTACACGTGGTTTGACTCCTGCTGTTTCTCACGTTTCCTACTGATCCACTTTCACGGACGTTAAACAAAATGGCCGAGCATTTTCCTGGTGCTGCATCGATAGCTATGTTTCAACGACGATTGCTCACGCTCTCAACTCTCAACTCTTCTTTCAAACTGAAGTCCAAGGCAGTTTTTTTCAGGTGTTTTTTGTTGTTGTTGTTGTTTGTTTCAGTGTTTGTTTTTCTGGTGCTAATCAGATTTCAAAATGGAAAAACGCGGTGCTAGTGCTAACGTCTTTAGCTGAGAGCACTGAATTGCCAACGAAAGGTTTGAATCGGAGTAACACCGAAAAAACGCACGTCCATTTTGTTTAACACCCGTCAGTTCCACAGTCTTCCAATTGGTATACGACACAGTGTGTGCACGTGCTGGATACATCATGGCGGCCTGATGGGAGATTTTACAACCTCTGTGCCAATATTCAGTCACTCATGCGTGGCACTCGAAGGTTCCGGATCTGGCGGTCTGTGATTCCCATTGACTGACTGACGGCTGCAGAACGTCTTCATTCTCAGGCCGCTTCACCTTTGTCTCGATTCCAGAAATCAGCAGGCGGCAGGGGGAATGTGTGTACCTCCAGGCACGTTTCGGTTTTCTGGTTTTCAGACACTCCAAATGTTTCCCTCGGAAATCTCCATTTTTTTTGTGCGTGTCTTTGCTTTCTTAGCTTGCGTACGTCTACTTTTTCCCAGCGAACCGCTATACCCCCCGCACTGCAAACACTTTCCTAGACTGGGACAGAAAAAGACGCGAAACTTAGACAGACTGTTCCGTTTTCATTGTTTTTTTCTCGTTCTGCTGGTTTTGCAAAGGCGTCACACTGATTTATTTATGGTGTGCAGACTCCCAGAGTTCACTCTCAAGAAAAAGAAAGAAAGAAAATAAGAACAAACAACAAACAAAGGAACAAAAAGCCATCGAGTTTCTTGCAAGTTAATTGATATACAAGGCAACAAAGTCAGTTGTGCCATTTACAGGCTGTCGTGTGGAGTCTGACAGTTTCATTTCTTGTGTATCTAGTCAATGAGCCGCGTGTGCACATTGTCAATGAGCCGCGTGTGCACATTGAACATATGACCGCAATGGCAGATTTTGAAAAATCACTTGTATGACAGATCAAGATGCCAGTACTGACATGTTGTAACATGTAATGTTCCTTTTGGCCACTGAGTAAACTCCTCGCCTGCTCCATACTGAGCAGAGGAGTTCTTGTGTCTGAAGGCACAGAATGTTAACGTTTGGAAAGGCTCTAAAAGTATCATTCAGTGATTGTCTACATGTACACTGCCAGGGAAAATCACTAGTGGAACACCATATCAAGTAAAAATAATACGCTGTCGGACATGGGGGTCACGTGACGTCTGCCCAATTTCCGTTTACGTCTGCCATTGATGAAGGTTGACTGATACAGATGCCGGCTCAAGGTCTAACGGGCAACGAGATAGAGCAAAAAGCTATCAAGATGTCTCCGAGGGAGGCAGAGATAATGGCCAAAACACGCCTTGTAGATGGAAGGGGGCCGTTAGGGTCCATGATAATCGGCCTGCACACTGGTTCCAATCCAGAAGAAAAACTCTACTACAGCAACAGCGGAAAAAGCGCCTGCTCCACCACCTCTACCACCGCCGTCACTAGCACCAACAGCACCCAGCCATAACAACAAAATCAAACAAAACAGCCGCACTCGCCACTGTGCCACACTAACATATCACTTAAAATGTTTCACATTTTCGGCAGCAACATGCTGCTTTGCATTTCACTCCCGAATGAGTCTTGGTTCCAAACGACATTGCGTTCTCACGGCTTCAGTTTTGGGTGTTTCCCCATTCCAGAGGCAAAGGGGTGTTGTTTAGGAACTTGCTTGCTGTACCGTTTGCCGGCTTGCTTGCATACTGTTTACTTTGTTACATCCTTCTTGCTGGTGACATAAATCTAGCCCACTTACGCTTACATAGACCTATTCCCATGTACGATCCATCTTCCAAGACATTTCTTGCTGCGCAGATGGAACGTAGAACAAGAAAAAGAAGAAGAAGAAGAAGAGAGAGAGAGAGAGAGCTCCCTGAGGACACAAGATGATACCTTAAGCTAATGAAACGTTCATCTTTTTTCCTCGTCGTCAGAAGAACCCACACTCACTGGAAAGAAGGGGAAGGGCTGGATTTTTGGAAGAGGGGAGATGAAGATAATGTCCAACACCTTAGCCTGGAGGAGTAGCCTGCGGACTGATGGTAATGATGAGACAGAGTTATCTCTTCCCCTTATCTCAGTGCCACTCGTCTGTCTGTTGGTGTTGTGCTGTGTTTACTGGCGCTTCTCCTCTCTGTAGTATAGGGTCAACGTTCTTTTTCAGGTCTTGCTAAGCCAGCCTCTTTGCTTCATCTTGTCAAGGACGTTGGAACGGATTTTCTGGACTGATGTCATCCGGGGGAAATTTGCGCGCTTTCCATTTCCAGAGTACTTTAGATCTAGAGTCAGTTATTATTTGCAGGCCTCTCGGCAGGGATGGGGGGCTTACCAGGTCAAAGACATTTGGCACTGCCTTGAATGTTTGGTTATGACGTAGAATGGAGAATAGAAAACGCTGACACTGAGTGGTTGGCTCTTTGACTTCGCTGCTGTTAACGATTTTCTTTCTCTACATTATCACTTCATGTACAAAGCGGACGCCACAAATCTGGTTCATATCTAGCCATCTTCGATCCCACATACCACCGAAAACTGTTTTAAAAGCACGGAATGTCATTCAGATCCGCCGCTTCTTATATCAGTGTGTATATCTGATGATGGCAAACACGAGGGTTGCACCCCCTGTGCATTGCTTTATTCTCATACTGAGATACTTAAATATGCACGACTGTCGAATGTCTGGTCAGTTATTCCGACATGTCCTTTTTTTTCTGACTCGGAAACAGCCTGTAGGGTCACGTGCTAGGTACTCGGAACGAAACGGGCTGAAATTACATATATATGACAATTCGTCCAAAATCAGTCAAGTTGCTATGTTTCTTGAAATTTTGTGACATGCGTTTGACGATGTCGTAGATACATGGCGTGCAGTCTAAGGCCTATGCTCCATAAGTTTGTTTGCATGCCTAGTACTTCGGGAAATCGTTCGGAAAGTGACTCGATCAAATAAGTACTCTAGGACCAGACTATGACATTTACCGACCAAACTTTCAAGTAAGTTTTCCCCGAAACTAAGCTACTATCAGCCACGGCCAAACTTTAAGTTCGTGTATGGTTAGGTGCCTCTATCAATTAGACGCTTGGCTGAACGTAACGAGCGCTTGAAAATGGCCACTTGAGCGGACTGGACATAAAACTTCACCGGTGACCAACTCGTAAATGCCACTCCTGATCTCTGTAAGTGGCGAACCTCGGGCCATAAGTAGCGGTATTATTTTTACTGGCCTGTAATCCTGGGAGGGGGAGGGGCCGGGGCCGGGGCCGGGGCCGTAGTTTGCACCTGTCTTCCATGGGTCATTTGTCAGGAGCTGGACAGGTACGGGTATACACTGACATGCACTGGCACGCACGAACAGAGAGAGAGAGAGAGAAAGAGAGAGAGAGAGAGATGCCTCTGAAACTTTTTAATGTCTTTCAGATTCTGCAGCGTTTATAGGTTTTTTGTTCTTTCTGATGCTGTGTACAGTTTCATCCTTTCAAACCGTCGTGAACCTTTTCATAAGGAGAAAAATTCAGTTGGGTTACAGTTAAAAAAACAAAACCAAAAACAAAAAAACTTGAAGCTAGCGGTAGCTCGTGATGGATTTGTACCATGTATACTGAACACGAGCGAAAAGATTTGGTGTGGTGACCTTCAGCTGACTGTAGAAAGTTCCAGCAGGCCCGTCTGTACTGATTCTTGTAGATATCCGATTATTATTATTATTATTATTATTATTGAGAGCCCATCTTCGGACTTCCTGACAGTTATGCCATAATACGTTAAATCGTTGCCCAAGCCGGCACTTTGTATAAATATGTATGTCCCATATGTCCCGTCTGATGGCAACTCCATTTTTTTTTCATCTACTTACGCTAGTCTGTGCCGTGGCTGATACGTATACTTGAAGCAGGAGCGTAATAGGAGAGCTGCTACATAAAAAAAAGGTTTATGAACATGAAACGAACTGTGGCGCCGGCTTGATAAGGAGCAGTGTTCACAGCGGTTGGACGTTTCTTCTGCCGGCTAGACTATACTTCTCGCTTAGCGCGTAAAGTGGCATCATTTATGGTTCCATTATCAAAGTAAACATGTCTTGTCGCCGGGTTCCTCAGACTGAGGGTGGGTACACTTGCACTTGCAAGCTGTTTGTCTTTGTGGAAACCGTGTCAGTTCGTGCTCAGCAAGTGAAAGAAACACAATGTGCAGAATACAGGGCGAATGTTCACCCAGTCAAACATGGGCACTTACGTTGGTGTATTTTCTTTAAATCCTCCACAGTCTATCACTCTGGCACTGTATCTGTCAGTTTATCTGCCTTTCTACTTATCTGTTTGTTTATAATTATTATTCTCTCTCTATCTATCTATCTGTCTGTCTGTCTATCTATCTATCTATCTATCGATCTATCGATCCATCTGTCTGTCTGTCTGTCTGTCTGTCTGCAGTGCGTTTTAATGTAGTTGAGCCGGTATAAGCAAGCTAGTTAGTGCTCGGCGGGCCGTGAGTTCTAATCCCGCGTGGAAGCCAGAATTTTGATCTGTCTCTTTTTTCTCGTTACCCTGTCGTTGATATCACCGTTACATAATGAAAAAGGACGCCAAACAACCAACCAGCGTTCTAAATACATTTCTTGACGGTCACTTAAATTCTCTTTTCTCCATTCTCCCTTTCTCCAACACAATCCTTCTGACCTAATACCCCTGTTTGCCACTCTCAGCCGTTCTGTGATTTGTCTTGGGTATCAGACTTCGCACTGCACGCAGCTGTGACACAATTGTAGAGACATTGTGCCCGTGAAGGGCTTGTGACAGTCCATTAAATGGCCGTAAATAGTGTGTCGTTTGTAACCCTACCCGATAAAGCTGACTGCCGGAATGCGAGTGGCCTACACCTCAGCTATATGACTGCAAGGCTGAGTATAGTTGTAAGCAGCTGAAGGGGGAGTCTAATGACTCCTTGCTTGGGAGACGATCGAATGTGAAGTTTCTTACACTTTTGAAAGTTTCTTTGACTCCAAACATTTGCAAAACTAACCAAAATGAGAAAGTTTAAAAAAAATAAAAAGGCAGAAATACAGAATGAAAGAAAGAAAATGCGGAAAGGAGGATGTTATTCCAGTGCATTTCAAGCACCGGTGATCTGTCCAGTGTTCTTCATAAACAAAGGACATGATCGCAGGAGAAAACGGAAGAGAACACTTTATTCTAGGGCACGTTCTGGGCAGACAGACAAAAACAATTGCTGGAGTTCAACAAATAAACTAGCAACTACACTGGAACCGTTAAGTGGAAATCGATAAAAACTGCACGACAGAACCTGAGAGGCCAGACCATTCACCACTTTCTTTCAGCATCTTCAGCATGCTCTGATCTGAGATCAGCTCTGATCTTTTTTAACGATGCTCTTCTTGCAAACTCACCTTTGCTTACATACCACTGTGAACAATACTGGTGGTGCTGGCATTTTGAGAAGAAAGCGGTGGCCAGATACAGTCCCAAACTATTTTATCTAAACTACCTAGCTCAGTGCATCCAGCAACAGGAATCTGCTACACAAAAAGCTTGAGACGGAATCATAGGCGGCTTTGTTCTGAGCGTTTTGAACGTCAGCCATTAGTCTGACATTGAGTACGGTATCATCGTCAGTCTGAGTATGCAGTACGGTAATGAATGTCAAATGTTCGACATAACAGACTGCTCAGCTGACACATTGAAACAGTTTTACAGGGACGGCATTCTGTTTCAGTGTCACTTCCACTGAGCGGTATCGTGGATAACTCGGGTCTCATACATTGTACAAGTTGAACTCGTAGTTGGAGCGGAATGCAAGAACGGTGCAGGAATGCCGATTTTGCCTGTCAAGCCGTCATGTGTGAGGGGTCGTCAACATTTACGGAACAATTGCCACAGGCTGTAAAACTCACACGAGGTCAAGTGTGAAGAGGCTGTAATCTCGTCAGCATCTCGCTCTCGTGAGATCTGACACAGCTGTGACCCCAGAGTCAAGGGGGATCATAACGGGCAGAGTAGGTGCTCCTGGCTTTGCTTCATGTAAGGTTCGTGATCTGCAAACGACCAGTTATGTCAGTTATGTGATATCGCAAACACATCGCGTTCTTCAGAGAGACGCTGAGATGCTAGGGAATTCGGACTGTTGATTTTCCTGCATATTTTCCTCGCTGTTCCCCCGCGCTATCGCCGGTGATTTATATTTGGCTGCTAAGCCGTCCAAGGGCTATATAGCTGTATTTACAATATAAAGGGTTGACGGCCTGACCTGACCACGTTCGAGTGTTATGTTTTTTGCGGATAAGTCCAAGCTGTCAGAGTTTGACCAAGTTGAGCTGAAGCCGCCCCGCCCCGCCCCTCTCCATTGCTACCCATATTCACGGCGTCCGTTGGAATATAACAGTCTATTCCATTAATTACAACCAGGAACCAGTACAACCTTATTCAATACACGCTTATACTGAGCAAAATGCTGACGCCGCACTAAGCATCTATCCTCCCTTAATTAACGCATCCGGCGAGAGGTCACTTAATGAACAGCTCCCCCAGCGGGAACCGAAAAGATACGCACGACCTCTGACCCCGCACGATAAGTCTTTCGGCTCCACTTTTACCACGATGCTTATGTGGTACATAGAAGTGTTCCTGTGCATGTATACTCCACGCCATGTAGTGCCAGAGACTGAAATGATTCAGATTTTAACACACTTCCCCTTTAAATGGTGGCCTACACACACTACGAATCTTTAAAAAAGTTCAAATTCAGTATATTAAAAATGTTGCTCTCAGGTTTGCTTTTATTGTGTGCCTTTATTGCTTTATTGTCCTACACATTGCTTAGCTCCAGTATATGCACTGTTTAAGTTCAGTACATATATATACACGCTAAATAATGCTTTCAGTTTTTTTGCCATTATTTTCAGTTTGTGCTTCATAGACTTGGAACACTATTTAGCGCCACTGAGAAAGTATGGCCATTCAATCAGGCAGATCAGTTGCTTAATCAGTGCAATGCATACGTAAACGCTAAACGCTAGAAATGATGCTTTCATTTTGTGTTTTAATTTCATTGACGTAGTTCCTGACAGTGGACTATTCAAGTTCATAATTACACGCGAAATGGTGCTTCCAGTTTCTGCTGTTATTTCATGGTGTCAGTACCGGCTGAGATGTAGAGTTTACTCCGTGGCACCGTGTGTTCGTATGAATTGCTAGACTGTAGGCTAAAATACTGCAGGGTTGATGGTTTGTCGGCTGAAACTGGAGGGGATTACACCAGGCTTTAAATGGTGAGAGATTACGAGCATTTACGCGGGTCAGTATTGCTTTACCGACTGCGGATCGTCTCATGGTGTGCATTCGCCAATTTGTCACGTGTCTGGGTGTCGTGGGGTCTCTAGTTTCGAGTGAATAAGTTTCTCACTGGTTTTGGTGGCAGACTGGCTTTGTGCTTTCGGTAGGGTGTTAGTCAAGCTACTGATGTTGCTCATCGGGTGTGTGTGTGTGTGTGTGTGTGTGTGGGTGGTGTGTGTGTATGTGTGTGTGTGGGTGGTGTGTGTGTGTGTGTGTGTGTGTGTGTGTGTGTGTGTGTGTGTGTGTGTGTGCGCGCGCGCGCGCCAATATGTGATATTTTAGATAAGATACACTGCCGGTATAATACAGACAATATAAGATCACATACCACGTTCGTTTTTGCATAGAACTTAAACCATTCGCTGGTTATTGTCATGTCACAATCATGTGATTTGTTTGTTAGTGTGTGTGTGTTTGTTAGCTTGTTTGTGCTCGTCTGATGTTGTTGTCCTTCTTATTTTGATTAACATCCCTACATTTATTTTTATTTGTTCCCGTAGTAAACCTGTATCTGCAATCCTGTGTTTCAGACTGCGATGAGGTGTTCCAGCAAGGAGGAATGCAATTCCAGGGAGACTACTACATCATGATCAAGCCTGACGGAGTTGCGCACCCTTTCAAGGTTCTGTGCACCATGTTCAACAACTCAGGTGAGCATAAGACGTGTGGGGTCGTTGTGGGTGTGTCACATACTACAAGTTGGTTGGCTGGGTGGTTGGTTCTTTGTGGGTTTAACGTCCTTGTGCCACCGCTTAAGGGTGATAACAGAGACAGGTCAACGAGAAAAAGGCCAGCACAACTCTGTGGCTACTAGCCCGGATTCGAACTCACGACTGATCCGAACATTGCAAGTCGAGTGCTTTATCAGTTTACGGGCTCCTCGCTTTTTTCCCGGCTTTATTGCAGGAGTCGTGCAACCAGTGCGAGAGGTCGGGGTTGAGAATCTGAAATTAATGCTAGTCCGACGCTGGAAAAGCTGAGCTGACCCTTTCATCCGCATCATTCTAACGTGTTGATGTCCGGTGTGTGAGTGAATCCGCGTGATTCGCGTGATTCACTGATGTGAGCATGCGTGTTGGATTCATTTTGCGGCGTGCCTGTATTAATGCCATTATTATCATCAAAAGATTTGTTCTACTATCTATTGTGCATGCACGCGCTAGTTTGTCGGTACCTGTGCTGTTTTACTGGTGTGCTTTCATTACTTTAATTATTTAATTATTTTCGTGACTCGTGCTGTAGGCTGGACAGTGATACAGAAGCGACTCGATGGCTCAGTGGATTTCTTCCGCTCCTGGGTGGAGTACAAGAAAGGGTTCGGATCCCTGGAAGGCGAGTTTTGGTTGGGCAACGATTACATACACTACCTGACCACACAAGGTGAGTCGAGTCTTTTAAACGCTTTCTTTTACGGTGTATCAGTCTCAAGCTCTTTAAACAAAGTCTTACAATTTCTTGGAGATGCTTGCCAGTTTAAGTGTTTATTCGTGCCAAAATACGTTCCATCCGTCCTTTCAGTAAATTATGCTATACACACACACACACACACACACACACACACACACACACACACACACACACACACACACACCATTACTTTCTTCTAAGATAATAAATGAATTAAAAAATAAACAATGAAAGTTTCTCCCGGCGTCCGCCTTCCCAAACAGATTATCGTACAGGAGTCTTCGTTTGTTATGACGAAATATTATTCTGTCCGACGTGACATCACTCACACAGGCATGGTTTTGTTGTTTTCAAAGTTGTTTTGATTACAGTAAAAAATAAATAAATTAAAAAACACCTAAATTTCGTTTCAATTTAAGACTAAATATGAAAACATGCATTTATTTTTATTTCGTTCATGACTGCCGTTACCAGCTTACAGTGTATTCCAATATCTACAGATTATTGCAACAATATTCAACAATAACAACAACAAGAGGAAAACAAAACACATGAATAATCTGCGCTAGTAACTGAAGCAAATGTCGATATCCTGACTGTGCGTAAAGGTGTCACATTTAATACATATATCACATACCAAAGCTGTGTGAGTCTAGAAGCAAAGCGCTACAGTGGTCACGATCTCGCAGTAGTCCCCTTAACAATTTAGTGTTTAATTATAACAGATGATGGTTGTGTCCGTTATACAGATGAATGGATGATGGTTAAGGGCGATTTCCAGATTTATGACAATTACAGGATATTAATGTTGAACGAGTGCGGTTTCATTTCGTCGAGTATGCTTTTATGAATTTTGTTTATGCTCTTGCCAAAAAACGTGTTTCCAGTAGGAGTTCCTCGCCGATATCCACAATGACAAAATATGTACATCTACAACACAAATAAATTATAACATTGTTACAAAAAAAAGTTTAAAAGTTTTTTAAAAGAAATTTTTAAAAAGTTTTAATAAACGTGAAAACAAAGGAAAAAAGAGTTCCCTCCACTTATCCTTGAAAGAACTCACGGTGCTACAATTTAACATCTGACCGAATGCCGTTAGCCATTTGGCCAATCAGATGTCCGCATTTCTTTGAGATACAATCATATGTTGATTCATGGCACCGGTTGTACCTCAGTGTCGCTTGCACATTTCCACCGTTATCACACACACATCATTCTATTAGTTCAAACTTGCAAAGGAGAACCCTTCCGTTCTGAGCGGCAGAGGTAGGAATAAAAACTCCACAGTTGTATCACAGCTCGCGTTCATCACAGAAAGAAGACAAAATTGTAACCACAGACCATTTTGCAATAGTAGTCTTTGTACAGTAGGTCAGCTAACTGAACAGGTTCCCAGGGGTCCGTGTGTTAGACTGACGTAAAGTTTTCACATTGTCAGCTGTATCACCTACTCCAAGTTTGATTTGCACACAACCACGTATTAAAGAAGCGTCACGTGGAGCTCGTACAATCAACTCCTTGCGACTGGTCACAGTGTGAAGTTAGCTGCCGGTGATTGGTCAAACTGTTTTCACTTTCCGGGAACCATCAAGGGCCAGCTTGCCGTACTTGATGTCGTATTGGTACTTCTGTCCATTATCTGAAACAAAGTTGTTAGGATTGGTCGATTGCCATTTGCTATAGGATAGTGCTGGAAAAAAAATATATATATATTAGGGTTGTTGGGTGTGTGGGCGTGTTTGTGGGGGGGGGGGGGGAGGAGGTTAATAACTTCTGAAATAATTGTAAGGGTGCACTGTGCATTCTACTTTCTAAGGCCGCAAAATCAATTAATGATTAAATAAATGATTGCGGAAAATATTTCTTGAAAAGCATGAATCAAACACCTTAAAGGAGTCTCCTTTTTTAATCAGCTCAACCCCAGGGTAAAACCGAAAGCAAAGATGATTGTATAAACCATTATGCTCATTTGGAGAGCAATACCATTTTCACTGAGGATCCGTCCCCTAGCTGTGGTATCATTAGCTCACTCGTATTGCCGTTATGGGCCAAAGTGGGATCATGAATTTCTGAACACCATATAATGCAAACCCCAGTCCTCTTGAAATAAACGGCTGCACATTAAACGCACTGCAGCTATTCAGGTGACGGAGTATTGTGACACCGAGTTAAACTCTTGAGCAGTGAAGGGAAATCCTGGTGACAGATCTGGGTGCATTAATGTTAAGATGACTATCTCTCTTGTGCATTGATGCATCGGTCAAGATTTCCATTTGGATCCTCAGACAGAAGTGCGATAACAGTGTGCGCGTGTAAGTGGGTGTCATTATGCGAGAAGCCGTTTTGAGGTGTGCCATGCACTGGTATTGTATAGGTTTGAGGACGTCAGTCATTTTGCTGTCTGCTGCGTTCAAGTGTGGAATATGATTTATTGATTTTATCATCACCTTTTTGACTTTTCAATCATGAACGTAATTCCGTCTGATCGGTAGCTGGAGAGAAGTTAATAGACGGACCTAGCACCAGCTTTGCATATTACAGTGAACCTCGTTCTAGCTTTGTGCTTTAGAGCTTTTGTCTCTCAGTTTTGCGAGGGACGATTTGGTTTAAAAAAAAAAAAAAAAAAAACCTGATTCGTCGACACCTTCCCTGCTTTCATTGAAAAAGGTGTTATGTAATGGGTAAACGTAGGATAAGGCAGACACTATGTAAATACGAGAAGGGTTGACCGAGGGTCATCTAATTGTAGGGCAGTTTGCCAGGGGGTTGTGTAAATTCAGGGGGTGTTGACATGAACTGCGAAGGAGTTTGCCCGGGGGTCGTGTAAATGCTGGAGAGTTTGTCTCGTGGGTAATGTCAATGTGTGAAGTTTGACTTTCGAAGTGAGGCTAATCGAGTGGGAGGATTTTGCCGTGTTTTGTTGTTGTTGTTGTTGTTGTTGTTGTTGTTGTTGTTGTGTGTATGCTAAACGTAATCATGAATTTCTGGATAGTTCATAGAGTGACTATCGTACTCCAGAAACACCCCTGGAGTGTTTCCCGCTTAGGAATTATTTTGATGTGTAAGGGTGGAGTGTTTCTGGCTCAGATGGAGACAGTTCTGCTCACTCTGCAAGTGCCCCGGAGTCAGTTGTGCTGAGGAGTAAACCTGGCATGTTACACCGGTTTGTGATTGTCAAGATGTAATCCAAAGGGCTTTGTAAAATTGTATGTCTGTGAAGGGATTCCAAATTCAGTTTGTTTCTTTTTCATTCCAAAAAAAGGGAAAGCTTAAAACATACGCCAAAAAACAAACAGCAAGATCACATAACATCCTCAAAGGGAGTAAAAGAAAACGTATGAAAGGGATTTCACCAGCAATACTTACGAGGATCCACATACTCCCCCTTGAATATCCTGGTAGGTGTCTGAGGAAAGCCGTCAGTGGTCCGGAGGGGTCGGGGTGGCGGTGTGGACGGAGCCGGGTTGGGCGAGGCGTACCTTAGCTCCGACTGTACACGGGCACGGACCGGTTCGTCCACTGTGCGCAGACGCAGAGAGTCCGGGTCAAACCTGGGCCAAGGCCCTGACATCATCACCTGACTGACGCTGTCGTACGGGGACACGTCATCCTCCGGAACTGTCATCAGCGCAGGGGCAGCAGCCAACTTCCGTCTGTCCACTCTGCGAAGTCGTCGGTCACTCGGCTTGGCTGAGAGGAGAGGAGCAAGGACCGGTTTCACAGGGGCGGAGAATGGCGGTGGTTTATCTACCTTGAGTCGGTTCTCTCCCTTGCGGTGGTGGCCGTCGTCCTTGCTGGTGTAGTAGGCGAAAGGTGGCGCTGTGGCTGCGGATGGCGGTTTGATTTGCCCCGGTCTGTAGCCAAAGTCGATGGGTTTTGTCGGTCTGTAAGTCTGCACTGTCCAGGGGTAGGCGAAGTAGTCCTGTCTGGCCTGCACAAGATCAGAACATGTCATAACTGTAGCGGACGAGGACATCGTGTGCACAGGACAACAGCCTTACACTACCGGCAATTAATCGTGTCCTCCTTATCAGTCCTATGACGATGCCGAAGGAATCGTTTGCCAGATAGAGGGAGCCGGGGCGGCCGAATGGTAGAGCGTTGGACTTCTAATGCTCGGGTCGTGAGTTCGCATCCCGGCTGAGGCCAAATATTTTTGCTGGCTTTTTTTTATCGTTGCCCCGTCTTTGGTATCACCCGTATGTGGTGGAAAAGGACGTTAAACACCCAAACACCCACCCACCCACCCCCGTTTGCCAGATATGACAACAATACATACGATCTGCAAATTAATCTAAAAAATGCGATCTAAAAATAGAGAGGCGGGTGGTGCTGCGCCGTGGCGACGCGCTTCCCCCGAGGGAAGTAACCCGAATCTCCCGAAAGTAATAATAAAGGATTAAAAAAAAAATGAAACGCATGCTTGGCCGGAAGCTGAAAGAAACAAGGTCTAGTTCACAAAACAGTCTTTGCCCTATACAGCTACAACTGCTATACGTACCGGCTGAAAGAGATGTTCAGGGTGTGGACACTTCACCCCATCATACATCATGGACGGGATAGTCTTGTGGCTGGCACGAGGGTAGCATGTGCAGCTCCAAGGGTCCGTGCTGTCATGCGTGTACAGCCGCACTCGCCCCGGGTCCGATGGGCCGTCACTACTCCACGTGTAGTCGGACACGTAGTCGTCGTCGTAGCCGTAGGTGTAGGGCCTGTGTGTCTGGTGGTGGTGGTGGCAGTGGTGGTGATGATGAGTGTGACGTCGGTGTTTTCGAGGATGACGGTAGGTGTGGATGTAGTGGTGAGTATGCATCTGAGGTTTCTGATGAAGGACGTCGAGCTCTAGCCGAGGGAGATGGGTATTGTCCTGCCCGGTAGTGTGGGCATGGCGTCGTCGATACATTGTGACGTGGTGGTAGATCTAGACAGGCACGTCGTAAATTCCAGGCGTTGTAAATATAGAGCCTATGTCTGCGGTTTCAAAGTTCGTTCACCTGAAAAATGTAAGTGAGCATAATTTGCTAATTACGCTCAAGAGCTGTTTCAACTGGACGAGTTGATTTCTGTTCAAACAAAGAAGGTTGTTCTTGAACAGATTGAACAAGCCGTTTATCTTAACTCTCTATAGCGGACGCCTTTTAAAACATACTAGATTTTTTTGTTTGTGTCTAGTGTGAAATGTCAGCATATCAGAATCGGTATGTATGACAGAAACACACACGAACTTACACCGTCGGAGTCCTCTGTTGATTGAGCGATAAGACAGCGACGTTGCCAAAACTTAACCCGAGCCTGTTGAGTAAATTTAAGAACCAAACAGTGGAATTTAGCTCAGCACTTGTGAACAGATGAACGAGTGAAAAACTAACAACTAACTTTGACCAAGTTCATCGTATGCGTCGCACTCGAGGATTTGATGACGCTTCTAAACAGGACAGTATATGTCCAAGACATCTCACAGAGAAGGTTTGATGAACTGCAACCAAACACGTACGCAGTAACATGAATACCTGACTTTGCTGCTTGCCTGATAAGCCAGGGGTTTGACCGTCAGAGCCGGAGTGATCGCACTACCCGGTGTCCATCTTGCAATGTCCACTGGTTATACGCGCGTCAGCACACTACGTCATTCCCATGGCAAGTTGAACTGTTTCTCGTGGCCCTGGCGTCAGCGGCTTTACGCAGAAAGGATGAACAGACGAGGCGGACATTAACATTGATATCACATTCATAAATCTGTCTATCTGTATGTGCGCGATTCACAGACTGTCCTTATCACTAAGTAAGCCCAAACATAAATTGCCCCTCTAACGGGTTCTTGGCTTGCCACGCTTCAAGTCAAACTCTTCAACCCTCCACGCTACTGCTCTCTGTCCGATGAATTGTCGTACAAACACCACCTTGGACTGATGTCCTATTAATCGTGTCACGTCGACCATCTGTGCCTTTGTGAAGGTACTTGCCTAGATTCGGGCCTAACAAACAGCGCCTGTTATCAAAAGATATCATTCTTTGCTCTTTTGTCCAAGTGGTCCCTTGCCTAAGTCGTGAAAAGTGACGCACACAGACCTGTTCGGTAACGAAACCCCCGACCGACCGATCCAACTTTCCAACCACCTTTCCACTCAAAGGTCTGTAGAGACAGAAATACAGTAGCAGGACGCCACCGAAATCTGCAGTCCCCATTCATTGGCTAGGGGAATGATATATGTAATGATCGATCTTAAGTTCATTGATGTGATTTTCTTTTACGACTGTCTTCAGCGCAAGCCATCTTTCTCTACAAGGCTCCACTATACAATCCGTCTGTTGTCTTTATAGGCATCCCACGATTCGATTCGATTCGATCAAGCCAGAGTTCGACAGCAGGACTGTTTGTATGTGAGTCGTCTGGCCACGCAATATAATGCTACGGATTGTTTTGAATTCATGGACGGAGTTAACAATTACAGCAGCAAAATAGTCATTCGAGAATACAAGGGGAGAGGAGAAAATGGCGAGGGGGGAGGGGGACAAAAGGAAACTGCAACAAACAAACAACAAAAACACACAGGTTTGTCCGGGCATTTACAAAAAACAATGAGCTGCATAATGCGAACTCTGATTTTGAATAAAATAAAATAAAAACGGGGGGGGGGGGGGGGGAAATCAACGACAAAACTGTCGACTACTTACTGTTAGTATTTCACTCGTTAGAACCACACTGTAAACAACGTTCCAGAAAGATCACTAACGGCAGCAACTAAACGTCCGCCAGGTGCAGAGTGTGCTTTAGATATCCTTCAAGTGACACGACACTGATAAAAAAAACACACACCGACAGTGCCCCAAGTCACTCGAAACTGTCTCCTGATCTGACTGTCATGGAGAGAAGATTGAACTGTCTACTGTCTCTTTTTGTCGCCTGCCCTCTCTACCCTGCCCGCTCGTCAGACAACAAGGTGAGGTTCGAATGACAAATTTGGCCGAAGTGGGAGGGTTCTCTTACGCTTGAGACGGGGTCCCGCTGGCGGCCTACCCTCCAGGAGTACTTGGCTTCGTCTGAACGACAGCAATACGATTGTTCTCGGGCTGATATTTTTTCCAGCTCTGTGCGTGCTAAGTAATTCGAGTGAATCCTAGTTAATCTTGATTAATGAGCCGTGTTGTGGGGTCGTCTTTCATCCATGCAGGTATACAGACGTAGGTAAAAGTCAATCTCTCTCTCGCTGAGCTCATTCACCAGAACTCAAAGAAATCGTGAACCGTTTCACCTCTACACCACCAGGTGGTACTCCCTACATATGACCCATTATATAGTGACCGAATGGTTGTATTATCATTGTTGTTGTTGTTGGTGTTAATTAATTGGTTAGTGTGTAGTTTTAGTTCTTCAGAAAATTTGTGCATTAGTGTTATGTAAACACTATGGTTACGTTTTCCAAAACGCGCTTTTCCATGTTTATTATGCCAACTTTTGTTTAGGAACAGTTTCGCTCGTGAGTGCGCCTGTACGCTTTAAATACTCTCTCTTGGTGATTTGTAGGGCTCTTAGTGCGATACAAAGCTGTTTACGATTTGCGCGGGCGGTCGAACATTCAAATTGTTGTGTTGTTACACTGCTGGGCCGCTCAGTTCGGTCGCCAAGTACGCTTCCGTTGGCTCAGTGCCAGCATTGCAGACGCTGTCACTTTCTAGGTGTCTGAGTAGTGTGATGATAATTACCACGAAAACAGTCCAGAACGATCTGTAAGCATGAAAATGGTAGCATCAACCCCTTTAAAACAAGACATCACTACCGGGACCTGTGCTGTTTTATCGTGTTCACTTTTGAATACGGTGTACTTCACAGTTGGAGCTGACTTTCGTTTGATACAGCGCGCCAGTCTTGGGTCGCTGAAAACGCTGATACGCTTCGGTATCTAGAATTATCTGGTGTACTAGCAAAGCAATGCTTGAGTATTTTGCGTAACTGGTGGCAAGAATGTATAAAATAAAACATAGGTACATAGTGGGCCTCCACCTATTCTTTAAAAAAAAATTGCTAAGTCACTGCTATGTGACTGCGGTCACTCTGGCTCTTTTTGAAGAAAGAAAGAGAGAAGATCTGTACACTCAAAGCAGGAATAAACTAAAGTTTAAAAAAAAAAAAGGGAAAACAGGGGAGGACAGCACATGCCTGTCTCCCTCGCGTGATAAGGAACTAAATGTATTCAACACAACTACAAGTAGAACATTAATTCCGCAGTATCCATACACACAGAGGCAGGACCGAGGACGGCATTTGAAGATATTCACTTCACAGGACTTCCTGCACTATGTAGAGTAGCTTCACTCAAAGAGCAGCAAGTTCAGAAACTAAATCTATGCAAACAGCAAACATGTAACGTTCTAACTGCCCTTTGATCTCCCGATATACTGGCACATGTCAGGCCTACCTGTTCACTTCCTTATCGGAGTCCGCACAGCTGCAATAGGTGTCTGTCTCAAGTCACTCCCCGAGTAGCGAGAAAGTTCACAAATCGTTCTGAGCTCAGCTGGTAATGTATCAAATCGTACCACTTAGTCACCTGCACAATGACAGCATCTCACAGGAGGACACTGAGCCAACAGATTGCGTTGCGGTCGGTCAACCATTGACTAGGACAGTTTGAATTTTTGCCGGCTCCCACAGCCTGCAGACGACAATGTTTTGCATTCGGAGCTCTACAACTCATTAAGACAAACTATTTCGAGTACACGGGTGCACTCACAAGCGAGATTGTTCTAGAACACAAGTTGGCTTCTGCTAAGCAAAGTAAACTGTGCTTTTATGAGTACCACAGATAGACGGGCAGCAAATAGGTGTTGGCACCCTGCGTTGTCTCGTGTTAACGGCGCATTTTCTAGGGTAATGAATGCGAGAACACACCTGTACTCCTTCCCTGGTGTCAAAGCCAGCTGTTCTAACAGTGCATAGCTAAGCGGCAAGCCCTTTACATTTGCCTCAAGAGGCAGTAAATCAGCGGGTTCTCTGTGTGTGTGTGTGTGTGTGTGTGTGTGTGTGTGTGTGTGTGTGTGTGTGTGTGTGTGTGTGTGTGTACAAAAAATAAACAAACAAACAAAAACTTGTAAACACATACACACACACACACACACACACACACACACACACACACACACACACACACACACACACGTGTGTGTGTGTGTGTGCGACTGAGAGTGAAAGCTGCCCCTGCAAATTCTTGAGCAGTACTGCGTAATCGCTGTCTGATTGTGCACGACTTAAAAGTGCATTATGAAGTGTTGAATGTCTAACGTAGGGCACAGCTCGAACTCTCCCTCTCCACAGAGTCATTCAGACGTCTTCAGTGTTGTCTGATTGACAGTTAAACATATCTTTAAAATCTGATTTGCGAATTTCAATGCGATTCCAATGAGAAATCATAATTCCTCTATTCTAATGACTTTTATTAATTTTAGTGTGGTCCTTTTTTTTTTTAAATCACAAATATATGGAAGAATTATAAACAAATCAACAGGCTTTAAAGAAACAAGACAGAAAAAAACACGATCAAGAAAATAAGGCGACAAACTCATATAATTATATTTCTACATTTTTTCAGGTTTTGTGATAACAGTGTAACTGGCAGCAAAAACACTCATCGTAAACAGGCAGTCAAACGCATATAATTATGTGATTAAATTTCTACACTTTTTTTATAAGTTATGCAAAATAAATTTGATTGGCAGCAGAATCACTCAGGCAGGGGGGGGGGGGAGGATGCTTGGGAGTTAACGTCCTTTTCCACCACATAAGGGTGATATCAAAGACGGAGCAACGAGAAACAAGGCCAGCACAAATATTTGGCCCCAGCTAGCATTCCAGTCAGGCAGACAAACGCACACATTAATGGTCACGTATAAGCACATACCATACCCGAACTTCTTCGGCAATACCAGAAGATCTCTAGCTGTCTTTCAGTAGTTTTGCCAAAACAGAGAGTTTAACTGGCAGCAAAATCACTCACCATTGACTTACAGGCAGACAAACGCACACGCTGATATACACGTACAAACATATACGTACCCGAGTTTTTTTCAGCAATACCGATATCCAAAGGTCTCTCAAACACACTTCTCCGTCACGCCACTTGGGTAAACATAACGCGTGGCTTTTGTCCAGCACATTACCAGTTGACGCGGTGGGCAATTGTGAAGAAAGTTTGCCTCTGAGATTGATTTGTCAGTCGTGCGGTTTGAAAGGCCCAGCATGGAGACGCAGTGTGCGCGGAGAAATGACATTTATCAATAGATAGCTTTCCTGACCAAATAAGTAACACGGGGTATTTAGTCGCTCAGGGCGGAGTTCGGTGGGTGGAGCATACAATACACGTGTTTTCCTGCACACCAGGAAATAACATAGAGTGGTGGTTGAGTTTCAGTCTGAATGTTTGTTACAGCGATGAAAGGTCTTTTCTCGCCCACCGTTTCATTTCATTTTTTTTTCCCGCGCCGTGTATGTCAGTACGTCCGCAGAGTTACCTTTTGTTTGTTGAAGTTATGTCCCATTCGTTTGTGTCCTGAGGAAGGCGAAAGCCGAAACGTTGACCCGTGCTGTCCTTTGTGAAAGTTAAGTGGTTTCTGTCCCTTTTATGTCGCTTTTATCTGCATAATTATTTTATTTGGCATTTAGTAACGGTGTAGTAAATTAGATACAGATGACCTGGTTTTCGAAAATTTGAGCTCTGGCTCAGTGCATAAATAAACTCGAGCATTTGGGGAAACGAGGGTGTAAGGCATGCGAGAGCTGTGTCTTAAATTCTTTAAAATTCAGGTTTCACACGTACAAATGAAGGATTGAAAACAACAACAACAAACAGAACGAGACTATTCGACGTTTCATGTGTGTCACAGCTGTGGTCATGGACAGGTTATTGTCAGTATTTTACCAATCACTGAATCAGTTGCAGATATGGGATGAGAACAGAACAAAACTATTTGATTTTTCGGGTTTGTCACAACTTTAGTCATTGGCAGGGCGTTACAGAGGATAGGATAATGGTATCACTTAGTTACAATTGTGGTTTAAACAACAGGACAAGACACTTCGTTTTCTTGTGGTCACAGCTCTGGTCGTCGGCAGATTGACACAAGAATTGTAGAGAGGATAGGTGATTTCTTTCCTGCCTGTCTTATTCTCTCATTGTGTGGCATAGCTAAGTTTCACTGTCGAGAAGCGAGTTAGGTATAGCCAATAACTGGCCGAAGCTTTCCTTCATTTCCCATCAAACCGTTGCCCTGAACCTGATCTACTGTTGAAGAAGATTTTCAACTTCATGTTGAACTCAGGAAATAGTGTTTGCAAGGCGATGAACACAACTCCGTATCACTTGGTGCTCGTCCCATTCAGAACAGCCGATCTACAGTTTGAACGTCTTACGAACCACTGACAGTCTCGCCTTGTGTTCACTTTATTGATCTATCACTTTGAATACGGTGTACTTCACAGTTGGAGCTGACTTTTGTTTGATACAGCGCGCCAGTCTTGGGTTGCTTAAAACGCTGATACGCTTTGGTATCCAGAATTATCTAGTGTACTAGCAAAGCAATGCTTGAGTATTTTGCGCAGCTGGTGGCAAGAATGTATAAAATAAAACGTAGGTATATAGTTGGCCTCCACCTATTCTTTTAAAAAAAATGCTGTCACTGCTATGTGACTTCCGCTGTGTCTTTAATTGTAGATATTATTTTATGAAGAGTATTACCAAACATGACAATACTCGTTTTGTGTTAAAACCTCCGACAATTAAAATGAGAAGACTAATGAGAAGACTAATTGAATGCCGTTATAACAAAGTTTCAGCTCAAATGATGCGCAATATTGTAAACACTGCGTCACTACTGGCGTGTAAAATTAATGGCATATTCTTCTGTCATGATGTTATTTGCGTGTGGCCAGATAGTGGGTAGTAAAATTTGTACTCAACACAATGTTTTCTACGACTTCTCTTTTCGTTACAATCCTGGCAGACGCCGACAGGCGTAAGTTTAAAAAAAAAAAAAAAAAAAAAAAAACTTTTACATAGCACCGCGCTTAAAACTGGTTCGATTTCAAGCCGTGCTGGAAACTTAAGTCAGTGATTATTACGGTAGAATGCCACAGGGGTAAAAAAAAATAATCTCCATTTCATTTTTACGCACTTGTACACTGACAGGTTTGTAACAACCGAGAACCAGTTCTTCGACTGTCATAACGTACCCCTCCTTAGATACAGCCCTTAGCACAAGCCTAACACTTCAACGACAACTGAACTGCAAATATAAGTCAGGAGGTCGCTGTGGGAGTTTTATTACTCCCGTGTGACAAAACTGGCGCCGTGCTCATCGAATTTTATGTTTATTCGTGGCGAACCTCTTCATTCTTCTCCCGCCAATACCGTTGGCTTCCTTCTTTTCAGGTGAGGGGGTCATTAATGTCCTGTAGGTTTCAAAGCGGTACACAGAGGACAGGCGTTTGGCAATACGATTTGCTCTTGAGCGTGAAATATACACGATGTCTGAAGAGATATTTTGTGAGTTACGCTTAGGAAAAAATTGCTTTTATTGTGTTGCAATACGGCTGAGTTTTTGTACTGTGTGTATATAGGGTATGAGTGTTTATTTCAGTCTACTCTTCTACTCAGGGAAACGCCTTAGGACAGTCTGAGACTGTCAGTGGAGGCAGCAGCGTCGAGTGTGTCAAAGCGTTTTGCTATTAATATTGTAAAATACAGATTGGTCCAATATCTTTATCAAACGTATGTGCTGGTTCATATCTGACACTGGCAGAAATGCTGTTAAGTGAGTGTACGATTATGCTAAAGAATGGATCTCTTTTTTTTAAGTCAAGGGGTTTTGGTTATAACAAGGAGTAGCTAGAGCCGTGAAGTTCGACCATAAAGACATTTCTTCCCCATCTCCCGTGTGTCCTTAGGAGTTCGGGCCGATCTTTGCCAAAATCCTCACACATTTAGTGAATTATTCTACACCGCCATCTTGCCGTTCACTCCCTCAATCATCTGAGCGGACCAACCAGCCAACTAGCCAGTCAACCAGCTAACCAATACACATCCAGTCAATTATTTCACTGACGTACAAGTACGCGTACCACCCAAAGAGTCAGCCAAGCTAACATGTAAACATGTAAATTACCTTATTGCCATGTGCCTGTGAACATTAGGAATTTGTTGTGGTTTAGAAGAGCTGTTTAGTACTGACTCAAACACACTATACACACTACATGTATAACTTACAATCACGCGCACGTTACATTCTTGCACACTCCCATTAAACATTATTAACGAAAATTACTAACACAATAATTATAATAGGGAATGTGAGACTAGAATAAAATACTTTGACTATAACTACTACATCATGAGAGTCAGAACTATACGTCAGAATTACATCATGGTATCACAGATGTAATTGTGGCAGATGGGGGGGGGGGGCAGCATTACTACACACTGTTTTTTTTTTGTTTTGTTTTTTTTGTACTGCAATTGGGTAGAATTTAGCCAATGGACAAGCATCATAGTATATACTACACAAACTTTTTCCCCCCGTTTTTGTGATCGGCTAAACTAAGTATGCCACCAGCAGCAGCTAACAAACTCCGCCGTTTCTTTCTGTGTGCCTAGAACCCACTATGCTGCGGATCGAGATGACGGATTGGGAGGAGCGGACCTACACGGCCGTGTACGACAGTTTCAGCATCGACAGCGAGAAGGATCTCTACCGTCTGCACATCGGCGATTACCATGGTGACGCTGGTGACTCGCTCAAGTCCCACTGGGAGAACCACGACGGCATGCCCTTCAGGTTAGTTTGTTGCCCAGTTGTTTGTTGCTCTGTGTGTGTGTGTGTGTGTGTGTGTGTGTGTGTGTGTGTGTGTGTGTGTGTGTGTGTGTGTGTGTGTGTGTGTGTGTGTGTGTGTGTAGTTCCTCTATCTTTAAATTCACCCTTGCGATGGGGGAAAGATCGTGACCCTCAAAACATGTTCCCACGTAATGTTTTCAAAATGAAGAGCAAATAAACAACATGTCTGCTCGTAAGACATACGCTGCTGGTTCACACTGCTTGACGACCCCCCTCCCCTCGCCCCCACCCCCCAACAACAACAACAACAACAACACACACACACACACACACACACACACACACACACACACACACACACACACACACACACACACACACACACACACAACCTTATTGCAGAACACCCATGGTCGTGCTAATGTACCATCTCTCTCTTTAAAAGGTAAAAAGACTTCGGCGCTTATCAAATGATGGCACTTAGGCCCTTTCACCAAATGACTGTAGAACTGACGTTCCGCTGTAGTAGTGATAATAAGTATTGATTATTTTCCTATCTTGTGCAGTACCAAGGATCGTGACAATGACGGACGCTACTACGACAGCTGCGCCGAGCACTTCCACGGTGCCTGGTGGTTCAACAACTGCTTTGACTCGCACCTCAACGGCAAGTACTACCACAAGGGCTTCCACAAGAACTACTTCCAGCGTGACGGCATCCAGTGGAACACCATCCACATGTACTCGTCCCTCAAGTCGGTCCACATGATGCTCAAGCCGGCCTCGGCCCCGCCCACCACAGCCCCTCCCCCAAAAGCCGAGTCTTCCAAGAGGTCCGGGGAAGGGAGGAAGCGGGAGAGGTCGGGCAAAGGGAGGAACAGAGGCGGCAGGCGGGACAGGAAGAAGCAGTAAGACCTGAGGCTGGAGTGTGAGTGGGGAGGGCTGGGTCTGTCTCCACGTCACTTGTCTGGATGAGGGTTCGCCGCAAGCTTGAGAGTCTCTTGGACGTTCGGCCAGCTTGGAGAAGAATCCTGGAGATTGCTTGGACAGAGGACTGTGAAAACATGAAGCTGTAGGAGTCTGCTACAAAGGAACCTGTGCTCATCTAGTTGGGGCAGCTTTATACGTCTTCACGACTGCTGGCAGTACTTGTTTGGGAGACTATGGGAACCCTTGGTACTGTTTATAACTAAGCAACATAATAGACGGTAAACAGAGGTAAACCCGATGGGTTCCCTGTTAAACTATTGAAACTACTTAAATTTGTAGTCGATAAAGAGACTTCAAACTTTCGCTTTGTGTGATCGAAACTATTAAGTCATCTTGCGATTTGATACATAACTATGATGCCATAAGACATTTCGTGTGGCAAGAGGACAAACTGAATCTACACAAAGTGCTAACATTGTGAATCAGCAATTCAGGAATTGGGCAGGTCAGCAGAATGACAGTGTTTCTGGACCTACGCTTGCCAAGAGACACTACGCAGAGGATGCCAAGCACTTGGGTAAAGTGTTGAAGACGTCACGATGTGTTGGATGTACACCACATTCGGCTCCAGCTGCATCATATGTGTTTTATGTAGAGTCGATGGTGAACTGCTTACAGAGTTAAACTGGACTCTTTGTGCCCAAACTTCTGGACCCGTATGTAGAACTCGAGGTTAATAATATATTATTTAACCCACGGCTACGGGCCTAACCCAGATGAGGTCAAAAGAAACCCCAAAACAAAATGAAATAAAAAAGGAAGCGAAGAAAGAATGACAAAAGTCCTTCTATAACGGCATAGACACCTTGCTGGAATGGACCCGCTTCCTGATTTAAAACAACAAAACAAAACAAACAAAAAAACCCAGAAAATTTAACCCTAGAGCTAGTTTAGTTCGAGGTTAGACTCTAACCTGGGGCTAAACTCCCTAACCCCGACTTTTACATGCGGGCCCCGAACTTATACCCAAACAACCCAAAACGTGTTCAGCTCATACGAAGCACATGAACGGTTGTTTGGCACGGAAGACGATACGCCCGTTCTTATTTTGGTGACGTTTTTTCCGGCAGGGACAAAATGCTTTTGTGTCGAGTACTGTTTTGGCTGATATATGACGGGACAAGGCTGCGTGAAGTGTGAAACCTTTACACTGAGTGTGAGAACTCTGCTAGATCAGGACAATCATTTGACTCAAGATGTGTATTTCGTTTCGAATCCTGTTGAAAGGGCACGATCGATTTGTTTACGATTGAAGTAACATTTACCAGTATAGCCATCGCGTGATCCTTTTCTTCTGTGTGTGTAAACCAGTATTTGCAGCAGAACTGAAACTGGTTTCATGATTTTGTTCATGTAAATATGACTGCATGAATACAGTGAACAGTCGCGAGGTATTCAAGGAATGGTTTTAGTTGTGTTTGTATTTGTATTTATCGCGGGTCTTCTTGTTCAGTTTTCACGTGACACAAAATACATTCATATGCGTGGAGAGGTGTCCTTGATTTTATCAGTATAAATAATTATGAAAGAGGAACTTCATTAATTGTATATCCATGCAGTATTACGCTAAATGTGTTCGAATTATAGGTCGTTTGAAGTATGAGCCGACTTCACAACTTGGCGTTTTATTCAAACTGCACCGTTTAAGTTAAGGGTGCATAAAGCCCTTGACCTTATTTGCATGAACCAGTATAAATATTTATATTTGTTGTGCGGTGGGTGTTGGTAGCAGGATCTGCATTCCCGCTCAGACTTGGTTGTGGCAAGACATGAAATGCGAGTGCACCGATCAGATTTGCATTTATGCAAGACAGCAAAACGTGATTTTCGCAGTGTGTCTGGCATTAGGCAATACCATATGACCGGTATCACCAGTCAACGTAGATTGCAAGAGTAATCAAGTGACGTCACTGCAACGGAAAATGTCAGATAAAGCGTTTACGAATAAGCCGTGTCAGGAAGTAAGTGGACGTGTTTCATTTTCTCGGCTATGGTTCACGCGAATTGCGAGAACAAACGGTGTTTGCCTATCTTGCCCCCTGTTGACGGCCACGAACTGTGAATATGGCGTGGGTCTGCAACAGATTTAATAGAAAAAACCCACAGAAAACATTACACGACTACGTTTAATTCATATGATAGTGATAATAGAATGTAATGAATAGTTCACCGGCGACTCGTTTGTTTTGCATTCATCCCTGAACAGACTTTTGTATATATTTATATATGGTTTCTGCACGTTCGTGTGTGTTAAGTTTTAATTTTACATGGGAACTATGTGGGGAATAGGACATAGTTTACTACTGGTGCATGTAATGTTAGATGACAGATACGCTCACGTGTGTGTGTGTGTGTGTGTGTGTGTGTGTGTGTGTGTGTGTGTGTGTGTGTGTGTGTGTTTTAGAGAGAGAGAGAGATTGTTTCTTGTTTTCTCGATTTAAAGTTAATGTCTTAATGTATTTACTTCTTGAGTTTTTGTCATGACTCTGTCTGTCTACTTTTGGACTGCATACTACAAAATGAGACAAGATGCAGCATGACTTCTTGTCAAATCTTTTCTCAATTTTACATGCTTGGAACAAGCAGACAAGGACACTGCAGACAATCGCTGTCAACGTGCAAGGCCCAGTTAGGATGCCTCCCTCCACAATGCATGTTGTACTGTCTGATATAAGCTACGTATGACTTGTGTAGAGATTGGGGAACTTTTTAAACGAAAGCGCTACAGTTTGTATCCCTGAAAATTGTTTTCTTTTAGTGCTAGCACTGTTCACATGTTATTTAACGTGTGCGATAGTCTCTGTAAGACGTACATTTAGCGCTTGGAGTTCGTACGCTTAGTGACAATTATAGAGCAGCGACTCAGTACTTTCCCTTTAGGAAGGGAGCATAGAGTTAGATCCCTGACAACCTCCTTTCTGGGCTTTAAAATAACGCTTAGTAGGTATGACGAAATAGTACACACACACACACAGTATAGTAGTTCACAACGAGTCAGAAATTTACAACTTTTGAGACATCTTAAGAATAGAGAGTAGAGCTAGAAAATATACTTTCACAATCTTTTGACAACCTTTTCTTTGGGCTTGAAGAGTACCGAGGCAATTATGTAGTTAAAAATTCCATTTTCCATTTTGATTTTTTCTCATTGTCAGCTGTATTACAGAAAAAGACTTGTCACTGAGTGATGGTTTTGTGCCTATTTTTTGTTGTGATAAGTTACGTGCGTTTTATCCTCACATATATACGTCAGCTGCCGTTCTCGTTGCCAGTACTGTAATGTAAGTAGAAGCAACAGTTCAATACAATAATGTTATTATCATTGTAACAGAACAACAAAAGACGAGTGTGATTTCAGTGTTGACTGCAGCACCAGTATACTGGAGTGTCAGCTACAAGCCTAGTTGGAAAACGTTTACTAATTTCACCACCCGAGCACAGCTGAATGATGCACGAGTACTTCTAAACAACAATTAGTGATTATTACAGTACTCTTTTGTGCAAGGTTTGAAGTGCATGCAAGTTTTCAGAGAAACTTAACATGTTTACATGTTTTGTTTTCTTCAGATTTCCTGCTGTGAGGTTTGTTAACCTGCTAAACGCAATGGTCATTAAATGTTGAATTTATTCACAATGACACTCACAATTGTACCTACATCTGCACTCGTGTTGTTTTTTCTGACGACGTGCAAAACCGATACGTGGTAATGCACCTGATCTCTTCACACTGCACGTCTCTGTCTGTCCATCTGCCTGTCTGTCCATCTGTCTGTCTGTTCTTAGATGTGGTGCAGATACGTCTGTAGTCTGCTACTTCTAGAAATGATGGATTGTCCCCGATGTCTCAAGCCGACCTATTCTGTTTTATCTGTCGAAGGAAAGGAAAACTCTATCGTCCTGTCAGGCATCTGAAGGTTTATGCATTTAATTTATCAAAGTGAAATCAGAGCTCTGATAAACCGCTACAGATGATCATGAATTTTTGTTAAAAAAACAAAAAAACTTTACAACTGTTTTCATTTGTTCAGTGAACTGCATTTGGTTAAATTTCTGTGCCTGCCTCTGGCTTGCCTTTAACGGTCGTCAAATCTGCTGATCAAGAACTTTGTTTTCTGCCGGCGTTTGTTTGTCATTTTTCTACATCCATGTTTGGCTTTGTACAGTGTTCGTGTTATTAATGTGAACTGGTTTGCTGTTACGTCCTGCAACACTGTATTCAAACATTACTGTTACGCAAAATTATGCAGATTTGAATTTCGTGTCGGCGTTTAGAGAAATATTCTAGTCATGGTGTCTGCTTGCACGAGACATCCTATGCAATAAAAGAGAGGCCGATGGGAAATGATTAAAGTTGATTGCGGTTTTGTATCTGCATAAACATGAGTGTATTTCAGTCTGTACGTTTATGCAAAAACTGGAAAATTTTACGGATCGTTTACTTGTTTGACTTTGTGTATATTATTCCCTTTCCTGATGATTCGTTATTAGTAACAATTTTGTACTAACTATGCAGCTTTTTTTCTACAGTACTGCTGTGCATCATATAAAAAGAGTAGAAACGAGTGGTGTAGCGTAGTAATTCATTGCTGTTCAAAAGACGCTTAGATGTACAGAAACAGAAACATGTACGTGCTCTTCGTTAGATGTTTGCAGTCTTGTAAAACCCCGACATCTTTGTTTCTTTGCAACTCTATCTGCATACAATCATTTGCTACTTGCTTCCATTTCTTTTTTGCCTACACTGACGTAGGAAAGGGTAAAGGTGGGAAGGGGGTGGGATCGAGGAGGTGTGCAGAAGCAAATGTTAGTGGTATACGGATCAGAAACGCCGATACTTACGTGTTGCTTCTTGTGGAAAAACACACACACACACAAACAAAAAAAACATTTGTACATTGAATTACGCAAGATCATCAGCATGATATTATGTTAAATAATTAAACGATGCTTTCTGTTATTCTGTTTTGTGTAGGAAATAAAAGTCATTGTTGAGTTTCAAATTCAGCGTTTGCTCTATATAAAAAGGAGAGAAAAAAGGGTGTGGCTGTGTATTTACGTAATATACGTGTGTTTCCTTGGTGTTTGGTCGTTTACCTCTCTCTCTCTCTCTCTCTCTCTCACACACACACACACACACACACACACACACACTGACACACACGCACGCACGCACACGTTGACACGCACGCACGCACACACACACACACACGCACACGTTGACACGCACGCACGCACACACACACACACACACACACACACACACACACACACACACACACACACACACACACACACACACACGCTCACACACACACACACACACACACACACACACACACACACACACACACACACACACACACACACACACACACACACACACACACACACACACTCACTCACTCACTCACTCACATTTTCCGTGGTAGTGCCAGGTGGTATACGAGAACAGTTACGTGCACAAAAAGACAATTAATTGGTTGAATATACGGTCTACATATGTCGATGAGTCTCCTATTAACTACAAAATTTCCCGGGGGAAAAACTATGAAGACAAAATACACGAAAACACATCAATATGTTGGTACAAGTACTGGCAAAGACTTTATCGTGGTAAGATTAGTCGTAAACAAATAGAATTACACCAATTACGTACACCTAAAGAAAATGATTGCTTGAAAATAAGAAAATATTCTGTCGATCAGTCCCCATTACCTATAATTATAACTTCCCGCAAAATAGGCGAAGAAAATTTTGACTCGAATTGGAAAGCAAACATCAAACCAATTTCCTACCCACCCGCGATTCGAACCAGGTAGCCACAGATACAGATACAGGCAGATACAGTAATATTAGGAAAGACCGTACTGCAATCTGGGTTGAATCGAAAACATTGACCATAAACAAAAGGCCAAAGAACACGTTGTGAAACACACACACACACACACACACACACACACACACACACACACACACACACACACACACACACACACACACACACAAAATAAGCTGACATTATGGATACTAGTTCCAATATCGAATCAGACTACGTTATAAATAATGTTGCCGTCTCTCGCAAAGAAGAACAGGTGTAGATGCTGAGAGATCGGAAGCTGCAATTTTAACCAGTACTAGTGTCACTGTATCACAGTTTCCTCAGTGTGTTTTTGAAACCTAGTAACTCCACCCTGAGCTCGGTTTCACTTCAGTCGCCGTGCTCCGAAAGAAGATGTCAGTCTCCTGGAGCGCAACAGCTGTTGAAGGTAATTTCATAATAATCATTTATAAGATAAGAATTTAAGAATGAATTAGAGTAGTTATGAATAAGTTGATTTTTTTCAACTTTCAGAATGAAAGCAATTAAATGTATAATGTGTAAGGCACACTCTTTCCAGCAGTGTTTAAGTATGTAATCAAAATCACGTCTCACAACTGAATCGACAGTCTTGAACATGGTTTTGCGTCTCATCTATTGCCCTCTTCACCTGGTTACAAAACTCCCATTCACGGTTAAGGGCCGTGATGTAAAGGCTACGTACCAGAGATGCAAATTTGGAGGAAAACGCTATATATTCCTCTTACACATAACGTTGCAGATGACACCCTAGAAATGCTTTAGAATTCACCCCCCCCCCCCCCCAAAAAAAAAAAAATAAAATAAAATAAAAAAAATAAAAAAAATAAAATTAAAAAAAAATCACTAAAATCAGGCAGCCATAGACTCATGTGTAGAGTTTCAACAAATTCCAATATTCCGGTTTTTTTGGGCAATGTTGGCAGCGACCACATACCCACTCATTCCACGGTCGTCTGCTGGCTGCTGTGCCAGCCGCGCATGAATACAAATAGTCCACAAGCCAGGCTCATTTTCCTCTAATCTTACTATTACCTGGCATGAAACTTGTTTACAAAGCCAACAAAAAGCACCAGATTGCCATTTTTACTCTGCACACAAATTTTAAAAGGGGCAAAGTTTTCAGTTATACTATATTTAGCGGAGTTCTTACTACATGACCCGGAAGCTAATACTGGTCTGTAACCAAAGGCCGTTCAATGGGATTTGGTCCAGTGGTTAAGGCATCCAACAGCGGATCTTGAGCTACCTGGTTCGAATCGCCGGTGGGTAGGAAATTGGTTTGATGTTTGCTTTCCAATTCGAGTCAAAATCACGTGCAGACACGTTTACGGTGACTGTACCGTCCTCGTGTACACAAGCACGTACATCATCATGTGTTCAATTTCATTCCATACGGAACGGACCGCTGAATGGAAAACAGTTACACACTATGCATACACAAAACAGATGTGTCGTACTATTGTGAGCCCCCCCCCCCCCCTCCGCCTTATTTCCCTTTTCCTGGTAACGGGTCTAATTTTTTTTTTTAAATACCTCAGCCATCACCGAAGTTCGGACAGCAAGTATCGAATAAAAACATCTCAGAAGAAAGTGTCGTGATGATGCACATCTCTTCGTTTCTTCACTTATTATACTTACTTTGTGTGTTTACCCTCTGGCTGTACGTTATCTGTGCTTTATTTACTTCTCTTATTTATTTATCTGTCTCTCTATCTCATATTGCCTACCATCAATTATTTTTCTGTTTGTTTGCAGGCAGCAGTCTGTTTGAAATGCAGACCCAGTCACTGGAAGAGTTGTCAGCCCTTGACGGAACTCTCCTTCTATCCGACAGTCAGCGCGCCCTGGCGGATAAGATTCAGACTCCGCTCAAGTACATTTTTATTGCCATGGCCATTCCTCTCACCCTTTGCAACGTCATCGTCTTCTCCCAGAAAGACATGCGCAGCGCCTCCGGAACCTACATCATAGGCCTAAACGCGGGGCAGTTATTTTACGTCGTGTCCAACACTGTGGGCCTCATCTGGTCCAGTTTTGTGGATCCTCCCTACAGCCAGCTCTCTGCCTGTGCTTACGAGGTCTACATTGCGTTTTTCGGAGGCGTTCTCGTGGGAAAGAGAGCATCTTACACCATCTTGTGCCTGGCTTCTGTTGAGAGACTGTACGCTGTTGTACGTCCGCTTCACGTGAAGAACTTCGTGCTGTCTAAACACCCTGTCATCGGCGTACTGTCTGTCTACGCTCTTTCGGCGATCTGGCACGTGTACTACTTGGTCAAGTTTCGGCTTGTCATGGTGGACACTGCCTCTGGTTATGCGGTCTGTACATCTCTTAAGACGGAGCTGTATCTCGAGCAAAAAGGCGTAAATGACGCGTTCGGCTTGGCTGCCAAAATCTTTCTGACCTTCATATCACTGCTGCTTCAGCTCATGTTGAACGTGCTCACCGTCTGGGCCCTTCGACGTCACAACATGGCCGCGAGGCAGGTGCAGTCGACGAACAACGAGGTGGCGCAGAAGCAGCAAGAACGACAACTGACTGTCACTTTACTCTGCGCATCCGTCACTTACGTAGTGTTGTCACTTCCGGCGGCATTTTTTAACCTTATGACCACCGCATTTCCAGAATTTGCCTACACAGGAAAGTACTCTAATCTATACGCAATGATGTCCGACTTCGTTTATAACATGACTCTGTTGGGATGCGGGGTCGATTTCTTTTGTTACTTGGCTCTCAGTTCAAAATACAGGAACACGGTCTTGCGTTTGTTTGGTCGCAAGACAACCAAGCTGGTGAGAAATAGCGGTCAGCCGGCGTTAACCCGAACTGAGGACGTGTCTGGTTGAAAATGATTCGTGCCCCCGTTGTTTTAAAAACCCCAGGTTGCAGACGAGGCTTCTGCGGGGGGTCTTAAAACATCCCCAGTTTCTCCTCTAAAGCACTCAAAATGGACTGAAGCGTTTCCGTTGATACCGTGACTCCGCATCGTCTTCTTCTTCTGCGTTCGATGTCTGGCCGTGCTATGCCCTTTGTTCAGTGGCTGCTATAAGTCCGCTGTCCGTTTTAGGTCGTCGACGGGTCTCCAGAGTTTGCAGCTCTGCGGTGTACAATGTGTACAACCTGTTTGAAATGTTTGTCTCCCATTCAGTAGTTTTGGAGTTGAATTGCGTCACTGAAAAATTGTTTATATAAAGATTTCTTCACATCAGAAGCAACCCCCCAAAAAAAACTCTTTTAAAAAAATGAACCAATGCGTCGCTAAAGCCGAAAACATGCGCTCAATCAGGTCAATTTGAAAGTAGGGGAAGTAAGTAAAGCTGAGAGCGCTCCCTAGATCTATATTGTGGCTTGTAGCGGGTCTGCATGCAAGTGGTTAAAAGGTTAAAAAAAAAAAAAAGGCCTCCAGCGTTTGGTGGCCATTACACTGACATATCATCGATACAAACATCCCTACCTCCTCTCCGATAAAAAAAGGTTATCTGATAGTGTATATTTAATCAACGTACTATAGCATGCATATGAAGTTGAACGACGTCACCTCGCGACGAAAATCATTCTGTAGTCGTTTTTCGCGTCAAGTCATGACCTAAAATCTTCAGCCAGAACAATAACACTCATGCTGCTCGAACACAGAAAACCTTCGACCCATTTCACCAACCAAATAACATAGTTACACAAACGCAAATCGTCCACGGTCCAAACAAATGGTTCGCCATGTTTCAAGTTTCCCACTGATTAATGATTGTTTAATTTGTGGCTAATTTGTGGAATTGCATGTTCACATTCTAAAGGTGGGGAGAGTGCTGGCGCGTTTAACGCCCTATTCCACATGTAATATGTGACCCGTTCTCGCAAAAGGGACCATTAGTCGCGCTAGGCCGAACGCCGCTACAGGCGAAAAGAGTGCCGGGGGTCAGTATGGCCACCTTGTGAGTAGCCAACTTCAACTGCTGATATCTCTGTCAATTTTAGTAGTACAGCTTTCATTCTTATATTGAATTAAACTGCATAGCCAATAGATTGCAGTGATATACATACCTCAAAATTGGTAATTTTCGACTTATGGTCATTTTTGTGAGAACGGGTCACATATGATTCGCTAAAGCTCAGGGACGGATCTGCGTCATGGAGCAAATACTCGTCGGTATTCAACCAAGTCTTAATAGTTATTCTGTTTTTCATTTTGTGTTGCATGTATTGCCCGTTTGTACGTCCCCATATGGGATAATAGAGATGTATTTGGTAATTTAGGTCTCGGGCAAAAATTCATTAGATAATACAATGTATTGCTTGACGCAACACTTTTGATTGGATGAACGGCACGAAAAACGTCTTCAGGCGAAACAAGATGGCCACCAGCCCAATATGTGGTTACCAATTAATCACCTGCTGTCGTCAGGATCGTTCTTTTGTAATGCCATGTATCCGGGCGGAGCACGCACGCACGCGCAAGCACACACACACACACACACACACACACACACACACACACACACAATTAAACGATGCTTTCTGTCGTTCTGTCGTGTAGGAAATAAAAGTCATTGTTGAATTTCAAATTCAGCGTTTGTTCTATATAAAAAGGAGAGAAAAAAAGTGTGGTTGTGTATTTGCCTAATATACGTGTGTTAGTCCTTAGTATTTGGTCGTACTCTTGTCCCCTCACACACACACACACACACACACACACACACACACACACACACACACACACACACACACACACACACACTTTCCCTGGTAATGTCAGCTGGTATCATTAGAACAATACAAGAACAATTACGTGCACAAAAAGACAATTACTTGGTTGAATTTACGGTCTACATCTGTCGATTAGTCTCCTAATACGTACAAGTTTCCGGGGGTAAAACCATGAAGACGACATATACAAAAACACATCAATATGTTGACGAGAACTGGCAAAGACTTTATCGTGGGAATATTAGTCGTGAACAAATAGAATTACACCAATTACGTACACCTAAAGAAAATTATTGCTTGAAAATCAGAAAATATTCTGTCGATCAGTCCCCATTACGTATAATCATAACTTCCACAAAAATTGACGAAGACAATTAGGCACATACAGTAATATTAGCAAAGACCGTACACACACACACACACACACACACACACACACACACACACACACACACACACACACACACACACACACACACACAAAATAAGCTGACATTATGGATACTAGTTCCAATATCGAATCAGACTACGTTATAAATAATGTTGCCGTCTCTCGCAAAGAAGAACAGGTGTAGATACTGAGAGATCGGAAGCTGCAATTTTAACCAATACTAGCGTCACAGTATCACAGTTTCCTGTGTTTTTAAACCCAAGTAATTCCACCCTGAGCTGCATTTCACTTCAGTGTGTCGCCGGAATCCGTAACAATATGTCAGTCACCTGGAACGCAACAGCTGTTGAAGGTAATTTCAGACTGATAAGAATTTCAGCACGATTTAGAATGCTATTGAATAGGTTGATCTTTTTATCAACTTTCAGAATGAAAGCATTTAAAATGGTGTAAGGTGTAAGACACCCTTTCCAGCAGTGTTTGGTATGTAATCAAAACCACGTCTCACAACTTCATCGACAATAGGGGAGGCGGGTGGAGTGTTTGGGGAGCGGTGGTCTAATAGGGCGCGTCGGACTTAGCCGCTGCACTACTGAACGGCCGCCACGGCTGTCACGGTGAAGTGTGGGTTTGAGCCCTGGTCGAGCTTGTGATATGTGATGCCGGTTTTTTTTCCTGAATAACGGGCTGCTTATCGGGGTTTTCTCTCCGGGTAATCCGGCTTTCCTCTCCCAGGAAAATTTGAAAAAAGTACGATAGGTATTGGGTGACGCTTCACCGCGGCTCTCCCGGGGGAAGTAGCCCGTATTTCCCGAAAAAGAAACAAAAAAAAAACCAACAAAAAAACACTAGACCATTGTTTTGTCTCTCATCTTCTGGCATCTTCACCTGCCCCCCCCCCCCCCCCTTCCTGGTTCAGGGCTCAAGACTCAAAGACTCGATTGTCTATTGTTTAGGCCATCGACCCATCGACAATTGGGTTCGGGAGCTGTTCCCAGCAGAGCAGCACATGGAACTATATATATAAAAAAAAACAGTTATGGAATATACTAATCAGCTTATTACATAGGTTCTGCCATTTAAACCTGTAAGGAAAATGTCTGTTCTGTTCGTACGTACACAGGTACATGTATATCGATACAATGTTCATCAACAACAGCAGTAACATCTACTACAATTAAAATACCGGCGCTGCTTCTTGCCAAAGCTTGAAGCTGTCATATATAAATCTAGGAAGAGTTTGGACACAATACCCGTCGATAAACATAGTATTCAATGTAGAATAAGCTGCATGCTTTCTTGTGCTCCTGGTTCAGGGCAATAATATAAAGGCCGTTCCATGAGATTTGGTCCAGTGGTTAGGGCATCCGACGGCAGAACTCGAGCTACCTGGTTCGAATCCCCGGAGGCAAGAAATTGAAGTTTTCGTTTCCAAATCAAGTCAAAATCACGTGCAGACTCGTTTACGGTACCTGTCTCGCCCTCATGTACACAAGCATGCACATCATCATGTGTTCACGTTAAAGATCCCTGTCAGTACGGAAGCGGCCGCTGATTGGAAAACAATCACCCGCTGTGCATGCACATAACAGACGCGCTGGTGACTGAGCAGCCCCAATATAAAAAGATGAAAAATAATTTTACAAAACCCAAATCACCACCACCGAAGTGCGGAAGCAGTTATTGACTAATAGAATCTCACAAAAAGTGTCATGGTGATGCACACCTTGGATCATCTCAGCAATTTCTTTCCTTGTTAGTTCACTTATTACACTTACTTTGTGTGTTTCTACGTAATCTGTTATTTACTTCTTTTATTCGTCTGTCTCTCCTCTCTGTCCGTTATTACCTGCTATTAATCATTTTTCTGTTTGTTTGCAGGCAGCAGCCTGTTTGAAATGCAGACCACCACCAACCCACATGAAATCACAACCCAGTCACTGGAACAGTTGTCAGCCCTTGACGGGACTCTTCTATCCGACAGTCAGCGCGCCCTGGCGGATAAGATTCAGACTCCGCTCAGATACGTTTTGACTGCCGTGGCCATTCCGTTCACCCTTTGCAACGTCATCATCTTCTCCCAGAAAGACATGCGCAGCGCCTCCGGAACCTACATCATCGGTCTGAACGCGGGGCAGCTATTTTACGTCGTGTCCTTCACAGTGAGCGTCATTTGGGGCAGTTTTGTGAATCCTCCCTACAGTCAGCTTTCCTTCTGTGCTTACGAGGTCTACATTGCGTTCTTCGGAGGCATCCTCGTGGGAAAGAGAGCATCTTACACCATCTTGTGCCTGGCTTCTGTTGAGAGACTGTACGCTGTTGTACGTCCGCTTCACGTAAAGAACTTCGTGCTGTCTAAACACCCTGTCATCGGCGTACTGTCTGTCTACGCTCTTTCGGCGATTCTGCATGTGTACTATTTGGCAAAGTTTCGGATTGTCATGATGGACACTGCCTCTGGTTATACAGTCTGCACTTTCCCTAGGACGGAGCTGTATCTCAAGCAAAAAGGCGTAAACGACGCGTTCGGCTTAGTTGCAAAAATCTTTCTCACCTACATCTCTCTGCTGCTTCAGCTCATGTTGAACGTGCTCACCGTCTGGGCCCTTCGACGTCACAACATGGCCGCGAGGCAGGTGCAGTCGACGAACAACGAGGCGGCGAAGAGGCAGCAAGAACGGCAACTGACCGTCACTTTACTCTGCGCGTCCGTCACGTATTTGATGCTGTCCCTTCCTTCCGTGCTCCTCAACCTGATCAACAACTACATAATCCCAGAACTCGACATGTCAGGAAAGTACTCGAATCTATACACAGTGTTGTCGGATTTCGCTTATAACATGACTATGCTGGGATGCGGAGTTGATTTCTTTTGTTATCTGGCTCTCAGTTCAAAATATAGAAACACTGTCTTGCGTTTGTTTGGTAGTGGGATAACCAAGCTGGTGAGCAAGAGCGGTCAGACCACCTTAATCCGTACTGATAATGTCTCCGCTTGAAACTGACGCATACCGCCGCGTGCTTTTTGTTTTTGTTGTTTTAGGTTGTTGGTTTTTGTTTTTGTTTATGTGCGAGTTTTGTTGTTGTTTTTCTTGTTTTTCTTTTTTTATCTCCAGCAGTTGGTGCTCCTTAAAATCCCGAACAATTCCTTCAATTAACGCACCCCATCATCTCTTTAACTTATCCCGGAGAAATCCGAGCGACTCGTTGATCCCTGGTATGTTGTCAAATAGGCGGGAATGATTCCAGTGCTACTCCGCTCCTTCTTTTGGTGTTTAATGTCGGACAATGTTATATCCTACTGTTATATCCTACTAAGTCCACTGTCGGACCGTGTTATATCCTACTGTTATATCCTACTAAGTCCACTGTCGGACCGTGTTATATCCTACTGTTATATCCTACTAAGTCCACTGTCGGACCGTGTTATATCCTACTGTTATATCCTACTAAGTCCACTGTCGGACCGTGTTATATCCTACTGTTATATCCTACTAAGTCCACTGTCGGACCGTGTTATATCCTACTGTTATATCCTACTAAGTCCACTGTCGGACCGTGTTATATCCTACTGTTATATCCTACTAAGTCCACTGTCGGACCGTGTATATCCTACTAAGTCCACTGTCGGACCGTGTAATATCCTACTGAGTCCACTGTCTCACCGTGTTATATCCTTACCGAGTTCAATGTCTGACCGTGTTATATCCTTACCGAGTTCAATGTCTGACCGTGTTATATCCTTACCGAGTCCAGTGTCTGACCGTGTTATATCCTTACCGAGTCCACTGTCGGACCGTGTTATATCCTTACCGCGTCCAATGTCGGACCGTGTTATATCCTTACCAAGTCCACGATCTGACCGTGTTATATCCTTACCGAGTCCAGTGTCTGACCGTGTTATATCCTTACCAAGTCCATGATCTGACCCTGTTATATCCTTACCTAGTCCAATGTCGGACCGTGTTATATCCTTACCAAGTCCACGATCTGACCGTGTTATATCCTTACCTAGTCCACTGTCGGACCGTGTTATATCCTTACCTAGTCCAATGTCGGACCGTGTTATATCCTTACCAAGTCCACGATCTGACCGTGTTATATCCTTACCTAGTCCAATGTCGGACCGTGTTATATCCTTACCGAGTCCACTGTCGGACCGTGTTATATCCTTACCGCGTCCACTGTCTGACCGTGTTATATCCTTACCGCGTCCACTGTCTGACCGTGTTATATCCTTACCGAGTCCAGTGTCTGACCGTGTTATATCCTTACCAAGTCCACGATCTGACCGTGTTATATCCTTACCTAGTCCAATGTCGGACCGTGTTATATCCTTACCGCGTCCAATGTCTGACCGTGTTATATCCTTACCTAGTCCAATGTCGGACCGTGTAATATCCTACTGAGTCCACTGTCTGACCGTGTTATATCCTTACCGATTTCAATGTCTGACCGTGTTATATCCTTACCGCGTCCACTGTCTGACCGTGTTATATCCTTACCGAGTTCAATGTCTGACCGTGTTATATCCTTACCGCGTCCAATGTCTGACCGTGTTATATCCTTACCGAGTCCACTGTCGGACCGTGTTATATCCTTGCCTAGTCCAATGTCGGACCGTGTTATATCCTTACGCGTCTACTGTCTGACCGTGTTATATCCTTACCGCGTCCACTGTCTGACCGTGTTATATCCTTACCGAGTCCAGTGTCTGACCGTGTTATATCCTTACCGCGTCCAATGTCTGACCGTGTTATATCCTTACCTAGTCCAATGTCGGACCGTGTAATATCCTACTGAGTCCACTGTCTGACCGTGTTATATCCTTACCGCGTCCAATGTCTGACCGTGTTATATCCTTACCGAGTCCACTGTCTGACCGTGTTATATCCTTACCGAGTTCAATGTCTGACCGTGTTATATCCTTACCGCGTCCAATGTCTGACCGTGTTATATCCTTACCGAGTCCACTGTCGGACCGTGTTATATCCTTACCGAGTCCACTGTCGGACCGTGTTATATCCTTACCGCGTCCACTGTCTGACCGTGTTATATCCTTACCGCGTCCACTGTCTGACCGTGTTATATCCTTACCGAGTCCAGTGTCTGACCGTGTTATATACTTACCAAGTCCACGATCTGACCGTGTTATATCCTTACCTAGTCCAATGTCGGACCGTGTTATATCCTTACCGCGTCCAATGTCTGACCGCGTTATATCCTTCCCTAGTCCAATGTCGGACCGTGTAATATCCTACTGAGTCCACTGTCTGACCGTGTTATATCCTTACCGCGTCCAATGTCTGACCGTGTTATATCCTTACCGAGTCCACTGTCTGACCGTGTTATATCCTTACCGAGTTCAATGTCTGACCGTGTTATATCCTTACCGCGTCCAATGTCTGACCGTGTTATATCCTTACCGAGTCCACTGTCGGACCGTGTTATATCCTTACCGAGTCCACTGTCGGACCGTGTTATATCCTTACTGAGTCCACTGTCGGACCGTGTTATATCCTTACCGAGTCCACTGTCGGACCGTGTTATATCCTTACCGAGTCCACTGTCGGACCGTGTTATATCCTTACCGAGTTCAATGTCTGACCGTGTTATATCCTTACTGAGTCCACTGTCGGACCGTGTTATATCCTTACCGCGTCCAATGTCGGACCGTGTTATATCCTTACCGAGTCCACTGTCGGACCGTGTTATATCCTTACCGAGTCCACTGTCGGACCGTGTTATATCCTTACCGAGTCCACTGTCGGACCGTGTTATATCCTTACCGCGTCCAATGTCTGACCGTGTTATATCCTTACCGAGTCCAATGTCTGACCGTGTTATATCCTTACCGCGTCCAATGTCTGACCGTGTTATATCCTTACCGAGTCCACTGTCGGACCGTGTTATATCCTTGCCTAGTCCAATGTCGGACCGTGTCATCTTTACCGAGTCCAACGTCTGACCGTGTTATATCCTTACTGCGTACAGTGTCTGACCGTGTTATATCCTTACCGCGTCCAATGTCTGACCGTGCTCTATCCTTCGTTCAATGTCTGACGGTGCTATAGCCTTAGTCCAATGCCTGACTGTGTTATATCCGTATATACATGTAGTTCTATGTCTGACCGTGGTATATCTTTAGTTCAACGTCTGTGCTGTATCCTTAGGTCAATGTCCGACCGTGGTATATCCGTAGTTCAGTGTCTGACTGTGCTATATCCTTAGTTTCATGTTTGACCGTGTTATAGCCTTAGGTCGACGTCTGACTGTACTGTATCCTTAGGTCAATGTCTGACTGTGCTATATCCTTAGCTTCATGTCTGACCGTGTTACACCCTTAGGTCGATGTTTGACTGTGCTATACTGAGAGGCAAAAGTTCTGCAATTTTTTTTTTAAATCATAAAAACAACCACTCACCTACATTTTATGACACTTCACAATGTCATTCTTAAGCCATCTCTTACAGTAACGATGCTAAAACAATAGTTGACTAGCAGTGCTGGTATACTTTACAGAGGAAGTCAAGTACACTCTTTATTCATTGACGATTTTGGAAGTTCCTGGGGATCTGCTCCTAAGATAAATTTTGGATTTCATCATCCGAAAATTCCTGTTTTTCTACCTCAGTCTGGAAAAGAGTATATAGTTTTCATCCCACATGTTGTAGCAGCACCAGCCGCTCAGTCGTAGAATTGCATGTTCACTGAACAGCTCGTGCAAAGTGTCAACAACATTGTGTCACATTAACAGCGCTACTAATCATGAAGATGGAGGTGTAAGGTGATAGGTGGTGTACATGGTGGTGTAAGGTGATGTATTTTGTAGAGCACTTATAAGCAAAACTGTTGCAAAACATAAGTGGGCTTGTTAAACATGTAAATAGCATTTTTACAAAAAAACAACAAACAACAACAACAACAACAACAAGCGACAAAATCACATTCTGTTGACTGGAAGGGGGAACACCAAATTAAGGGAGGAAACTGCCTTGCCCGAGGAATTTTCGCTACTGCCCGTTCATTGTTACTTCCCTTGACTGTAAAAGCCGATACGAGGTGCGTTTCTGACTTTACGGTGCATTCAGTATCAACCTACTAAGTTTCTGTACTGTACACATTACCGTCACAAACTTCATTAATTCTTATCCAATTAAAATGCGTGTTGTGTCCCACAGAGAGAGAGAGAGAGAGAGAGAGAGAGGGTGTGCGCGCGCGTCAGGTATGAAAACGCAGCCACTGATCACCAAATCCGCCACGTATGCCGCCATCCCACTGCAAACCACAATAGCCACCGATTCTACAAGTCCGTCACTAAAGTTGATTACGTATCCCCACCACAGCCACTGATCCTGCAATAATTATGTCACGTCACGTCACTATGCACCTTATCGCAGTCACCCGGACAGTTTACAACTCCGCCGCACAAGTAGATCCCTCATTGCACATTTCCACATTGTCCCAACTTCCACCGCATCAGCACAGCAACTACGTGTATTACCTTCAGTTTGTCGTGGACGTTTTTTGGTGATGCGCTGCAATTACGTACTATAAGTACGTCAGTCACGTCGCTACAGATCCCAACCACAGCCGCCGACCCTTAACTGAACTTCGCTGCACAATTATATCACGTTGAGCTATGCAAACCTGCCGCAAAAATACGTCGCTACACATTCCTCCACCGCCGCCACATAGACAGGCACGCTACGTCATTACGCCCCCCCCCCTCCCCCCCGACCTTACTCAACTCCACTGCATAATTACTTCGCATCGCCAAGAACACAGCAATGCCTGTCTGTGCGATGGAGTGCTGAAAAAACAACACACTACCTCAGGTAGAAATACTCTTGAAAGTTGGTTGTTCGTCGGGAACTTACAGGAACTACCAAATTGATTGCGTGAAACTTGCCACCCGTTCATCTGACACTCAGAGCGTATGGAGAGTACACGGAAGAATACCTATTTGCCGAAACAGTTTTGCCACCATGACAATGTACACCACGCATCACCATACACCACCATGTACACCACGCATCAATTAACACCACCATGTACACCACGCATCACCTTACACCACAATGTACACCAAGCATCACCATACACCACCATGTACACCACGCATCAATTAACACCACCATGTACACCACGCTATCACCTTACACCACAATGTACACCAAGCATCACCATACACCACCATGTACACCACGCATCAATTAACACCACCATGTACACCACGCATCACCTTACACCACAATGTACACCAAGCATCACCATACACCACCATGTACACCACGCATCAATTAACACCACCATGTACACCACGCATCACCTTACACCACAATGTACACCAAGCATCACCATACACCACCATGTACACCACGCATCAATTAACACCACCATGTACACCACGCATCACCTTACACCACAATGTACACCAAGCATCACCATACACCACCATGTACACCACGCATCAATTAACACCACCATGTACACCACGCATCAATTAACACCACCATGTACACCACGCATCACCTTACACCACAATGTACACCAAGCATCACCTTAAGTAAAACAGGAAAGGATATATCCAAGATACGTGCTCGTCAGTTCCGAACTGCTTGGGTAAACCACCAGTCACAACCAATGACACGACGGCTAGTCTCCTGTAAAAAACAAAAAAACAAAAAAAAAACGAGTGATGCTCTTAGTAAATCTGTATGATCTATAGTTTTAGAGTGTATTACATGTGTATGTTTTTCATTGTATGTTGCATGTATTGCCTGTTTGTAAGGGTTTTTTTGTTTGTTTGTTTGTTTGTTGTTGTTTTTTTGTCTGCCATGGCCGAATTTCCAATTTGGGATAATAGAGAACTGATTTTTGCTCAAGGGCAAATGCAATACAATGTTCTGCTTGACACAACACTTTTAATTTGATGAATGACACGTGGAAAAAAATTGTCAGGTGGAAATAATCTTACATATTGCTATGGTGTTTATAAATACTCAAATAAAGGAAACTGAAAGTCATCAAAATATCAATGCCTTGTATTTTTTTTATCTGTGGTCGATGGATAACTTGATAATCAAACTTTGCAAGTAAGATATGTAATGGTAACCGTGGTTCGCATGACCACCGCATCAACTCAACCAGTGTCCGCACCTGAAACATATTAAGACACCATTACACTTTGTCGTGTGCACGAATATATGCAAGGTAATTAAAGTGCAAATGACATTGCATATATCCCTACGTGTATAGCTGCGAACCAAAATGATGAGAATATGAAGAATTTCAAGTCCACTACACCCTGATAATCGTTCGATGTCTCTCACTGAAGACAGAAACCTTAACTACAAATTAACAAAAAATAGTGTGGCAACAACAAGAAAGGAAACGGATAAACATTTCTGAAGGCGCGAGTACTGATTTGGGAGGGAATGGGCAAATCCATTTCGGTATTCAAACTTGAAACATTGCACACCATGACAAAAGTACCACCCACCACACCCACCCACCCACCACCCTCCCACCCACTCATTTCCAACTGAGTGGAATAGACCAATGCTGCCAGATAACGTTTGGTTTGTTGTTGTTGTTGTTGTTGGTATCTGCTGTTTCAAATTAATTTCCGTCGTCTTACGAATGTGTATTTTGGTAGAATCACGTGACTTTCAAGTAATGAGTTTTAGGGACCATACAGGTTGCTGCTTGTCAAAATACGTCTTAACCATTCTCTGATTATCACCAAAAAATGATACTTTTGAATATGTTTTTGCACAAGTTTCTTTTACTTCTACTACTTTCTACTACACTACTATCTACTAACTACTACTACTACTACTACTACTACTACTAGTGTATGGCGTCTAACCTAGCAGTCGAGCTGTGGACGCCTTACAATGGTACAGAACATACACTGAACTATATGATGAATGACAACATTCAAAAATGCATGAACTCGTATGCATCAGGCAACGGTGTGGGAAAATAAATGTATACATATACACATAAATTCAATACATAGTCATGATATCTTGCGTACATGAATACAAATGCCAGAATACCCAGAGTACTGAAATACTGGCGATTGACCATCCTGACACTGGAAGATGAGGCTGCTGTCGAGCATGCATGCACCACGTGGTACACAGAGAATACAGAGTACATGAAGCCACTATCACTACAATGGAAATGACCAGTCCGCACACTTTGAACCACACAAAGCACACCACCTCAATGCAGCATGTAAAAATAGCCTGTGCCTCTCTAGCTTAAGGCTTACACAAAAGTTCATCTAGTCACATCTTTCGGGGTATCATTTCTAAATGTATACATTATTGCTTTCAGTACACAATGGAATCAAAATACTTAAATTCAGAAGTCCGACGCACTTAATAACAGATTCAGAAACCCTTAATTTTGGTTCCAGTTTTCTTTCTTTCTTTCTTTCTTTTTTCCTTTTTTCTTTCTTATTTTTTCTTCTTCTTTTTTTTTTTTTTTTTTTGCCACTTTCCTATTTAACAGTTTTTTTTCTTCTCTTTCCTTTAAATTTTTTTTCTTTTTTTTCTTTTTTTGTTTTTGTGTTCTTGTTTTTCATTTTTTTGTGAATGAAAGTGTGAATAGTATCAAGAAGAAAATAAAACGATTGAAAATAAAACACAAAATCATCATAACAGTAAAAGCGGAAGAAACGTAAGTCTTTCCGATTTTTCTCAATACGCATTAAACAGCGCTTCAGCTTGAGTTGGAGGGTTTAACGTCTTTATCCTAAACATACACACAAATACATCAAATCTGACGCAACTAATACCAGGCTCAGAATAACACAAACCATTCTTCTTCATTTTCTTTTCGGTATTTTTTCCTTAACTTTTTTTTCCACTTTACGTTTTGGCATTCTTGGTTCGCATTCTCATACATAAACCATATATTCGCATGTTGAACAACAGTAGAGTGAACAACAGTAGATTGAACAACAGAAGATTGAACAACATTAGATTGAACAACAGTACACTGAACAACAGTATATTGAACAACAGGTTAGTTAGTTCTTTAGGGCTGAACGCCGTGCAAGCAACAAAGACTATTTCGCGGCTTTACAGAGTCCCTTACTGCCAGGTCCTTAAAATATGTCCAGCTTAAAGCATGATGTAAATATGCATTTAAAATGTGTGTAGCTTAAACGCGGGTCCTGTCAAGATTTACAATAGTAGATTGAATAACACTATACTAAACAACAGTACATTGAACAACAGTATATTGAGCAACAGTGTATTGAACAGCAGAAGATTGAACAACACTATACTGAACAACAGTGTATTGACCAACAGTATATTGAACAGCTGACGTGTCTTTTGTAGCACGCCTGGGAACCCGTTATATTGCTGTATGTCCAACAGAAAAGTTTCATGATTACAAAAAAAGAAACACAACGGCCTTATGATAGTTTGACAAGCGTGTTGCCTTCATCAGAAAGTTCTGCAAGTAACCGACAAAGGAACCCCCCCTCCCCCCCCCCCCCAAAAAAAAAAAAAAAAAAACCCAACAAAAAACACACACACACCAAAAAACTACGTAATACATAATTATGATGACATGATAAGGTTTTCTGTCCACACAGCTTCACAAAGGCTATTTGTGGACATTGAAGAAAAGGTGTGTGTCTATACACTATGAACCAAACATAACACACCTCACTGCAGCATGTAAAAATAATCATGTTCTTCTCTAGCTTAAGGCTTACACAAAAGTTCATCTAGTCGCATCTTTCGGGGTATCATTTCTAAATGTATACATTATTGCTTTCAGTACACAATGGAATCAGAATACTCAAATACAGAAATTTGAGGAACTTGACAACAGATTCCGAAACCGTAAAGAAACCATAAACCATTCACTTTTCTTTCAGTTTTACTTTCTTTTTTTTCTGTTCTTTTTTCAGAGGGGGGGGGGGGGCGGGGACACTTTATTATTTTTTCTCTCTTTGTGTGTGTGTGTGTGTGTGTGTGTGTGTGTGTGTGTGTGTGTGTGTGTGTGTGTGTGTGTGTGTGAATGAAAACAGTATCAACAAGTAAATAAAAGAACAAATAAAATTAAACAGAAAATCATCATAGCAGCAAACGCGGAACTGAGAAACGTAGCTCATTCTGATGTTTCCCAACACACATTAAACAGCGCTTCAGCTTTAGTTTGCGGGTTTAACGTCTTTTTCCTCAACATACACACAAATACATCAAATCTGACGCAGCTAATGACAGGCTCAGAATAACACACGTTTTTGTCTTTTCCTTTTTTTTTTTTTTTTTCTTTCTGTCTTTCCTTTTGTTTCTTTTTTTTCTTTGTCTTCCTTTTCCACTTTACGTTTTTGGTATTCTTGATTCGCATTCTCATTTTTTTTAAATGCACTCATGTACCTTTTTCTCATTTCTTTCCCTTTCTCTTTGTAATATTAGCGTGACAATATGACAAGTCAAGCAGTGACACACAACACAACATAACAATACTAAAAATCATAACTTAGGGATAACATGGGTGGGATTTCTAATGTACAACCACACGCACTGAACAACGGTTCAGCTTCAAAATAACCACGACAAAACATTCAACCAAAGAAACAACAAGAGTATACTGAACAAGTGTATATTGAACAAGTGTATGTTGAACAAGTGTATGTTGAACAACAGTATATTGAATAAGAGTATATTGAACAACAGTACATTGAACACCACATATCCTTTGGAACAAGACTGGGAACCCGTTAATATTGCTTTAAGTAAAAAAGGATTGTTTATCCCCCCCCCCCAAAAAAAAAAAAAAAGCAACATAACGCCCAGGGCCCGTATGTAAAACTCGAGGTTAATTTAACCCACGGCTAAGGGCCTAACCCAGACTAGGACAAAAGACACCCAAAAACAAAATTAAATTAAAAAAGGAAGCAAAGAAAGGTAAGCAAAAATCCTTCTCTAACGTCTTAGGCACCATGGTGGAATGGACCCGCTTCCTGCTTAAACAACAAAACAACAGAAAATTCAACCCTAGAGCTAGTTTAGTTCGAGGTTAGACTCTAACCCTGGGCTGAAATCCCTAACCTCGACTTTTACATGTGGGCCCTGGTCGATATTTCGACAAACGTGTTGTCTTCATCAGAAGGGTCTACAAGTAACCGAAATTTAAAAAAAAAAAACAAAAAAAAACACGTGATACAAATGGTGACGTGAAAAGTTGTATGCCCACTCAGCTTCACAAAGGCTATCTGTGGACGTTGAAGAAAAGGTGCGTGTATGCCAAATGAGTATTTCTATAATAAAGATTCTAAAGATTTCCATGAATTCAGCGCAGTCAGCAAAATTAATTTCGAAATTTTGACTCGCCGCCCCCAACCCCGAGCACACTGTCTCACTAACTCGGAGCATAGTCCACAGTGTGTGTCTAACGGTGGACGTCACAGTGTGTGTGTGGGGGGGGGGGGGGGTGCGTGTGTGGTGGGGGTGGGTGTGTGTGTGGTGGGGGGTGGGTGTGTGTGTGTGGGGGTGGAGGGGGGGGGGATGGATGTGCGGGGGGGGGGGGGGGAGGGGAGAGAGATTCACAAAAAACAAAATTTAAAAAAAGTAAAACTTCAAAGCAAGGCGAAAATACGGTATTTAGTTGATTTTTTCTGTCCTTTTCGTCTTCTTGAAAATGCACGCCTTTGACAGTACTGAACACGACGCCAGTAGGTTGAAATGAACTTTTCCCCAGAGAAAAAACGGTTACTAGTTCACTAACGACTGCGACGTTTGGGAGTAAAAGGAAAGAGGGTTTCTGTTTTATCTTTCGTCTTCTATAAACGGGTGCATCTGTTTGGGATTTCCTTGTGTGGTTCGGCTACGCCGCGCGGGAATATGCACACTACAAAGCTTGAACGAAACAAATGTCAACCATGTATCCCGAAGAAAACCACATTGCCTCGTTCTTACGTTGGAACTTGCTTGTTCTCAAGAGATCTGCCTCATGTGTGCGCCGTAAGAAGAGAGAGAAGGAAGCAAGCAAAGAAACAAGACTGACTGACAGAAAAAAAAATAGCGCACGTGTATGATACACGCTCGGCTTTTAGCAACTTTCAAGGGCCTTCAACATCTCAACATCAGATGATGTTCATTGGTCGGGAGACTAACCAACCGAGCCGCCGAGTTGCTCCGGTGGTTTTTGAGTGGCGCCTTTCTTCTCAAGGACCCCCACTACTTGTCATCCCGCCAAACACTACAGACCACCAACATTCGTAGCTGACAAATAAATAACAAAAAATAAAGAAAAATAAAGAAAAAATATAGAATAAAAACTGAAAATAAATAGAGCTGCGAACCAGGTGTGTATACTATGCACGTGCACTGGTCATCAACACATCACGATGACGTTTCACTGGTCAGGAGACTACCATCCGAAGAAAACCCCGCACTGCTGCCGAGTTACTCCGCTGGTGTTTGAGTGGTGCCCTCCACGTCACCACCTACTGGTCGTCCTGCCTACGTCATTTTTGTGAGTGAGACCATCAGCATGATAAGCTGATACAAGCATAATAAAATCAACACAAATAAATAAACAATGAATAATAAATAAATAAAACAAGATGAATATATAAGTAAAACAAAAAAAACCCAATAAATAAGACCAAAGAAAATAAATAAATAAATAAATAAATAAATAAATAAACGGAAATAAACAAATAAAATACATATAATTAAATAAAATGATGGAAGAATAAATGGAAAAAAATCTGATAAACGATGAATAAACAGATAAATGAATAAACAAAACACCTGGTATCAACAGTGTGCACGTGCCTTTTCCGTTGGTCAAGGTCATGATCATCATCTCCACATTTCGGCCCAGAATTTCATTGTTTACCGCAAAATTTGTCTTAATCATCTGTCAGATCCATTACTCGGCGATTTCTATCCAGAAGCAAGCAAGCTCCTAATGCGTCTAGCCTTATGATTTGCAGTTTAGTTTAGTTTTTTGTTTTTTTTTTAATCGTGTTTATACTTACCTGGGCCAAACCACATAATACCCGTCAAAAATGTTTGGGATAAACGGGACATTAATTTTCAGTTTCTGCAGTAAACAATGGGGGTCGCGGTCCTTAGCAAACACGTATGCGGTGGCGGGGGATATGCTTTCGTGGGGAAGCGAGGGGGGGGGGGCCGCGGGGGGGTGCATAGTTCAGTTTGCAAATATGTTTTGGATGAAAGAAAAAGATTTCTATAAATTCAGTGCAGTCAGCAAAATCAATTTCGAAATTTCGACTCGCCGCCCCCCCCCCCCCCCTCCCTCCCACAAAACTTCCCAAGACACACCGTGTCGCTAACTTGGAGCATAGTCCACAGTGTGTGTCTAACGGTGGTTATCACAGATGGACGGAGAGCCAGACAGAGACAGAGAGGGAGAGACACAGACAGCGAGAGAGAGAGAGAGAGCGAGAGAGAGCGTGTGTGTGTGTGTGTGTGTGTGTGTGTGTGTGTGTGTGTGTGTGTGTTGTGTGGTGTGTGTGTGGTGTGTGTGTGTGTGTGTGTGCGCGCGCGCGATCAACAGTACAAAGATCTGAACTGAACATAAAGCTGCACAGGCAACAGAGACTGTTCAGCGGCTAACTAACTTGGTGATTTATTGTGGTTCATAACAATATACAGCACCTGCTGAATATAATGCATATGTATATTTGCACTGCCCCGACACAATGCGTTGCAGCAATCATATACACACATCAATTACACATGAAAAAGAATTAATCAGGCAAAGGCAAGTATTCACTTTACAAAAGCAAAACTCATGGTGATGCTTAATCAACAAATGTTTTATTCATGTTGCGAATTTAGGGGAAATGTCTCCTCCTTGATATGACCCACTGTGACACTCCCGCTCTGCCTTGGCGGGTGGGTGGGTGTTTGGGAGTTTAACGTCTTTTTCCACCATGGAAGGGTGATATCCAAGACGGGACAACCAGAAAAAAGGCCAGTACAAATATTTGGCCCCAGCTAGCTGTGCCCTGGCCTTTTGTGTAGCCCAAAATGCTTCCAAACATGTTAGATATGACCTTGCCTGCAGAAGTCAGGAAAGAACCTCTCATCGGTTTATGTTTGGGAGTTTTACAAGAGAATACATTGAGAATATACATACATAATTATATATATAATACATTGACACAAGTACATCTTTCAAAATATACATTTATGCACGTACATCTTTCAAGGATGTAAGGATGGCAACCCTAGTTGACTACAGCAGATGGAGGTGAGACGCAGAGGACACAAGACGACAGATAGGGGTTGACGGTAGGCCGGGCCAGTGCAGACCTCTTGCACAGGGTGCGAATTAAGGTTCCGAGGATGACCATGCAGTGTCCAGTACGGTTGGGATCTATTAGTGTGGGTCACTTGCCCCCCCCCCCCCCCAACCCCAAGGCCCCTTACTTAAATAAAGAGCAAAATTAGAGCATTTTCTTGATAAAATGTGATGAGGCATGCACACAACGTGGCTGAAGTCGCTAAGCACTGTGTTTTGAGTTTGTCAGGAAAAAAGGTCACCGGGTGTATGTACTGACCACTGTCCCTCCCATCTTCACAGAATTACAGCTGAACAGCTATCACGCTTAGAACTATTCCGATATTTGTCATCTTGAAGGACATAGTTTGAAAATGAAAAACTCAAAAATGATTTTTTTGACACTATAGTCAGGTTTTCCCCACGCTTGTTCACAAATGTCACCCTCACCTAAATACAAAATTCACTCTTTTCAGTTATACATGTTGCCTTGTGAGTCTATAGAAACCGAGTTAACCAAGAAACAGAACTTGAAACCATTTTTATGTGCATTTTAGTGCAATGCTATACCATTACAACAGCGTACACACCTCCAACCAAAACACTGTTTCTAGTAACAATTGTTGACGGATCAGTTTTACTCGTTCACAACTGTACTGTGTTCACAATTGTGTGTGTGTGTTTGTGTGTGTGTGTGTGTGTGTGTGTGTGTGTGTGTGTGTGTGTGTGTGTGTGTGTGTGTGTGTGTGTGTGTTTGCATATTTGTTGGTATGAGTGCGGGAGTACGCGCACTGAGTCACTTTGTGAGAATTTTGCGCTATATAAGTACAGTTCATTCTTCTTCTTATTATTCCTGTCATTACGTCCATGCAGCAGCGGAGGACTATAACAGCTACTGGGTAATTGTGCAGAATAGTATACGAAAATAATTGGAGCTAAATGCACGCACTTTGACGGGTGTTTTCGGTTCTGCTCGATGCAAAGAGACGTAAGACACCCTTACCTACTCACTTTGACCACTCCTTCCCCACAAACATGCACAACATATCCCTGAATGACTGGCGACCACGGCCCGAGCAGTCATCTGCACGCCATTTTGGTTGGTGATCACCTGCGTGGCGTGCAGATGACTGCTCACGCTTCAATTATTTTCGTATACTATTCTGCACAATTACCAAACAACTGAATACTACAAGTAGTGTGGGAGGCCACTATACTCAGTCTCACACCTACCTGACAACTATCATAGTCACACCTCACACCGACCAAAATGAATACAACAGAGTACAGATATAAAAACCAAAACCAGTGGTACTCAGCCTTCTGTCTGTGAAGTAGGTCCATCCTGTCAACTCAGTAGAGTTCTGCTGTGCTTGTAATCCGGTGGTTGTTAGCGTTAAGTATCCATCCACACACAGGTATCAGTCTTCCCCTTCTGAGACAGAAAAATCAGTGTACACAACAGTTAGCAGAATATGAACATTAACGTCTTCATCCTAGCTACTGAACAAGGATCGTGGTTTAACGGAGTTCTTCATACAATCAACCACCACCACCACCACAAAATGGCGGTCTTTGGGGAGGTATGAAACAAACGGGTTCTTCAAGTAAAACTATCAAGGCAACTTTACACAAATACGAACGGGGCAGCTCGAAATGACAATAAAAACAAAACAAAACAAGAAAACACCATCCCACATCTGTCACTGCATACCTGAGCAGTATTACCCAGCTCTTGCTACACCTATCAAATTAGTGACGTGAAGCTATACGTACCTCGCTACGACTGAAACAGACGATCGACAATGTACTCAGTAGGTGTCAGTCACGAATCAGTGTACTCCAGTATGACCTGGCCTGCTGAAAACTGCACCACACTCCTCCGCGAGGTAGAAGAGACTGTAATGTGAGCAAATCTGCTGTCGCAGTAATTTACAAACTAACTGCGGAAAGTTTGAAAACATAAGCTGGAATTGCTGCAACATGGCCGTACCGCTCGCACCTGGAAAGTTCGACTGGTCACCGAGGTTGTCACGTGACCTGAAAGCTACCATTACGTTCACCTTGCACGTGCTGGTCACAGAGCACAATTCAAATGAGGCAGGTTAGGGAGTAATGGGACTATTAAAAGTGAATCCCCCCACCCATCCCCCTTTCCTGTCTGTTTTAGAGTTGCATACAGTGCATTTGACCCCAGATTTTTGCTTTTGGTGAAAAGAGGTATGCCGTTTGATGTGTTGAAAAACTGTGATGGCAGTTTTGATTTGAGGGGTGACCTATTTTTTACCATATCCTTGGGCATGAATAACGGAGTGCACAGTTCTGTGAATGGGGATGCGAATGACGCCGTATGAGGAGACCATGACATTGCCGCAATGCGATTGCGTTCTCGGGGCTTGATTTCGGGGCAGTCAGCTTGTGCACGCTTCTTGTTTCTGGAAGCCGTTGTCTGATTTGGTTTCAGTGGAAGATCCGTTTTCAAGGGCTTGTGCTGACTGACATTTGTAGCCAAAGAGTAGAAATAAACTGTTATCTGTGGCCTGCTACACGCTCGTATCGTCAGCCGTCCCACGCGCTGAGTCTGGTCGAGCACTGACCGCTGTCACGGGGGTTAAACGCGCCACGTGAAACTTGTATCGGTCTCAGGCAGTGAGGGTCCGTCCAAATAGTGCGTGGCAGTTGCGAGGTTGTTTGAGGGCGTGCCAGGAAGAGCTTAAACATCTAAAATCACTGAAAAATGATTTTTATTTTAAAGAATGTTATTTTGATAGCCATGTCTTTACTTCTTTGGGGACTTGCGTCTTTCGCTTTCCAGGGCGTCTTCTCGTCAACCTCAAATGCATCATGATGACCCGCTACTAGTAGTATATGCTATGTTTACTATAAAGCAAACGACAGTGTGTGTGCCGGGGTGTGTGTGTGTGTGTGTGTGTGTGTGTGTGTGTGTGTGTGTGTGTGTGTGTGTGTGTGTGTGTGTGTGTGTGTGTCAGTGTGTGTGTGTGTGAGAGAGAGAGCGAGAGAGCGAGCGCCGACAGACAGACAGAGAAACAGAAAGAGAAACTGACAGAGAGGTTGACTGGCTGATTCATTAATTCATTCATTAAACGTTTATTACAGGAATGAGCTGTTCGGCATTTGCTGCCTGTTTTACAAACTGCCAGAGTCCCGCTGCCAAGCCGCTACTTCAAGTCTAAAGCCGGAGCGGACAGACAGAGACAGAGACAGAGAGAGGTGTCTTCCGTGTGTGTGTGTGTGTGTGTGTGTGTGTGTGTGTGTGTGTGTGTGTGTGTGTGTGTGTGTGTGTGTGTGTGACGTTCTGCTGGAATTTAAAAGACAGAACCTGAGTACGAATAGAAAAAAGGTCCGAGTCAGTTTAGCAGCAAGGGGCGCAACTTGAGTTTTGCCACTCGAAGCCACCATTGACACTTAATTTTTTTCCACCCAGGAAACCCAAGCTAGCGGTAACAAATGAGAAACGGACACTGGATAGAATTTCAAATGTGCCCTATGACTGGAGGCTACAAGAAAAAGAATATTTTCCCGTCGCCCCAGCACGGCTCCACTCTCACTGGGGTTTCGCGGAACATGGCCCAGGGGCAGGGGAAGTAATCAACTTCTCTCGTGTCACTGAACCTTGCATCACTCGATTATTCCGCTTCTTTCGTTTGATTTCATTCTTCACTCCAGTTTCGTCAGGCAAGTCAGTCGAGAGCCTCCCACTTCTGCAGCCCGGTTCTGCAGTGTGTGTGTGTGTGTGTGTGTGTGTGTGTGTGTGTGTGTGTGTGTGTGTGTGTGTGTGTGTGTGTGTGCGTGTGTGTGTGTGTGTGTGTGTGTGTGTGTGTGTGTGTGTGTCCGGTGTTCATTGTGTTTGTTCACTGTGTGTGAAAGGAGAAGGGGGTGGGGTGGGGGGGGGGGACTATCCAAGGCACTCTCTGGATTATAAACGATGTTTGTTTTCTGTAGCATGCCTGTAAAGGCTATAGTAAGAGACACAGACAGACAGGCTCAGACAGAGACAGACAGAGACAGAGACAGAGAGACAGAAGAAGAAGAACTTGAGACGAGGCAGACAGACAGACAGAGTTAGGCAGAGTAATCAAAAACATATTCCACAAATGTTGGCGGGATTTTTTTTTCTCTCAATGAAATTCATACCTTTTCGTGTGACGTGGATTTTTTCTGTTCACCTGTTCCACCAATTCCATGCAACAAACACAATTATACTTCCCAAAATTATCATCAAAATAAAACAGAAAACAGAAAACGGAAAAACAAAACCAATTTAATGTCGAAGCTCATTTCCCGTGCAACATCTCCATGCAACCTTGAACAGATGTGCCGATTATCAAACGCCATCTTGAAATTGGACCTTTGACTTTTCACAAAAGGGATGTTTTGTTGGACATTCTGAAATTTCAGAAAGGAAAAAAACAAAAACAAAACAAAACAAACAACAACAAAAAACACCGATACAACCCATTAGACACAATCCATGTAGATCAGTCACTGATCCGATTAAGCGCGTTGCCCCAGTGCAGCGCCAACCACCTACCCTTTGCTCTACTGTTTTTTTTTCCCCCCTTACAGTCAGACATCGTATGGGGAGCCGGGGTAGCCGAATGGTAGAGCGTTGGACTTCCAGTGCTCGGGTCGTGAGATCGCATCCCGGCTGAGGCCAAATATTTGTGCTGGTTTTTTTCATCGTTGCCCCGTCTTTGATATCACCTTATGTGGTGGAAAAGGACGTTAAACCCCCAAACACCCCCCCCCCACCCGGACATCGTACTACTACTACTACTACTACTACCACTACTACTACTACTACTACTACTACTACTACTACTACTACTACTACTACTACTACTACTACTACTACTACTACCACTACTACTACTACTACTACTACTACTACTACCACTACTACTACCACTACTCCTACTACTACTCCTACTACTACTACTACTACTACTACTACTCCCCGATGCTTAAATAATACCCAAAGAAAACCCTCTAGCCGCTCTCATTCACTGTTTTCTGTTTTCCCAGTGAAGGACCAAACACCCAACCACCCTACCAGTGAAGCCGACAAACAGGCCTTTTTACACAGCAATTTGTTTCTGAATTCGTCTGTTTCCTGGAGCGGAAAAGTTAAGAGGGGAAGGAGTTATCATTCAATGAGCCTGTCCCCTTGGGAAATCGGGTGATGTTTAAAACGCCTTGCTGGATTAGAGCCATCACTACTCTTCTCCTTTGCAACTTTACATGTGTCACAACATGGGCCGAGCAGCTGTTGTTGGCAGTCAGGGACATTTTTTTTTTCTTCTGGCGGTTGAAGAGAAATATAGTGACGTTTGCCCTACGACCTTTCTCTCGATTTATATGGGTTAAAAATAGATACAGTGTACCCATGCAATTTTTGGCTTTGTAACAGAACCCCAAACTGAGCCCAAACTGTCGCGCGACAATGAAGGGTCAATGTGAGTTTGTAAATTGTCGAGCTTCGGATGGGGGTGGAGTCGGAGGAGAGTAGGGAACGGGAGATAGAGGGGGGACTCTAATTTCGATCCTAACAACGTCTAACCGTTCTAAACGTCAGAACACTTCGCGGTGGTTGTCGGCATTGGTGACTTGAAAACTGTGCTAGGCATCAACTCGTCTAGATGTCCAGCTGGTGAACACTATTATCGCAACACATGACTTTTTCTGTCATTCATATTTATAATATTTTTGGCAATATCAGGAAACTGGAAAGAAGTTAACGTCACATAATTTCGTAGGGTCAACAGAAGCCAAACTTCCGACAATAACGGTCTTAAGTCTCATCTCCATTTCCCCATAGTGTTCATGGTGTCTGACCCTAACGGACCCTCACTAAAAACCCTAACGTCACTCTGGCGTTGATGAGTGCTCTCCTAATCAAGACGTGACGAGCAAATTGTCCCCCTTTGCTACGCTCTTCAGCCTGGGAGACGGCTTCACGACGTGTCGTCTTCTGATTGGACTCTCCGAGCGCAGCGGGGCTGTCTGGGAATAATTGACAGGCGTCACAGAGAAGAGGAGTCATTTTGTTCGTCACTCAGTGTGGGCTTGAAGGTTAAGTCTGCCTATTTCCATCCGTTTGTTCACCCTGCCTTGACCTGTCAGCCCACTTTCAGCCTAGAGGTTTGGCTGAAAAATCTGTTCAGGATGGATTTACAAGAGACATATATATATAGGGAGAAATTGGAAACAAAGGCACTTTCGGAAATATGCGAGGCTACGGCATTTCTGACTTAAACTCCGCCTTTCAATAACGCTTTGCTGTCAATATGATCGACTTATTTGAAACTGTTATTTTCTGGGAAGTGCGGAATCCCGAAAATGGAAATTTGACACGAAAACTTCAGTCTATCTGCCGCGCTACATCAGTATTTTGTTTGGGGCAGTAATACTTGTTTCCTATTGTTGGATACCTTGTTTCAAAACACTTAAGAAGGGTCATTTGGAGGCAGATGGAGGGCTTAGAGTTGTGGTATTTGAAATGCAATCAGCGACCTGGTTCCTGGGGTAGCAAAGGATGTAAGCAGCAGCAAGAGCCAGCTTCCTATCTATGTATGTCTCTGGTTTTACCAAAAGCAGGGAATTCAATCAAAACGCTGTATCCTTTCAAAACACGAGAAAGTATAGACGACCCTTCTTCAGATTTAATAATAATAATAATAATAATAATGAGGATTTGTCTTAGTACATATAGTCATGTTATTTTAAGTTATAACTGACGACAAATGCAGATTTTTGCTTTCAAGTCAAATTAGATAGGGTTATGAATTAGTTGATATGAGTTCCGTTCGAAAAGGAAATTCACGACCTTGACCATTCTTTTCTCATTACCAATGCTGCTGCTGCTCTCTCTCTCTCTCTCTCTCTCTCTCTCTTTCTCTCTCTCTCTACGCTGAAGTAAAACAACGAAACAAGTTGAATGCTTTCAAAATATTGCTCTTTATACGTCATTTATTTGCTTTGAGGTTTATTATCGCGGCCAGCAGCTGTGCAGGTAAGCTCCACCTAAACATCTATCACAAACAAAACACAAAGGGACATCAATGACAGACAACAAAGGGGCATAACCAGGTAATTGTCTGTCAGCACAGTAGGAGACCTTTGAACGAGACAGGCACCCTACCGATCCACAATAATAAATGGTCATATGGTGGGGACAGTAGATAATTTGTCTTTCAGTCGCCCGCTTATTCACTGCAAGAAAGGTCATCTTGCTCCCAGTCTCCATAGCCAATGGTGTTTGGTGGTGAACTTATGAATCCAGTTTTGAAATATGAAACAACGTAGCGAACCTCAATGTAAGAGACGGAAGAAAATCGACGTGACTGTGTATTCACTAGATATTTACTAGATACTTGTTTTCAGGGGTGTTTTTTTTCTGCCGTAGCTCTTTGTCAGCTCCAGTGGTGTTCCTCTCGCAACCGGGAAGGGGGGGGGGATTTTTACTGATGGAGATGAGGATGATGGTAGGATGATGCTATGGAGGTCCATGTGGTTTGTGGCTGCGGAACAGGGCCGCATTCCGCGTTTCTGTCTGAATATCCAGGCGTTAACCCGGCCCGGGAACTAAGGCACCGGCGGTGCCGGCCGTGTAATTATCCACATCGTGAGATGTGTCATACAAAAGGGAGTACCCCCAAAGTTGCACCCGTGTAGTGGGTGAATATCGGCTGTGTGGCAACAGCCTCCTCATTGTGCTCATAGCACACCAACTCCGGGTATTAGCCGTCCTAGTTTGGGAAAATCCCGCTTGCCTCGGCAAGGATTCGAACCCGGGTCTCCCGGTCCATGGTCCGAAGTGCTACCAGAGCACTACGGGGGCCGGTAGGATGTTAAAACTGTGTGTGTTCAGATGATAGATCAGGCATTTGGAGCGGGTACAGACATTAACGTTTTTTTTCTGTTCTACAGAACGGGTTTACACCACTTTAAATACTCCCCTATACAAAATGTCATCGTAATGCCTCGAACTTGACGAAGCAAGTGTAAATAAAAGCAACACAAATCCAGACAGTCGAAATTCCGGCTTTCACGGCATTTGTCAGAACTTGTATTATTACCGACAGAACAATTGTCAATTTTCGGATGACTCTTTCGTTTGGACAAGATACATGTACATGCATGAAGCGTCTATTTCCACTATAATGAAGATGTGACATGACTTTGGGTACTTTCCACTTAAAATGTAAATACATTTTCTCAAACGTTAAAATTAACACAAGTTTCACTTTCAGTTAGCTTTCTCGTCAACAATCTCCCGGTACATCAGATAACGACAAACATGCCTTAATCCCGAACGTGCAAAATCCATGAATATTTTTCAGATTCATTTGCATATGAAAAAGCATTTTATGTCCCGGTCAATCGTTATATCGTTATGGGAGGAATGGTTTCTGTAGTCGGTCATAAAAATGAGGCAGGGGTTTAGGTTCAGCCACATCCGAGGCAGAATTATTTGAAGCTGGCTGAATTGTTTTATGATTACCCGCATTAGCCCGCGTAAACCTAATGTTACATTCGGTTAGCGGGGTGAATTGCTAAATTATGCCTGCTGGCCTGTTTAAGATGCTGAGCAATGTTTAATCGCGCGCGCGCGCGCGCGTGTGTGTGTGTGTGTGTGTGTGTGTGTGTGTGTGTGTGTGTGTGTGTGTGTGTGTGTGTGTGTGTGTGTGTGTGTGTGTGTGTGTGTGTGTGTGTGTGTGTGCGTGTGTGCGTGCGTGCGTGCGTGCGTGCGTGTGTGTGTGTGTGTGTGTGTGTGTGTGTGTGTGTGTGTGTGTGTGTGTGTGTGAGAGAGAGAGAGAGAGAGAGAGAGAGAGAGAGAGAGACCGACCTTTGTTCATTGTAAAAATCATTATAATATTATTCAAAACCAAAGGAAATAACGTCATCAGTGGTGTTGGTGTTGCAGCAGCTGCAGCCGATTCTTTTTGTCGTTTTTTGTTGGTTTTGTTATCAATGTTTGTTTGTTTTTTGTTTGTTTGTATTGGGGTTTTCTGTGTGCCTCCAAAACAGAGTCACCAAGTTCCTTCAGCTACATGTATTTCTCACAACGTTGTACTCACAATGACATCACCTGCAGCTAGTGGAGCCCGTGCCCTCGACAGAGATTTACGGCGCTTGTATTCCCCTCTGTCTCGTGTGATGCGCTGCTCCAGCAGCGTGCGATAACACACTGTAATATTATTCATAATTGCCATGTGGTGGAAAGGGCTTGCTGTAGTTACAGATATAATCATGACTGTTTTGTAATAACTGTATGGCTATTTTCGGCAGTGGAAAAGATATTGACAGATTGGCTGTACTTTGTGTTTTTTCAGTGTGTCTCGCGTTTATGGCGCAATAGAGATCCACTTAATTCAGCGGCGCACGTGTGTGTGTGTGTGTGTGTGTGTGTGTGTGTGTGTGTGTGTGTGTGTGTGTGTGTGTGTGTGAGAGAGAGAGAGAGAGAGAGAGAGAGAGAATGGGGGCAGGTGGTGGGGGTTGTGGGGGAGGGGGGTGTAGGTAGGGGAAGATATCCCAGACATGTCATCTGTATCCCATGAAAGATGCTCATGGTTTGGATACAGTTCCATTTTATTCTGTGTTTTGTTTTGTCTTTTTCACATTTTGTAAGTCATTTCAAGGCTTCATTTTGTAAGTCACATTCCTACCCCTGTTGATTCTCCCGTGACGTCTTGGTTCAACTGAATAGAGAGAACAGAGAGAGAGAGAGGAAGGAGGGGGGGGGGGAGGAGGAGAGGGGCGGTAAGTGGTGGAGGGAGGGGAAGTAATGGGGCCATAGGAAGATAACCCCACCAAATCAAATGTATCCCGCCCTAGACTGTCGTCTTGTGTTTCTTTATACTCTTCCACGCGGAGCTTTCGATTTTATGCTGTTGGCAAGTGCTTGTATTTAGTATCATAATTATTTACAGGTACTCTCCTCTGGCGCCGATCAATGGATTATTTACGGAATTCTGTTATTCCATTTTGTCCTTTCCTTGCTTCCGTTTGGCAATCTGGCATTTTTATCCCCAGGAAGGAACTCCCCTAAATCAATCTGGCTGCACTTTCCTATTCGAAGCTACCGTTCTTCTTCTGACGTCATCCTGATCCCCTTTTCCAGCGGCAATGTAAACTTCCTTCCGGTCGCGCATGCTCAGTTACGCCAGACCCGTTTTTTTTATGGAGTTCCGGTAAAGATTTCTCCGCCCCCGGACAAGCTGGGCAACAAGAGACAATTATGTCGATTTTATACAGATCCGATTTATTTGATTGTAAATGTTCTCTGTCTGGTTCGGGCAGGGAGGTGAGCCGGGGGAAGGGTGTGTGTGTGTGGGGGGGGGGGGGCGAAGGGGGTTGCCTGTGTGTGTCTGGGTGGGTGGGTGTTGGGGGAGGAGGGGGGGGGGGGGCTGATGGTTATAGAAATTGTGTGGCTGAGAGACTGACGCATGCATAAAAAGACACCACCGATGAAACCACGGAACTTGCTGTGTTGATTTCTGAGGTTTGATGACCGCGCCGTCAGGAAGGAAATTGCAACATGCACGGACCGGTTACAGCTGGGCCAAGAACTGTGAGGATCCGACCAGCGTAACGTTTTCAGCCTTTAAACTCAAACAAGCAGCCTTCAAAACCAATACGGATCAATTTATTTACAGTTGGGAAGACGATACGTATGTTGTATGTACGAAACCTTTAACTATGGTGGTGAAAATGGTTCCAAGATCCAATGAAAATATGCAGTTCCCAGCACAAACTGAAAATGTTATGAAAATCGTTCTATCCGAATGCAAAGGAAAGTAACATCAATTAATTCCACTCTGCTTGGCTTCTGAAAACTGTTGCTTAATTTTGTATTGCCAAAGTCTTCGATTTTCGAGGGTTATTCAAACTGGTTTCTTTCAGCCGCGAATTATGTCCCCCCTAAAGACTACTTGGTACAAAACAGACAGTCAGAGCCGTTTTCTCGCAAGGAGAAAGGTAGCTCTATGAAACATTTATCCAGCCAATTACAGCCTCATTTATCTCTGTGGCGCTCGGCGACCGGAAATAGAATCTTTCGCCGTTGTCGCAAACCTGGAGCCGGGATGCTTTGTTCCCAACATGCCGTTCCCTTTTGCGGCAGCCACTTCAATCTGTCTGCCATGAATCTTTAACAATACACATCGCGATACATTTCCGTTTCTACACCCTCCCTGTTGCTAGCGCCATCCGCTCTCCACCTCCTGGTTCCCCTCATTCTGTTCAGTCTAGCACTCATACTGACGTTATCCGAAATGCAAATTCATTTCTGGCGGCTTAGAAATCAGGCTGGCAGCAAATTAATAACTGAAGATCTGTTTGCATTCATCGTGGTGCCTTAGTGAATCACGTGTACTTGTCCGTTGATTAATTATGGAGTTTCATCAGCTCCAGTTTCTTGCAATGATGGCCCAAAAGTCAATTTTTTTAAAAATATTTTGCGATGGTTTTCAGTGACAGTAGATCCGATTATTTTATACAGCGTTTTTACCTCTGTATTCAAGCAATGGCTGATCGGTGTGTGTACAAAATGTAGGGGTGTATCGACAGCACAGTTTCGTGCATCTGTGCAGCAAGTGGTTATTCAGCAGGTTTTCCTACAGTTCTAGCTGTGTACCGTGATATGATTCATTACATGAGAACAGACGACGGACGGACAGAGAGAGAGAGAGAGAGAGAGAGGGGGGGGGGGGGGATCATGATGATGATGATTAATCTTTATTTTCCAACGGTTACAGTTTTGACAAAAATGCAAGCCAGTTCACAAACGTGACATTACTACTCGCTCCAGTGTCTAGCTATTCGCACATTAAAAACTGGAGAAATAGAAAATTCAGAGAGAGAGAGAGAGAGAGAGAGAGAGTTTTGAATCATCTCATTCTGTTATCAGCACATCACCACTCTAATCCCCTCCTCCGGCGTGACGACCGGAAAAGTCCCCTGTGAAATACGCATCATAACCAAACACTCGACCTCCGTTTGTCGTGCTTCTCCCCCTACTTCTCCGCTTCCCTCGCACTTTTCCTCCCCCTCCACAAATGTCCACTCGAGACACATTTACTGAAGAACCCACAGTCAATACGGTGCATTCAGCACACTGCGGGTGGGGTTTTGTGAGCTGCGTTCACTGCCCATGCCAGATCCTGGGTTTGTCTTTGAGGACCATTTAGAGAGAGGGGCGGACGAGAAGAGGGCGGGGAGAGAGGAATTGATCAAGAAACTTCTCCCAGAGTCTGTAATTGTGTCAGCTCCGTTAGCGGACGATGCCAGGACAGCTTGCAGGAAACGGGGAAGGGAAGGCGAGAAAGAGAGTGCGTGACAGCGCAGTGGTAGTGCTACTGCTATCAGGTCTTTGGACGGAGCGACGGTCTGAGATCCCGCGTTGCCAGGAGTTAGATTTGGACCAATCACTGTGCACTGTCAGACTTACAGAGACAGTAATGAAACCATTGCCAGTACATGCGTACGTTTAGAGTGCAGTGATACAATAAGGGATTAATAATAATAATAAGAAGAAGAAAAGGTATTTGTAGGGCACATTTCCTTAAATAAAACCACTGCACCATTCACTCACCAATACTCACGCACATTTTACGACAATGGACAGACATACACATTTTACGACAATGGACAGACATACACTGGTGAAACTGACTATATACACAGGAAATTACTGGAATTAGTCATTTGTGGCCTCAAACCGCACAAGCAACAAAGACCCACACGCGGCTGAGAAAATTACTGGAAGGCTCTGCAAAAAAAAGGAACACATTAAGATTGCTCTGATTAAGGCGCTGAAACGTCTGCACCAAGACTGCTCTACCTTCCCACTAAAGCACTATTCATCTGTTCATTTTGCAAGGTCCGCCTTAACCACATTCGTACAAAAGCAAGAGGCAACTCGGTTAACAACGAACTTGAACGTCATATCAGCCGGGATGTCTTGCAGTCCAGGCTGTATTTGGCTGTATCCCGATTGTTTCTGGCAGTTCAGTAAAGAAAACCCGGCACCCAGAACGGTGTTCTGTCTCTTCGGTATAATATGTTCTTAGCATTTCTGCCGTATTCCTAACTAAATACAGTTTATGCAAAAGCACTTACAAAAGCGTTTTTGTGCCTTATTTCAAGAAATCCAGACACATTCAATCAAACAAATTCAAGTTAGCGATTCTCACCCGATTTCTTAGATATAGAAAGTACACACAAATCATGAACATGACCTGTACTGACCCAGGACCCTGTCTAGAACGTTGAAGTTTTTTTCTTCGCGGCCCGCACCTCGCTGTAATAAGAGGCGTGAAGGACTCGATACATTGACCAGACCACCGCTTCACTTCATTTGCACTGTGTCCGGGAGCAAGGCCGTGACAGGGCGGTCCTGCTATTGAACGCCTCCTGGGACGAATCATTACGAACGACATGGTACCTCACGCTGGTACAGCTGCACAAAGAAGGCGTGGAATAAGTGACGAGAAAAGTGGGAAGAGGGAACGTGACTTCTAAGAATGCATCAGAACCGTACAAAGGGGGTTCTAAGCCTCGAAATGTCACACAATGTTCTGTCGCAAGGATGTAAATAGTTCGCATGAAACGACACAGACGTTGATCTGATCCTAATACAATGAAAAGCAACAATTAGCTCATTTATTGTTGACAGGTAAAGTAATGCTCTCTCTCTCTCTCTCTCTCTCTCTGCAGCACTAGCTAATGCACATAACTCCTTCCCCACCCCAATTTCTCCATTTATTCTTACTCTCTCTCTCTCTCTCTCACACACACCACACACACACACACACACACACACACACACTTTTTGGCGAACAGCCGGCCGAACATGGCAACATAAAGAGAACTGTCAGTCTGCATGAAACCAGACACCCGGCCATTTCAAGATGTCATACAGAAATGACACGTCCCCCATCATTAGGGGGAAAATGATGTTTACTCTGTGTTACCTGCAAGTCGGAGTTAGCCAAACTCTCCAGATCCTAAATTGACGCTGCTGACAGGGCTGTCATGTCGAGCAAGCAATGTCTTTGTCTCCTCCAGCCGACAGACTTGTCATGCATGTTTGTCTCCTCTTGGGCGATTTCGGAACTAATAATTTATAAATTCTCTCTCTCTCTCTCTCTCTCTCTCTCTCTCTCTCTTCTCTCCTCTCTCTCTCTCTGTTTAACAAGACACTGCTGGACACAGATTTTTCAGAGATAATGTCTAGAACCGTGAGACAACAGTTGAATTGTGCATGAACAACAAACACAGCAAACGTATTGAACCAATGTTGGTATTGTGCACCACAAAAGCACCCAATTTACAAGCCTGGCATAGAATCAGCTTTTTGTTCTGACTAAAATAAATATCGATGCTGGTATTGTCTGTCCAATTTAGGATCAAGATAAAACACTTGTTTGTGATCTCTCTCTCTCTCTCTCTCTCTCTCTCTCTCTCTCTCCTCGCAGTCTCATCGGCACCGGCCAGTAATCAGTTGGTCAATCTCTCCCCTGATTTCCACTGGCACTAACGAAATAGTTCCAGAATTAGCCACATTTTAACTAGCCGGTCTGTTGACATTCCTTCCTCACAGTGAACTATGTGCGCACCTCTTACTGACAAGATTCCTTCCGAAGCGCACTAAAACAACTTTGTCGTATAAACACTGTTGACCTTCATGTGTATCTCCACCTGCCGAATTGTTCTGGGTACTGTGCCAAAGCAATCACCGCTAAAAGCCCCGTTGTGTCTCTCTGTCACAAGACAACCTATAGAACAAAGACCTCTACAGTCATTTGGTAGGAGGACCTAAGCTCCGTGGATCTGAAAAGCCATTCGGCCCTTTTTTGTGCATATGACAGTAGACCTGCGTGAACCGACTGTTTGTGAAATAAGTGCATGTGAAACGTTATTTTGCATCACTGTTGTCACAACACACATCAACGAGTCTTGCTTTGAAAGCCCGGCCTGCGATTGTGTGTGTGTGTGGCTTTCGTTTAGAAAGGACTATTACCCATAGCTCCAGGTCCATCTACAGTCCTTGGACTAACTCGGAGTGAATCGAACGACACCAGATGCCCAGCGCTGACATTTAGATCTGAAACCAAAGTTATCTACCTTGGTTTCCGATCTAGCTCTGAGTAGTCTGAATACTTCATTACTAGAATTCGCAAAACAGGGGAAATGGATAATGACTAAATAAATGGAACCTTCATCTACAGCCATGAACAAATGCTTAGCTAAAGATCAAAACTTGTGTTGTGCACAGCAGACACGAGGGGACTTTAACCATTTCCCACTTTGCTTCCTTGGTCTCCGCGTTACGTAAGCACGCCTTCATTCTGCAGACCGCCCCTTAGGATTGCGCCGATAACAGACGGGCTTCCTTTAATTATTGAAGACAAGCTCCTTTCAGGCTTACGAGGTCATAGACACTTAAAGTTGTCATCGCCTGTCTTTAATCTCTCAGCGCGGGAGGACGCTGGCTACTTCAGCACCGATAAATTGAAAAACTGCCGAGAGAACACCAGGTGTGGTGGATACAGGGGTAACCGGTGCACGTCCCTTCCGTTCATTCCTTCAGTTGTCTGTAGACTGTCTCACACTTCATTTGAAGTGTGTGATATACTGCAAGAGGCGACTCCGTGGGTCACGTAACTTGACGGTTTATCTGTTTGCTGAAAATCGGCTTCAGGACTGTGAAGATTGCATAACCTGCACCAAAGATTTGCCAGTATTTCAGCTCTGCCTCCTGTTCTCCACAAGTATTTATGCCAATGCACCGCGTTTAAGAGCTCATTATACTGGCTTTAGCGGCCACCGCATCACACGCACTAGATTTAGTAGGATTTCGTACGGAGGACTTCGTTGAGCAGCGTAACCATTTGCATGTAAATTAGGCACGTTACGGGTGCCATTAGCCAATCGCAGCGCGTTAGCAGCTCGCGGCCTCTGCCGTGTGAGCCTAATTTACATGTAAAGGGGTTACGCTGTTCAGCGAAGTCCTCCGTAAGAAGTCCTACTAAATCTGCCTAGTAGTAGGCAGTAGGTCTCGATAAACATTCGCATGCGTAACTTTCGGAGGTAGCATAGGAACTGCAAGAGCCAGCACAAATATTTGGCCCCAGCCATGATCAATGGTGCGTTGTTGTGCACAGAGGTGCACAGTCATCATCACTGAGCTCATACCGCAAAGTGATCTGTGAATGATAATACCACCATTAGCACTGAATGGTCCTTTAAATAGCTGTGATGACGTTTTCCATGCCTTTGGACGCAGATACGTACAATCTCTTAGATAAATCATTTCTGTGTCCACACGTGTGTGTAGCGAATGCCTGTTGTTTGGCAAGGAGTTTTCATCAGTTACTGCTCGGACAATCGTAAACAAACACACACCAATTCCAAACGACACTGATGAATACGACGTCCAAATATTTGCATCATCTGTCCTTTTCAAAGTGATAACAGCACTTGAAGCTCTTCCGACTGGGTTTTTTGACAAGCCCGTGTTTATTCATTAAATGTTCATTAGCGAAACAGTAATGTCTTACACGCACCCCAGTCTGCGGACTTGGTGGGGAGCGTTTAGGGAGGGGGAGATGATGGAGATAATGTTTAGGATTGAAGAACTTGAAAGCCTGAAGGGTGGGTGGGTGGGTGTTTGGGGGTTTAACGTCCTTTTCCACCACATAGGGTGATATCAAAGACGGGGCAACGATGAAAAAGCCAGCACAAATATTTGGCCCCAGCCGGGATCGAACTCACGACCCGAGCATTAGAAGTCCAACGCTCTACCATTCGGCCATCCCGGCTCCCCTTGAGAGCCTGAAAATGCAAGCTGATGATGCAGCAGACAGTTTGAAATGTTTACATAGTAAATGTTCATTGAGGAGCAAGACACAAGACATGTTGCCAACGATTTCGGAAACTAAACTGAGTTGAAAAACGAAATGAATCAGAAATAAGGTTCACCTAGGTTTTTTTGTTTGTGCGTTTGTTTGTTTGTTCAAGTGTACATTTCGTTTTTTTTGTTGTTGTCGTCGTTGTTGTTGTTTTAAGGTTTTTTGGTTTGTTGTTGTTTTTGTTTGTTTGTTTGTTTGTGTGTTTGCTTTCTTTTTTTTCTTTCTTTCTTTCTTTTTTTTTTTTTTTTTTTTTTGGGGGGGGGGGGGGTCTGTTTTTTTGGGTGTTTTTTTCCGAGGGGGTGGGGGGGGGTTGAATATGTACTGACATCTTTAATTATACTTTGAAGAAAGCAAAAGTTATAATAAAACGTTGTTAGGTTTAACTGGTGGTCTCAATGCTCCCATAATGATGGTGTGGTTAATAAGACAAGGGGCGCAGCATACCCCACCGACAACCTAATCAACTGATAATCCTGATTAGTGGTCAATCGCGCGTCTCTCAACAACGCAAATAACGCACATTGCGTTATCAAAGACAGCGGTCTGGCGAAATCTGCTCCTTGCCCGTCCCCCGAAACACCACTGGCTGCCTCTTTAAAGTGATCTACGGTGCCAGTCAGACGTGTCTGCCTCTCGCTGTCTGTCTTCAGTTTGTCATTAACTCTCAGATATGATCGAAGTGCGGGAGACAAGAAGATTAGAGCAGACAGTGTCTGCGGTCAACGTAACTTCGCTTCAACGGTATCGGTGTCTGCAGCGAGGCTGGCCGCGTAGTGGTTGCTGAAGCTGGGAGCAGCCTGTGTTGTGGTCATTGTTTTGTGGAAGAGAGGATTCAAGTCAGTGCAGAGTTCTGTTCGTCATATCTTCTTGCCCAATATCCTTGCAATTCCACCACCACTATCCCCTAACACCACCACACTATCCCCTAACACCACCACCACTATCCCGCAACACCACCTCACACTACGATGGCCCAAACAAACAAAAACAAAGAAGCTCAAAACACGCTTTGAAAGGTCAACAGACAAGACAGCATTAAGCGTGTTTTCAACTTTTCAATATTCTGACCTTTTCCTGGCACACTGGAAGTCCTCCTCGTTCTGATAAAAGACTAAGGCGAGATTTGTTACGGCCAACACGACTGGGTAAGATGTACGTGCTGTACGTGGTGGAAGGCGCTTGTAATCGGCCAGCAAAGGCCCCATATTATTATATACTATTATCAGATTATATTATCTGATATTATCAGATTAGGGTTTGACTGGCAAACGGTCCTAAATTCCTGAGGCCTTTAAAAACAAAACCGTCAAAGGCTCTCGCAATCTATTGTACGCAACACAGTCTTGCTTTTGTCTTGTATTTATGGTTTGTAGTTGAAGTAATTTGCAGAATGGGTTCAGAGACAAAGATAAATAAAGCAGCAGTGTGGTAGGACATTTAGGACAAAGACACTGATTAAACGAAAAGTATGAAAAGTGCTTCCGCAATACTGCGTAAAAAAATGCATGAACAAAAGATTACGTCAAATGAACAAACGATTCGTCAAATAACAACGTGTTCTTCAGCCCAGAGACGGAAAGACAGACAAACACACCGACCCTGCCACGGACATACAGACAGACCGACCCTGAGACAACACAGAAAATAAAATCCCCACACGGGCTCGACAGGGGATAATTAACAATCCTGGCAAATTTGATCCCTTAACATAACATTAACAATCTTCAGTAATGATGTCTGTTCAGGTGCTTAGAAATAATCAGGGCCCAGCAGGAAATGGTCACACACACACACACACACACACACACACACTTCAACCTCAGGTCCTTCCTGCATTCTTCCAATCCCCAATCCCACCCCCGGCCCAACAATAAAAAGGATATTTTCGGGGAATCCCCCGTCCATCCTTGGCCATTTAGTGTCTTCACCTCCCCCATTACGGTCACTGTTGAGGAAGGCGAGTGTCGCCCTTTGCACGTGAAGCAGCGCATTCTCAGGCCAAATATTTGACAGGACCATCCATTAAGGAAAACAAAACCCTCCATTACACCCTCCCCTCTGGTCCCAGCCAACAACTGGGAGTGGGCAGATGATGCGCACAAGATGCACGATCCCGCGGCACGTGCTGCAGAGATGTAAAGTTGCTTTAAACCAAAACGCCTCAGAAAGAGCATTTTGAAGTTAGGATGATGGATTGTGATGGTGGTTTTCGTTACTGTTGTGGGAGACTGAGAGATGACTGAGTATAATCATACCGTCCTTTTGTCACAAATGGCCCCGGGGTCATCGATTCCGTGCGCCCATTCCATGATTTACTACACTTCACGACAGAGAGAGGTGTATCCATGTATCCGCTGCAAGATTTTTGTTTGTTTTGTTTGTGTGTTTTGTTGTTGTTGTTGTTGTTGTTGTTTTTGCTTTTGTTGTTGCTGGATTTTGTGTGTGTGTGTGTGTGTGTGTGTGTGTGTGTGTGTGTGTGTGTGTGTGTTTGGGGGGGGGGTGTTTTTGTTTGTTTGTTGTCGTTGTTGTTGTCGTTACTGTTGTCGTCGTTGTTGTCGTTGTTGTTGTCGTTGTTTTGTTTTGTTTTGGTTGGTTGGTTGGTTTTTTGGGGGGTGTTTCTGGTAGTTCTTGTTGTTGTTGTTTTTCATCACTTAAAACAAATTGCCCAAAATGGGATGACAAAGATATTTGAGTCTTGAATCTTGTAACAGTTGCGAATTTGAGTGCACATATACGCTCAAAAGTCTCTTTTAATTATGTGTAGAGCTCTGAATGCAATACACTGTTTACTGGCCGCGCGGACTTCAAAGTGCCAGCTTGTGACATACTGAAACAACTCAGAACGATGCGTGAGCCTACATATTATGTCGGAAAATGGATCTTTAACATGAATAAATGGATGACTGCAATATAACTGCGGGGAAATTGTGCATGTCTGTTTCTTCTATGAGATAGAACGATCTGCGCCTTTTTGCAGAGAATTCTCTTAACCAAAATCAAAATGGGTCATTTAAAACATCCAGAAAGCTGTTTGCGAAGACGTTTCCTAACCATTAAACAGTAATGCCGTGAATCATGCGTGACCAAATTAAATCTTGAATATTGTAAGTTTGTTTTGTTGCTGTGTCCATGCTCCAACAATGCCATTTTCCCCGGAGGAAAAATCAAAGTTTCTCCCGTCAGGTAAGGACCAATTTCAGCCCACTGCCAACTCTAATCTCCAGTTCTAAAATGGATTTTCCACAATCTCCGCTCTTCTCAGACTTTCTCCCTTCGCACGGCCATTTACGGCTAACAATAACAATCATAGAATACCGTTTGAAGTGAACTTGCGATAAGCCTTTCACAACCGGAACGTATCGATCAGTTTCGACTGCTGATTGTCACGAGCGGATCGCCAGCTCGCGCACGCGCGCCGCGCCGCCGCTGAAACTGATGGACGCTACCAGGCATGCGCGTGTGGATGGTTGCCGCGATGGCGATGTGGGAACGTTCCTGGAAGATGATCAGAGGCTTGAAACTGGGCATCAAAGTTAGAGCGCGTCGTCCCGTTACCTTTAGTTGGAACGGTGCAAGCGGGCGTGGACAGAGGCTGGTTGGATGACCGCTGCCACAGATTGTGGAAGTGCAAAAGGGTGTTGTCAGTTCTGTGTAGTGCGATACAAATTCACGGAGGATTTATCAATAGGATTTTCCACCGTCATACTGCTTTTTTTACTTAAAATTTTAAGTGCCGCATGTAAAGGAATTTCAAGAAATGATGTACAGATTCTTAGATGCTGCTGGATATTAACACGGAACGCTAGCATTGCACTGGTGGACGTTACGGTGTTTGAACTGTGTACGGTGGGTGTCACGAATGTCAAGCGACATCATTGAACAACTGCTGGTAAGTGTTTCGCACAATTATTATTATTATTATTATTCAACTGTCCTGTATTCAACATTTATTCACGTCGCACTCTTTTAGCAGAAGGAATTCAATAATTCAAGGGCAAAACATTTGTACGCATGACTGACTGTTTTCTTCTGGTCTTGCGTATGAAGAACATTTGCCAGAGACAGAAAGAATACAATGTGCGTGCATTTACACTGTTAGTCTATCGCTGTGTTCCTTACAGCTTTCAAAATTGAGGGCCACTTTGACCCTTTAAGCTGTCAAATTCAGAGGGTCGTTTTGTAATTCAGTGACGTACAAAATCTCTGCATCAGATTCTGAAAACGACGGACATATGTGCGTAATAAGGAACACTGCTATTGTCCAGAAGATCGCTGAAGAAGTAAACTATTCTGGCGCTATTTGTAAGCGTAAACGGCTTTGTGTGAGTAGCGCGTGACGCTGTTACCACAAGCATTGTTTCTTCATTCCAAGCGGGTATATGTTGTCTCCCATAATTTACTATGTACATTGGAAATGTCCGTTGTCTACCTACTTACAAATTGTCTGTCCCATTGTCCCAACTGGTGCGCCCTTCTTGATGAACAATAAAAAAAAATTCATCTACAAATGGTTAACATATGTCAGTGACTCATATCCAACACCCAAAACGCTTTGAATTTATAGATTCTCGCAAAATTGATGTAAGTATACTCTATAACAATAATGATGTAAGTATACTCTATAACAATAATGTGCATAACAAAAACATAACAAAAAAATAATGATATACATTAAACATTAAACAGAATTTTAAAATGACATCATCATGTTAGCTTTCCCGTGATGTTCTTGATATAACACAGTAGGAGAAAACACAGACACTGTCGCATTGTTTATAATAATTATTTTTGAATGTTTGTCTGTAAAATGCACGGCCAGATTAGCTACACGTAGACAGTCAAACTTAACATACTAAACATGAACACGTAACAGCTGTTTTACTGTTCATGTGTGTCCAGGAATCGATCAAACATGTCAGTATATACACACGCAGTTTGTAATATTTGTCTCTAGACAAAGAAAATTATGACATCAAAGAACAATTTAAACACACACACACACACACACACACACACACACACACACACACACACACACACACACACACACACATAGAATCTCGCCTTGCAGTACTGACGAAATATTGCGCAACAAATCTTGTACGGCAAAACCCTGACCACTGTACAGAGAGAGAGAGAGGCGTTTACAAGCTGCACATGTGCAATTACTCCAATCAGTTCTCTCTCTCTCTCAACAGTTGCTCACATGCATCGGGTGTGTGTGTATGTGTGTGTGTGTGTCTGTGTGTGTGTGTGTGTCTGTGTGCGTGCGTGCGTGCGTGCGCGCGCGCGCGCGCGTGTGTGTGTGTGTCTGTGTCTGCGTGTGTCTGTGTGCGTGCGTGCGTGCGTGCGTGCGTGTGTGTGTGTGTGTGTGTGTGTGTGTGTGTGTGTGTGTGTGTGTGTGTGTGTGTGTGTGTGTGTGTGTGTGTGTGTGTGTGTGTTGTTTCGTTTTGTTTTTGGGGGATGGTGGTTCCAAGGACAAAATATCACAAAATCCTTGTCGCCAGAAAACACACAAAGCAGGACGAAAGTAAATACACGGCTTTGGTGTGGCACGGATAAAGAGCATTTTGATGTTGTGCTGCGCTAATTTATGGGATCCTCATGCAGATTGGCACACCAGTGTCCGAGAGCGCGACTAGAAGCACCATAAATCTGTGATACTCTGCAGAGCTTGTGTCTGCCTCTCAAATCAAAACAGAGTGTCTCAATTAGTATGCAGCCCCTTCACTCTCGAGTTTAACGTGATTACTTGTTCAAGCTTGACGCGTTTAACTCCCCCTGATGGTGAACAGATATTGTTTCACACCCAGTTTCTCTCCGCCCTGCCACCCTGTGCATCTCTCTCTCTCTCTCTCTTACCACCGACACAACAGCAGGCAATGCAAAATAGTGTGTGTGTGTGTGTGTGTGTGTGTGTGTGTGTGTGTGTGTGCGTGCGTGCGTGCGTGCGTGCGTGCGTGCGTGCGTGCGTGTGCGTGTGTGTGTGTGTGTGTGTGTGTGTGTGTGTGTGTGTGTAAAAAGGGTGGACTCGGCAGAATACTACGATATCAATCAAATGCATTATAAACATGTTGATTCCAGGTGAATTTAATTCCGTTCGCGCGTCACAGATATGTCACCAGCAACTGAACATGCACAAAGGCAGCCTAAACCACAACCGTTGTGATTACAATCGCAAGTCTAACGACGAGAAACCAGATTGCCAATACCTCCATATATCACCACCTACAGTCATTCCTCCCCCTCCTAGTGTGCATGGATACACGAAAGCATATTAATTCAAATAAACGTAAACATCTTTTTTAAAATTTTGTATCACGGCGTATGGTGAGCACAGTGATTCTTATTCCAGTGGAAACTGTAACCCAAAATAAAATAAAATAAAATAAAAAGTTATAAACGTGATAACTCCTGGTGCTTTGATTAAGGGAGACAAATTAAGAACATAAATCTGTATTAGTCCCCAGAAGGCCGAGCGGATTAGAACAGTTCCCAAGTCATTTACCGGCTTTGGCTCAGGAAACACAACCAAAAACTTGATCAAAATTTGCACTTTTTGTGGTGATGGAAAGGATTCTTTACCAGTAGAAAAGAGATGGTCGCGTGTGGACTGAACATTACGCCAGGAAAAGCAGAATGAACAGGGGAAAAAGAAGAATCCGATTGGTATGAAGAGACGTTGTTTATTTTCCGTTGTGTGTGTGTGTGTGTGTGTGTGTGTGTGTGTGTGTGTGTGTGTGTGTGTGTGTGTGTGTGTGTGTGTGTGTGTAGAGAGAGAGAGAGAGAGAGCGAGACAGACAGACATACGGAAAGGAAGGGACAGACTTTACTGACTGAGTTTATTGTAAAAGGAAAACAGGTTTTCAGGCACATAAACCCATGTTCCAAATCTGTCCTTACTACAGGTTCAGAGTAAATAATGATTTCATCTACACGAGAAAGAGAGAGAAAGAAAGAGAGAAGGGGGTGGGGGTGAGGGGTGGGGAGGCGAATGAGAGAGAGAGAGAGAGAGAGAGAGAGAGAGAGAGAGAAATCTTGTGCGTACAAAACAATCTTTCCGTAACCTTATTGAACCGGCCGGAAAACACATGTAAAGCATAGCGACTATCACGTTACATGCTAGACTTCTGACAAACGTGCGGACGTATATAGACGTCACAAAGCACTTCATTTAAAGGGATAACGCTACTATTTCTATGCTCACAGATCGTTCTGAGCTTTTTTCGTGGTATCTGTCATCACACCACTCAGACACCTGGACAGTGAAAGCGTCTGTGATGGTGGCAATGAGCCAAAAGCTGTCGACGATGCGGCGACCACACCGAGCGCTCCATTTATATAACAACAGTCGTGTAAATTGAATGTTCAACCGCTCGCGAAAAGTGTAAACAACATTGTATCGCTTTAAGAGCTGTACTAATCATCACGATAGAGCATTTCGAGCGTACACGCGCACTCACAAGCGAAACTGTTCTAAAGCATAGGTTGGTTTAGCAAAGACCGAACTAGCCCGTTTAACTGCGTAAATAATTGATGTACTAACAACAAGGTAACGGCATTTATTAATTCTAAAAATGTTGCATATAATGGATCTTAGACACTACCCCGAGATCATTCTTCGGAGGAGGAAAGCCGGTTTTCTTTAATTTTTGCATTGTAGTTATCTATCTGTTTCTTTTTCAACAGACTGCCTAAACCTTCTTCCAGTTCACAGACATTGTATAGTCATTGTTTGCCGACGCAGACCCGAGACAGGCAGCAAACCACAGAGGGATCATTAAGAAACCTTAAAAGAAACATTCGATTTTGCCCTGCTTGTTAGGTCCTCTTTCAAACGAGTGTTTTACAACTTCCAAGCAGTTTCCACCGGCGGAGAAACCCAGCACAGGATTCTTGTGATTACCAATCAGACTTTCCTTGCCTCCTTTGTCGAACCACTGATCTATAGCCGCTGCCATTGAAAAGCCAAAGTATTGTTGCGGCAAGACTCAACCACAGAGACTCGCTGGAAGGAGAAAGGTAGAGAAGTCATTCCGCCGGATATAAAAACGATAGAGCGCGGGCGCTGAAACTGGATTCCTTTGAGAGAAAATCTAAATGAAATGAATTGTGGGGTTTTTTGAGCTTCCGTCTAAATGAGAAAGTCGGTTTGTCAGAAGTTGTCCTAAGCCCTTCGCGTGTTTGATTTCTCTGTCGGAAATTCCGGAAGGATGTGTTTGGTTGCCGCACTTTTCTGATCTAGTTCTGGCTTGAGACCGGAGACGTGGCCATTGTTATTGCGCGAAGGTTTATGTACACTGTTTGAAGATACTCAGAGGCGGTTCACAGATTAGAAACTAAGTTTGTCTTTTTATGAGTGGAAACAGGACACCCTCGCCTTCCACACACACACACACACACACACACACACACACACACACACACACACACACACACACACACACACACTTCTTTACCAACCCGACCCTACCCCCGCCCAACCTCTCCCCTGCGGCAGAAACCATAGTGGTAATCAAACGGTCTAGCTTCTATCCTGCTTTGTGATGCGGAACAAAAGATACCACAAACCCCTGAAACGCTTCTTTGAAATGCAGTTTCGTTCGGACAACATAATGAAAAATTTATAAAACACAACCGCTTCTCAGTGAACAAAATCAATATCCTCTAATTAAATATGGACGCACAAAGATGACCACACAAGAGAAGCAGGCACCATGAAGAGTGGAGCAAGCCGCTTGGGAAGAAAGCAAGTCTGAAACTTTTATTACTTCGGCAAAATACTGAGCGTTTTGTTACGCTCAGACTTTTAAAGGCTTTTTTATTCTATTCTCTTTGACGGTACGGGTGCAACTGACCCTTGGAATGTTTTGATGTTTTGTTCACCGAGGACACTAGTATTGATTTGCAGAAGAGAGAGAAGCACACACACACACACACACACACACACACACACACACACACACACACACACACACACACACACACACACATTTTTGGGCTGTTTGGCACTGTATTTACCTTTGATTATCTACCTTCAATGGGTGCAGGCACTCAGTGAATGTGACTTTCATGTATCGTTTACATTTTGCTGTCATTGTCACAAGTTGTGCAGCAAAGAAGGTTTGGAATGTTTAGCAAACAACGGTTACAGGCTGAAATATATAGAAATACGCATGTATTTCACACGGTTTGTTTGTTTGTTTGTTTGTTTGTTTGTTTGTTTGTTTGTTTGTTTGTCACGAATTGCACCTGACACTTAATCTCGTAAATAAACTTGTTTTCATGTTTGAGAAGGTTGCAAAGAATAAATTATCACATCTCTCTCTCTCTCTCTCTCTCTCTCTCTCACACACACACACACACACACACACACACACACACACACACACACCCGGGGTGGTCGAATGGTAGAGCGATGGACTTGTAATGCTCGGGTCGTGAGTTCGATCCCGGCTGTGGCCAAATATTTGTGCTGGCTTTTTCATCGTTGCCCCGTCTTTGATATCACCCTATGTGGTGGAAAAGGACGTTAAACCCCCAAACACCACACACACACACACACACACACACACACACACACACACACACACACACACACACACACACACAACAACAACAACAACAACAACAACAACAACAACAGAACGGATAAAGAGAAACCAAAAAGGAAGAGAAGATAAAGTACATCAAGAGCATAGGATGCTGGATAAACACACTACATCGTTTACATTTTCTGATTCTAGATTAGATTTCTGCTTATACCTTCCCGCAACATTCCTGGGTTCTGTGTTTAGCTCATAATCTCAACTCACGTCAATGTTTCGTGATTAGCCCAAGAGACGTAATACTATCGCCAAATTCCAGACAGCAGAAGACATGTAAAGTAATTGCACAGCAGGGCAGGAACCCGCTTCAGTTCCCATCTGTCAAAGTGAAATCAGACGTGGAGAAACAGACAGCACTACAGAGTGTCCCCACCGACTCAAGCTATCAGCGCAGATTACGAACGAATTCTGCCGTATTTTCGTTCTCGTTTACATGGTTTCCTTGATTGAAAGGGCAATTACTGAAACCATTTTCCAGTTGTTTTCCGCTTGCTTCCGTGGTTTCTTTAGCTGAAGAGCCTATTAAGGGAAGATAATCATTTTTGCCAGGGTTGGGGCCATGATAATCATTGCTGTCGGGTTTCATAACTGGCAGAAAGGGAAAGAGTGTGGTTTGCTGAATGCTAGCTGGAATCATTGTCTCAATTTCCATCGTCATCTCAATAAACACTGACGTGATAAGGGATTGTTTGTACGGACTCGAAGTCCGAGCAATTTCTCGCATGATGGTTTGTGGGGGACATGAGGAAGCATTTACACATAAAAGCTGTTGCATAAAACTTAAAAAAACAAACAAACAAAAAACCGTAATGAGGTGCAAGTATGTCCTGGAACCAGCAGTGATTCAAGAAGACAATGACGGCTATGATGATGATGGTGGTGGTGGTGGTGATGGTGGTGATGATGATGATGATGATGATGATGATGATGATGATGGTGACGATGATGATGATGATGATGGTAGTTGGGGAGGTGTGTTATATTGCTTGTTTTCTGTTGTCAGACAGACAGACAGACAGATTTATGTTTGTGCCCTCACATTCAACCGTCTACAATTTCATATTATACATACTGAGCGCCTTTTTCAAAAACCTTTTTTTCTTTTTTATACTCGGGACACAGCTCACAATCCAGCAATCTGCAAAACTGACACTCATCCTAGCAAGGTTTGTAAGCTGTCAGTGAATTCATAACGCTGACTTTCATGTCCAAGACAAGATATGGACGTTGACAAACAGCTGTTTCCGTGAAAACAAAACAGGACTTTTGTTTTCCTAACTGACAGCTTTCCGTCTGTTCTGGAGATAAAAAAAAAAAACAAAAAACAAACGTGTGGACACAGTCGGAAATAGACCGCGTTTCCTAGCTTCCTGTTATCGGCTTATTTTTCTGCACGAATAATTTGATAGACATTTCACGTTGCCTTTTCATGCAGTTCGTCTTTCAGTGTCTTATTTCATACCCATATCTGCGATAATGGTTTTTCGCGTGGTTTGTCTGCCTTGCGGTTGTGCGGCTGAACACAACACAAGTTTGTACTTAGTGAATAGCAGAATACCAGTACGGCCTCACTGGAGGTTAGCATGTTTTCTTCTGGATCCGCTGTGATAATGTACAGGACAGTGCGATACTGTTTCACACGACACGAAGGTACGGTGCCCCCGTGATGGCGGGGCATGTGGACGTGTGATGAGCTGATGCTATATGTGAGGTCGAGTTCGTTTATTTTCCTATCTTTCTATCTTTTATCTTTTATATGAAAGTTTGTGAGAGCACTGCTGTTGTCCAAGTCACGAGTTTATCGGCAAAATTCCCATGTGCTATATTGACTGTTTATTCAAGTTACGTGTGCTTCACAGCTGCTACAAAACACACACACACACACACACACACACACACACACACACACACACACACACACACACACACACACACACAGAGAGAGAGATTGTTCAGTCAACAGCCGCAAAGTGGCACACTCCGAGCATGTTGCGACAGACTCGAAATTGGCCAACAAGGATGTCGCCTACTTTGTGAAAATTTTGTGTAAAAAGTTAGCTTTTTTTTTTTTTTTTAGTGCATTTCAAAATGGACCAATCTAAAATGTTGATGTCTGAACATGTGCAACTGAGGAGTGAATTTTTATTCAAATCCATCTTGAGCATCTTCTTAACCCGAACCAATGGTAGAGATATTGGACAAGGGCAGTGCAGGTTAACCTGACCACATCAACCTGCCATACATAACACCGAACAGTCAAGCATAGCTAATGATGCACTACGTGCTAATAAGGAGAGGGGATACTGAGGGGAGGGGAGGGGATGGTGGTGGGACGGGGGAGAGTGAGGGGGGGGGGGCAGGGGGCCTGTGGATTGAAAAGGTAACAATGTACGCTTCAACAAACATCATCACGCTAATAATAATATCAAAACGTGTCACACTTGGCAATAACAGCGTATCTGATGCGTACAGAATTAATCTCACGCCCTTCAATAGACTCTCGCAGTTACTCAATAAATATTTTTGTTATTATTAATTGCAACAACGCGCATGTCTCACAACGCAATCGGCAAGCTAACAGACTAGCCCGAAGTGGCCCTTTGATGTTCCTTTATTGTCGCGTTCTTGCTAATCAGCGCGTAAAGTATAGCTGGATCGGGCTATGGAAAAGCTGGCTGGGTGACGAAACTGGTTTACGAGCGCGCCAAACCGGTTTCGGGTTCAGCGTCAAAACGCTAGGCGCTCATCGGCGAAATAATTATAAACCAAGGGCGGGCGGGTTGTGATTGACAGACTGCTGCAGGAAATTGACAAGCCTCGCCTGGTGAGCAGTAGCTGTGTTCGGCGCGGTGTTCTGAGGCTCAACGAGGGCAAAAAGTAAAGTCTGGGAGATAGAGAGAGAGAGAGAGAGAGAGAGCGGCACTGGGAGTGACAGGTAGAGGCAGAGACAGAAACAAAGAGACAGAGGGACTGGGTGTGTAAGTGTTTGGGAGTTTCACCACGTATGGGTGATATCAAAGACGGGGCAACGAGAAAGGGACCAGCACAAATATTTGGCCCCAGCCGGGATTAGAACGAAAGAGACACAAACAGAGAGAGAGAGAGAGAGAGGTGTTCAAGTTGTGGGGTTTCCTGCAAGAAATGAATATCTATTGCCAATAAAGGGATAAATAAATGAATGCTGTTATTGCTTTTCTTATATTAATTAATATTCAAACGCAGTGCAGGCAGGACGATACCTGGTAAAGAAGACAAAGCACATGCATCTCATACACCATAAATAGTGTGTGTCTGTACCGCACCAAGTTCTGCATCTCATACACCATAAATAGTGTGTGTCTGTACCGCACCAAGTTCTGCATCTCATACACCATAAATAGTGTGTGTCTGTACCGCACCAAGTTCTGCATCTCATACACCATAAATAGTGTGTGTCTGTACCGCACCAAGTTCTGCAAGTACATGCATCTCATACACCATAAATAGTGTGTGTCTGTACCGCACCAAGTTCTGCAAGTCGTATTCGGTACATGAATTGTGTGTTCTTCATCTTCTCAATTGATGTTCATTTACTAAATCACTTTTGTGTTGCAACAATTGTATCAACATCAGCAACAATATACTTGCAGACTTACTGCAGCACTGACAAAGCTCAGTACTGTAGAAAGTCGACATTTACATAGAACAGAATGCCATTTGTACCAACATCAGCAACAATTATTATATACTTGCAGTCCTACCGCAGCATTGACATAGAACAGAGACAGACAGACGGATAGAGACAGATCCAGACAGACAGACATACGGAGAAAGGGGGGGGGGGAGGGGGGGGGGGCTTGTGTAGACAACCACATTGATCACAGACTTTTCAGCAAAAGACCGCTGATCACAAACTCTGTACTCTTCTGAACTTAACGGCATCAATGTCTAATGACGGTATCGTTCTGCCCTTACTTTCCAGAATCACCCATTACGGACCCAAACAGTCATCTAATACTGTACTACAATCTAGGGGCAGACATAGACATGGGTGATTTGTGTGACCCGAGAATGACCAGCGTCCCCATCAGGACGGAAAACTCATATTTTGCGATTGCTGTTCCCATTTTCGAGTCTATAATGACGCCTGATTGGGTCGCCGAAATGCTAATCCAATCAGAGGTCGTCTCTCATTTTGCCAGAGACGTAACGAGCTTTATTACTGGCTCATCGCACAACAGATTAACCAGTCACGACAACGAAGCATTAAACAACAGGGATCTTCTCTGAGTGAAAGAGGAAAAGGAAATTATGCCATTACCCTTCTAGCCTCGGCCAAAGCTCCTTTTCGTGATCTGGAGACATCAGTCAGTTCAGGCTCTGAACCGATTCACTTTCGCGATGCCCATAAATTTGCATACCCTATCATTGCACTTGATCGAGGTTGTGGATAACTGTTACCTCTGGGTGATTTAGTTTGTGTGTGTGCGTGTGTGCGTGCGTGCGTACGTGTGTCTGTCTGTCTGTCTGTCCAAGCATGCGTGCCTACGTACGTGCGTGCGTGTGTGATGAAGAATTTCGATCTGTCTGACAACATATGAACATGTTTAAAGGGGCTGTTGCTACCATTTTATGCTCACAGATCGTTTTGAGCTGTGTTCGTGGTATCATCTGTTATCACACCACTTCGACACGTGAACAGTGACAACGTCCGTACTGCTGTAGAGCCAACAGGACCGTACTCCATGACGCGGCGACCACACTCCTCGAGCGCTTCAGTAGTCTGACAACAGTCATAGAACTGGGATGTTCGACTGCTCGCACAAGGCGTAAACAACATTGTCTCGCATTAACAGCTGTACTAATCATAAAGATCGAGTATTTCGAGCGTGCAGGTGCACTTCTTAGCGAAACTGTCCCAAAACATAGGCTGGCTTAGTAAAGGTGGAATTAGCCTGTTTACCAGTAAGCAAGAGCGTCCATTCAATGTTGAAAGCAGAAGTCAGAGACATCCAGGGTACTGTGGACAGAACCACATAACATATTTGATCGGAAATCAGAGAAAGGGGAGGAGTCGCTTTTGTTATTGGCCGCTACTACCGGTGTCGTGGTAAACAGAAATACTGTCGCACGCACCACAGTAAATAGCAGGGTGGAGGTTTGCACATAAAGTAGCGCTTAGCGGCAGCAGGCTTTCACTGCTTCGTCCTCCAGCCCTGCGGCGCCGTGAGCATTTCAGCAGAGATGGATATGTGCGCCGAGGAGAAGTCTGCCATACCATACTGTCACGACCGTGTGTGCTGTAATGTATGGGTGTAAGAGGTGCGTGCTCTTTCTTTACTCTCACTCACACGCAGTCGCACAACAGAAACTGATACTGAGACGTGCGGGGATTCACACCACCACAATATTATTGACAAGACGAACAGTCATTGCATAACACGTCACAGTACAGCTACAATACCAATCAAGAACAGGCAAGGTAATCAATCAAGGCAATAAATACTATGCCTAAAATATAAATAATACAAATAATTGTATCTAAGAGCGCTCAGAGCATTTTAACGTGCACGGGATGGTACCTCCAACGATGGTCAAGCGCGCAGACGTGCAGATGTGCAGATGTGCAGTTCACAAGCCGCAGACAACACCACAGGCGGCGGAAAATAGAGCTGGCTCGGCAGCTCTACAAAAGCATCACGGCAACCGCTGATGCTCTAGTGGACCAGCACCCACGCTGAATCCCACATACGGGCAGTCAAGCTCCCTCCCCTTCAGTCGTCGCAGGGCCAAGAAATCCTCCACGGGACAAGGGACTACAGGGCAGCTTCTGGCTCCCGAAAACAGCCACTCGGGCTAGAACCCCTGTGCAACAATACACTATTGTAAGTCCTTGGGCTAAACCAGCACATACTGCCTATCTATGGGATAATATTAACCCATGGCACAAACCAGCGAACGCTTCTATGTTACGAACGCTAAAGGAAACTGCACATACTAAATGCTAAAGGTAGAAGCCTGCAGCTGTCACATCGGACAAGTCAGCAGAATATACAGACAGGTCAGTGTTAAACTCACTGGTAAAACGGCTAATAACCGAACATACTTAGCCGACATAACACTTCGGCCACAATAGTCAAGTTTCATACTAACTTCCTGACCGTTGGCAATATCTACACAAGAGAAAATAGCTGACCTGAAACATAATACAGGAAATAACAGATATGAACCATTTACCTCCATATGCAAGATGCGAGGGGTTATGACGGTAGACCGTAAAGACAGCGGACGAGAAGAAGTGCCAGACTCTTGAACGGCCGTGTCGGTACTACCGGGCCAAATGCGAATAGCAAGTGAATAGCAATGGTTTTTATACTGTTAGGGCGAATAGGGTGAGTATCGCACTGGATACACCTGCATCACGTGTAAAACGGGTTACCTGTATCGACTTTAACAAGGGAAACGGACAGGTCAGCATATTATCCACAAATGTCCCGTGTAAAACCTTCACCAAGGGATACATGCGTGGCCCGTGCAGAAAACAAGGCACGTGTGCCACACAGAACATAGTTACGATGCATACGGAAATCATACCAACCCGTCATACGGAAATCATAACAGCACATGATTTACCCTAAGTCACGCATCCGTGACATCACCCCCCTCCTCCAGTAGAAACCGACAGGTTTCTCACCATGGGGGTCGAAACAGTGAGACAACCAATGTCTACACTACCAGCTGATCCGATCCTGATCGCGACAGGCAATCGGCAAATACATTGAGCTTACCCTGGACAGGCTCAATGCGAAATCTGAACTCCTGGAGAGCAAGGACCCAGCGAGTTATGCGACAGTTCTTGAACTTGCCTGAAGTGAGATAGGACAAGTGAGATATCTGTCAGAAGGTCGAAAAACTTGTGAAAGACAGCCTCTATATCATGCCTCTTTGAAGGGTCTAACTGACTGTCATACTTGACATTGGCAACAGTTTCGCCTTGAAGCGACGGTAGCGTCGGAAGAGTGATTTGGTCATCCTCAGCATCAGGGTGGAGGATTCCGACAGCGGCGGATGCCGAACCGACGTGATACGAACACGCAACATCGGCCAAATCAGATGAAGCGTGAAAGGCAGAAGCACAGTTCTGTTCTGGCTCAGAGGAATCAACGCTCGGTTGGTCAAACCCTACAGAGGTTTCCGTGTGGAATGGCAACAAGAGATGTAGTTGCATAAGTTCAGTGGCCGGTGATACGGCTGACACGGCGGTGAAGGGGACATCTATAACTGGCATCCTCTCTAGGGGGACGGGGGCCACTCTACCTTTAGGGACTGTTTTCTGGCAAACATCGCATGTTCTACAGTAGTCTTTGACTGCACAACGTACTCCTGGCCAAAAGAAACGGAGGAGGACTCTTTGCAGTGTGCGGCGAATTCCGCAGTGACCTGCCATGATACCGTCATGCGCCGTGCACAAGACAGACATGCGTAGCCTAGTGGGTACGACTATTTGCTTCGTGACACCTGCCTCGTTTTGAAAATGGCGGTATAAGATACCATCAGTGACTACAAAGGAAAACGTACCAGAACCGCTTTTCATAGACTGACCATCCTTGGCCTTTTGGAACAACGGTTCAAGGGTGGGGTCTTCAGACTGGGCTTTGATCAGGTCATCACGGCTTGTGTCCAAGCATGGCGGGAGTGCAGTGACTAATGGCTTGCTAGCCGCATCTGCCCTCTTAGCTTGCAAGCGAGTGGTTACTAGGCCAACAGCATCTACCTCGACGAGGGAAGAGGTATTTGGGGTGTCTGATACGCCCGGTAGATTACCTAGGATCAAGTCAGCTACTGGATCGTCAATGACACAACACTCGACATCTCCTGAATAAAAGGGTGTGTCTACGGACACATGAGCTACGGGGAATGTCTCGACTGTACCTCCAAAAGTAATGCAATCTTGGGTTTCACCTGTGAACTGTTCCGGGGAGACAAGAGAGCGTTTAACACCCGCAGTAGTACACCCAGTGTCTCGGAGTACCGTTACTTCTGTATTGCCTACTGTGCCTTTGGACATGCGCAGGTCTCCAAGGGGTTTGTTCTTCCCAATTGCGCATATCACCATGCAGGCTAGCGCCTTCTGCCTTGAGGGACAAACATTGCTCCAGTGACCTGTGCCATGGCAAGTGTTACAAGTGTCAGTTGGCAGTGGCTTACGTCTGGGAAATCCACGTTTTTGATCACCACCACGCTCATTTCGGTTTTCTGCCTCTGTTTTGCTAGTCTCACTCCCGTTTGCTTGACCAGGGGTGGCTGAAGGGCCATAGTGATATGGGGGGCGACCCCTGAATTTGCCGCGCTGTGACTTCGAGTACTGGGACTTGACATGACCCTGCACTACGCCTACAGAAGACGCAAACAACGTGGCGGAGCTATCTCTTTTAGCCATAGATTTGCCCGGGTGGGCATCCCTATACAGCTCAGCTGCCTCAGACATGGATTTAGCGTCTGTAAACCGCCTTTCCCGGAGGTACACACATAAGTCTTTTGCCACACTTTGCAATATTTGTTCACGTAACAAAAGATCGTGCAGACCTTGGTAGGTTTTTTCAGCACCTGAGAGATCTACCCACCTGTCAAACAAGTGACGGATTCGGGTGAGGAAGGAAAAAAATGATTCACCAATATCGGGACGAGCCGTCCTGAAACGTTCCCTGAACCCTTCTTCAGTACACAAGTACTTTTTCATGAATTGTTCCTTGAGGGAATCAAAGTCCACAAGACCACCCGAACACAGGGATTGATAGAATGTCAAGGGAGGACCCTGAAGACACGCCGCAAAATGAATAGGCCAGTCAGATTTGTTCCACTTTAAAGCCGTAGCGTGTGCCTCAAACCTAAAGATGAAGGCATCTATATCATCCTTCTCATGGTTGAATAATGGCAACTTCGGGTAGAATCGATGACCTGAGTCAGAACGGGGGGTGGGGGGAGGAGCTTGTGTTGCAAGCTCTCTTTCCAGCTTTTCCCTGTCAAGCTGCCGTTTATGCTCTCGGTCCTGCCTCTCTAGCTCTAACTTAGCTTCCCTCTCTTTCTCTTCCAACGCTAGTTTAGCTTTCTCCAACTCTAGCTTAGCTTCCCTCTCTTTCTCTTCTAACGCTCGCTTAGCTTCCCTCTCTTTCTCCTCTGACGCTCGCTTAGCTTCCCTCTCTTTCTCTTCTGACGCTAGCTTAGCTTTCTCTAACTCTAGCTTAGCTTCCCTTTCTTTCTCTTCTAATGCTAGCTTAGCTTCCCTTTCTTTCTCTTCTAATGCCAGCTTAGCTTCCCTTTCTCTCCGTCTCTCGTCTCTCTCCATAGCTTGCTCTATGTACTTTTGAACATCTGCCCCGGAATACCCGAGTTGCTTAGCCTGCTTAACCAACTTCTCAAACTGTTCCTCAGAGATTTCCATGTTTGCAGGTAAGCAATATGTCTAGAAGATTCTAGAGCGAACTAAATGAACTGAATAGATCCTTTAAACGGCACATAATTTTCAGCCTAGGAACAAGCAAGAAAACGGACAAGTTTTAACAAGCATGACTGAAACTGCAGATTAAACAAAATGAAATCAAATTAAATCAAATCAAATATCACGAATGAAATAGCGCATCAACTCAAGCAGCAAAGCGCAAACCAACATGCACAGCACCAAATCATCAAGTACTGAAAATATCAAAGCCAGTGACGCCTTGTCACTAAATACATGCGATCGAAATAATCAAATGCACATTAAGAAAAATGCAATGAATGAGGGTGTTTGCCAGACACCAAAGCATACGAAGCCAGACAAAAAAGGATGCGAAGCCAATCATGCAAAAACGCAAATGAAGTACCTATGGGTTTTCAGTTGGACATCCCACCAAGTAACTGAAAAGTTTAGAACAAAATCTCGCAGGGTTCAAAGTAACTAATACAAATATTAACAAAAGCAAACATACACGGTAACTGATAACATAAAAAATACACAAGAACAAACAGTGGTGGTGCGGGATCCAACACAAGGTGCCCTACCGGAGGATAGATAAGAGATAACAAAAAGGTGGAGCTGGGAAGACAGACAGGCTGTACAAAAGAAAGGCAAGAAGACTAGTCCCTTACGGCAGCCGGAAACACAGACATACCGACCCGTACGAGGCTGGAGACGGGGGGAAAACTAAACAGAAAATGACAAGCTCATTCAACCCAAGGGTGGGGAAGGTGGGGCCCTAGTATTAGTAAGTTAGGAGAGGAACGGGGTCACCACTGTCACGACCGTGTGTGCTGTAATGTATGGGTGTAAGAGGTGCGTGCTCTTTCTTTACTCTCACTCACACGCAGTCGCACAACAGAAACTGATACTGAGACGTGCGGGGATTCACACCACCACAATATTATTGACAAGACGAACAGTCATTGCATAACACGTCACAGTACAGCTACAATACCAATCAAGAACAGGCAAGGTAATCAATCAAGGCAATAAATACTATGCCTAAAATATAAATAATACAAATAATTGTATCTAAGAGCGCTCAGAGCATTTTAACGTGCACGGGATGGTACCTCCAACGATGGTCAAGCGCGCAGACGTGCAGATGTGCAGATGTGCAGTTCACAAGCCGCAGACAACACCACAGGCGGCGGAAAATAGAGCTGGCTCGGCAGCTCTACAAAAGCATCACGGCAACCGCTGATGCTCTAGTGGACCAGCACCCACGCTGAATCCCACATACGGGCAGTCAAGCTCCCTCCCCTTCAGTCGTCGCAGGGCCAAGAAATCCTCCACGGGACAAGGGACTACAGGGCAGCTTCTGGCTCCCGAAAACAGCCACTCGGGCTAGAACCCCTGTGCAACAATACACTATTGTAAGTCCTTGGGCTAAACCAGCACATACTGCCTATCTATGGGATAATATTAACCCATGGCACAAACCAGCGAACGCTTCTATGTTACGAACGCTAAAGGAAACTGCACATACTAAATGCTAAAGGTAGAAGCCTGCAGCTGTCACATCGGACAAGTCAGCAGAATATACAGACAGGTCAGTGTTAAACTCACTGGTAAAACGGCTAATAACCGAACATACTTAGCCGACATAACACTTCGGCCACAATAGTCAAGTTTCATACTAACTTCCTGACCGTTGGCAATATCTACACAAGAGAAAATAGCTGACCTGAAACATAATACAGGAAATAACAGATATGAACCATTTACCTCCATATGCAAGATGCGAGGGGTTATGACGGTAGACCGTAAAGACAGCGGACGAGAAGAAGTGCCAGACTCTTGAACGGCCGTGTCGGTACTACCGGGCCAAATGCGAATAGCAAGTGAATAGCAATGGTTTTTATACTGTTAGGGCGAATAGGGTGAGTATCGCACTGGATACACCTGCATCACGTGTAAAACGGGTTACCTGTATCGACTTTAACAAGGGAAACGGACAGGTCAGCATATTATCCACAAATGTCCCGTGTAAAACCTTCACCAAGGGATACATGCGTGGCCCGTGCAGAAAACAAGGCACGTGTGCCACACAGAACATAGTTACGATGCATACGGAAATCATACCAACCCGTCATACGGAAATCATAACAGCACATGATTTACCCTAAGTCACGCATCCGTGACACATACCATACTTCCTTATTCAACACAGGAGCACTTTGTTTTGGCAAATCGCACCACACTGACCTTTCTATTAAAAAAAAGTTGGATGAAACCAAGAGCAATCCCTGCGGGGACTGAACATGGGACGCTTCGTCAACTGCGCACAGGTAGGCGCAATGTGACTTTTCAATGGAGGCATGGCCAGTCTTCCGTGTGGGGAGAGTTAAACAGGAGAGACAGATCGGCGGGAAAATGTCTAGCCTACCGTGAAGAGAGTAAAAGCTTCTTTTGATATCTCATCTCCTTTCGCCTTATTGAATATTCCACCGAAATGGCTTTTGAGGCCTCGTTGACGTGCTCTCGCAGCCGGCAAGGTAAATATGTTTACTGAAGAAGCGGGGAGTGCATTGTCAGGGCTGGCACAGCTAGGTACATAAAGGAGTTTTTGTTAGAGCAACCAGAAAACATGAAGTGGTACACGTTGGATATTGTCACAGTTTTCTAGAGGTAGGTTGCATGGTAATGTGACTGCTGTTCGTTTGTAAATATATGGACAGAGCTGGTTAAATAGTTCTGTGATGAGTTGCTGTCTGTCTGTCTGTCTGTCTCTCTCTCTCTCTCTCTCTCTCTCTAGCTATGTAGGTACCATAAAACTACATAATTATACTGTATTTCTACCCTAGAAGAACATTGGTTTGGTATGCTAAACTTCTGAAAGTTCCTTCCCTGAAAATGATCTTTTTGTACTCATATGCCCTTTTTCTATTACAAATAAACGCATGCAATAATGTTCTCTCAAATAATTCACAAGTCATTTGCAAGCTCTGAAAAGAGTCATGGGAACTGTCGAACGAATAAACTAAACACAAAACCGCACACGCTCACCACATGCCGTTGTTCAACAGATGTCGTATTGACTCAACGATTTGTGAAATTCATGTGCAGCAGGGGAATGTCACATGACCGATGTGTTTTGGATGAGAGAGTTCTGTAGACCGCCAATGATCTACAAACAGCTTGTGCATCCCAGCCGGAGCCTTGTTAACGACAATCATTTCTCTTTTCATAAACGGCATGGGGAGTTCATTGACGCAGGGAGTGGTAACAGCTGGGTGTCCTCTGTATACGGCTCACGTGGTCCTTGTCGTAAGTTTGTCTCGCTGGGCAGACTGGTAAAATGGTGGGTGGGTCTCTCGGAGTTTGACGTCCTTTTCCACCACATACCGTTGATATGAAAGATGAGGCAACGAGGAAAACGCCACGGAGATTCCAACAGCTAAAGATGATCCCCACACGAAGCAAAACAGCAATAATATTTTGCTGTAGTCTCATAGTTCTGACCTCAGTCGTCAGTATCAAGAGTCTTTGCACGGGGCAAAATGATATCAGTAATTTAGACGTGGTTAATGAATGCAACACGGATTGGACTCTTCTCAATGGTGAGTCGCCCCAATGGATCAAAAGATTCCAACCGAATTCACGACCATGACCGTTTTAGCCAAAGTAATCAACGAACTGTGAATAAACATAGACGATGTATAGTCGTTATTAACGTGCAACATATTTTTTTCGGTTTTATGAACATACATTTTACGCAGGGTGCCCTTTAATGAGAACTGAAGTACTACAGACCATCACAACAGTATCTAGATGGAAGTGGTAGTCACTACTGCCAGTTTGTCTCTCCTTAATAACTATAAGTGGGTGGGGTCAGAGTGAGAATAGGTCACGTGACCACTCTCTGACCCATGGTCATCGCAGACGTGGGAAAACGGCTGCCGCAGTTCTTCAATGTTTCCGGTATTGCTTCAAGTTGGCCTGTATCGTTCGTGGCTTTCGAGAGATTTTTTTTTCTGCGTCTGGTTTTGGGGTTGCTTACAAAGGTAGGTACTCGTAGATCTGTCACTTAACGACATTTACTGCTTCAAACCCGTTTGAAGCTTGTGGAGCTTGTATAGATCAGGGGTTGCATTACACTGTGCACACTGCAGTATATCTTTCTTCCGACGGCATGGACGATCGGTGGACACGTTGCAGGGAGACGGTGGGGAACGTTAAAAAGAGTGTGCAAACACTGCCGGGCGCAAATTCATCTGCACACCAAACTCCAGTATATATTTCTTCTCACAGTGTGGGCAGTGGGAGGACACATACCGATACGTTGTAAGGACATGGTCCGTGCAAAGTGGATCTGCCTTTTTTGTTGGAAACGTTTGAAAGAGTGCAAAACTCTGTTAAGCGCAAATTGTGTTGCTATACATAGAGACACCAAGCTACAGTATATATTTCTTCTCACAGTATGGCCAGTGGGAGGACTTACACTGATACGTCCGTTGTAGGCAGAGGGTCCATGCAAAGTAGATCTGCCTCTTCTCTAGCAAACGTTTGAAATAGTACGCAAACATTACTGGACGCAAATTGTGTTGCTATACATCTATACATCAAACTGCAGTATAGGTTTCTTCTCACAGCACGGGCAGTAGGAAGACTCATACCGATACATTGTAAGGACAGGGTCCATGCAAAGTAGATCTGCCTTTTCTGTGGGAGACGTTTGAGAGAGTGCGCAAACACTGCTGGACGCAAATTGTGTTGCTATAGTAATACATCTACACACCAAACTGCAGTATACGTTTCTTCTCACAGCATGGGCAGTGGGAGGACACATACCAACATGTTGTAAGAGGAAGGTCCATACAAAGTGGATCTGCCTCTAACCCAGGGAAACGTTTGAGTGAGTGCGCAAACCCTATACCCGCGAGTTGTGTTGCTGTCTGTACTTATACAACTCTAGCCACACCGCACAGCGGGATTTGACAGCAGTTGACGAGGAGGAAGACATGTTTGAAAAGTCAAAGCATGTGTGCTATTCAGGGTCGCATGAGAAAGACGATACTTCGTTGACAACAACGGATGGCAGGTTTGCAGATAAGTGCTGGGATAATATTTCCCAAACTCTGATTATGGCGTGGGCGATGTGGTTTGCAGCCTGACAGAATTTCAGAATCTGTTTGTGTGGACTGTGAACGAATCGCGCAGTAAAAGGTGGGGTTATGTTTACACCTTTTCAAGTTGTAGTTTGAGGTGGCTTATTTTCTCATAAATGCTAGCAGCACAGCATGCACTTAATGGCGTTTTGAAGTTGGCGGGTCGGCTCATCGCTGGTTTAACGCCCTTTACCCCCCCCCCCCCGCTCCCCCCCCCCCGAAAAAACAAAACAACAACAACAACAACAAAAAACGTGATATAAAAGACGCATTGAGAGAAAAAAATGCACAATGTGTTTTACGCTTCAAGTCGAGATTTGAACTCACAACCCGAGTGTTAAAAATCTAGTGCTATACAAGCTGGGTAACGGTTGTCTGGGCCCCCCACACGGTAAGACTGAGTGGTTACATTATGAGGTTTTTTGTACTCTTGCATGTCAACAATGTGTTTTCTTCTATAAACAATGGTCTAAATACTGGGCTAAGTTACTGATACAGGGCTTCGTATCCGTGGAAATGATGCCCTGACAAAATGTCCTGACTTACAATGAAAGTATTGTATTTGTCCTGAATACTGTCCACTCAGTGTGCCGCAGAAATGATAGGACGTATGCCCGTCTTTGTAAGAAAGTAATATACAAATGGTGTAAAACGTATGGCAGAGAGTTGAAGATAGCGTTAGTATGAAACGATGTTTTGAAATACACAGGACATGCAATCTAAAACAAAGCCTGTACTTTTTTATTTCTGTTTTGGGGATTTTTTTTTACAATTGACAAGACACATTGACAGTAATAATGATACACAAGCTACTCTCTTTCTCTCTCTCACACACACACACACACACACACACACACACACACACACACACAGTGGGGGACACACACACACACACACACACACACACACACACACACACACACAGTGGGACACACGCGCGCGCACACACACACACACACACACACACACACACACACACACACACACACACACACACACACACACACATACATTACATGCAGAGCGTGTACTAGTTTGCAGTTGCCAATGTTGCCAGAACAGTGCTGCATCACTGTATACGCGGGACATATATATTTTTCGATAAAATATCGATTCTTGAACTCTCTGAAGAAACTATTCACATTTAACCGCCTACCTCGATAAATTTAAAGTCTAGCCATCATCAGCAAGACACTGTAAAGCCCTTTTAACATTCTTAATATTGTGGGGGTTTGGGGGGTTTTATTTTGCACACTGACCATAACAAATTGCCATCATCGTGTCACGTTTCAGGAATGCCATCCGGAGGTGCTTACAAATGTACAAGTGTCGAGTGCAGACAAGCGTAACGTATCGAAAACACACCGAAGTGCACTAACCTAATGCTCGCGTATTTGGACACACTTTTGAAAAGTGTGAATGGCAAAGCCCCGAAATCTCTTTGTGATGGGCCATTTATAGAATTCTTTTTTTCTGAGAGCACACCCATACCACTGAAGAGACGAGTAGACAATTTTATCCGTGTCACCGAAAAGCAAGCGAAGGATCCGGTACACAAAAAGAGTGTGAGATTCATTCAAGTTCGTTCGCTACCCCTGTTTACTGGCGGGACTCCAGTGGGAAATGATATTAAGGGAGACTGGATGGAACAAGCTTTTGGAGTACAGTGTATCGTATATACAGACATATAACGCCTTTACCGGAGTCGCAGAAAACCGGTGGTAAGTGTGTTCTTTCTTGTACTGTAGTGGCTGCGAGACCTGTGTAAACAGCAGCTGGATTTGATATTCACTGTACTGTCAATCAGCCGGTCAAATACACTAAACCCGCAGCATTGAAGTCAGCATGTATTACTGAAAACTAGCTTGTAAATTTTTACGCTGTGTTACCCTTCGTCCTAAAACTGCTCTCAGACTACGTCTGTGCAATACCTGCCTCACCGATAATAATGCAGTGTACTCGGCGTGTCGGTAAAACGCTGTAAGGGTTGTCATGTGGGTTTGTAGGATTTGATGGCGAATCTGAATGTGCATTCAGCCGTGCCGTTGTAAAACGTCTTCACCCGCTTGTCATGATTTTCATGCCTGAGGAACGCCGTTACTCCGTGTGTGCGTGCGTGCGTGTGTGCCACGGTGTGTGTGTGTGTGTGTGTGTGTGTGCGCGTGTGTGTGTGTGTGTGCATTTGTGTGTGCGTGCATGCTTATGTGTGTGCGTTTGTTTGAAGCTAGCTCTTTGGAAGCAGTAAATAAACAGGAGATAATATATGTGTTGTGTCATCCACTGCATATGCCCACAGCTACCGAATTATGTTTCCTCCATTGTGTCCTGTCATGTGGCATAAATCCCCGCGTGTAGTCATCAGAGACACCCTGTCGCCAGTAAAATCCCAATAAGAACGTGAACGGTTGTGGCATAGAGTAATGACAGCATGACTGCACGCTTCTATGAGTGCTTACTCCAGTCAGACTCCTCCCCCTTCCCCACACACACAATTCCCCACCGCCGGTGAGGTAGTTGTGTGAACTGGCGGATTAATAACCCTCCTGTACAGAGTGTGTGACCTTTATTTGTAAGCTTAGTTCCGGTATCCACAGGCCGAGCTTCACTGCTGGCGTGGGAAATTTCGCGTTGCAGCGGTTAGAATGGAGACCATGTTCAGGTAATGTGTGTACACCTAAGGTTCACACTGAAAACGTGTCGTTGAAAAAAGGGCAACCTCTCCCTCCCAGTCACCCCCCGCCTCCTCCCTTCCCAATGGATTTAAATTTGGCTTAGTGGGAGTGTTGCACTTTGGTTATACTCGTGTTTGCTACAATGAGAGCCGTCAAGGAGCCATTAATCTTGACTGATTTGCTCACAGAGGGCCGAAACCAAAGCACGTGGGATACTAGTGCTAAGTACGAAATATGTTAAAAGAATATATAAATATAAATATTGCAAAACTGTAGCGTTTTCCATGACAAGCTGAGTCAGGAGACTGAAGGAATTAAGATACGAGATTTTATGGGTTTGAAAAACTGCTTAGCATGGGTGAACGTCCTTAAAGATCTAAGCCTCCAACAAAAAGCTTTCCGAAGTGTGAACAAAAAATTAGAGTCGACCGTGCAAGCACAGTCAACTCTGTCACAACTGCAGAGTTTTCAGCGTCCCTGAAGCCCCAGTCACAGCCAAGGGCAGCCTGATTTCACAGCTCAGTTTGCGTTTTGACACTGAGCGAGAAAGATCGTGCAGCACTCAACATCCGCTGGACACTGTAGCGATGTGTCTCGTTCACTGACCAAAAGCCAAATAGTGTCACGGCAAACTCGTGCTCTGGTTTTATGAGGGTCCCCGAAGCGCTGAAAACTCTGCAACTGTGACAGAGTTGACTGTGCTTGCAGTGAAGTTTTAATCATAAACTCGCACGTAACCTGATGACTGTGCTGTAAAATTGTATCACACTTCGGAAATCTTTTTGTTGGGAGCTTAGATCTTTAATCCGTCTTAGTGCCGAGACGGAGAGCTAGGTTGTAGGGTTAAGGAGACACTGTTCTGCGGTACGCGCATGGTCTGTGTTCAAACAGGCGTTCAGTTTGTCCAACCGCAATGTAAACACTCAAAATGTCCGCTCTATCTTACTTATGCTACCTCCTCATTCCGAAGCGCACACTCCACATACTGATACACACGCTATTTCAGCTTTGCTAGCATTATACCCACGCGTTGTACGACTGTATCGTATGTTTGCTTACTTTTTTAAGTGTAGAAACTTTACACACAGTACAGGGTGGATCAGTGTAAAGGTCCAACACAGTAATGTCTAGCTACAAATTCATCAACACAGTGCCTGTTTATAGCCGGTCCGTTTCAAATGAAAAGATTAGAAATCTGAAGCCGTGTTGATTTAGTAACTACGGCATTTTGTAGTGCATGTATTCGGGTGATAACTGCATAATGCCTATGAACTGAAACTGAAGCGCTGTATTTGTCTTCCGATATAACAGTCTGCAGTCGTGCTCACTGCTTACTGTGATGGTACGAGACCAACGCGAACAAATTAATATCCGTCATGGTGCTACAATACTTGCTTCTGTCATGGTGCTACAATACTTGCTTCTGTCATGGTGCTACAATACTTGCTTCTGTCATGGTGCTACAATACTTGCTTCTGTCATGGTGCTACAATACTTGCTTCTGTCATGGTGCTACAATACTTGCTTCTGTCATGGTGCTACAATACTTGCTTCTGTCATGGTGCTACAATACTTGCTTCTGTCATGGTGCTACAATACTTGCTTCTGTCATGGATTACTTCTTCACTTTTTTCTGTCCGCATAACCACACCATTCTACTGCAGCAGTTTGAATGATATTAAAATCGTTGTTAACTCAGTTTCTACCAAGTACGTTTAGGGTTGTGCACCAGTCGTCTCAATAAAAAAAAAAAAAAATCATGATGTGTTTGCATGGATTTAAATTTGGCTTGTTGGGAGTGTTACACTTTCATTATATTAGTGTTTGCTGCAGCAAGAGCCGTCAGGGAGCCGTTAGTCTTGCCTGGTTTACGCATACAGGACCAAAACCGAAAAAGAGTCAAATGGGATACTTGTGCGCGGTACGAAATGTGTTAAAGTCACTGTAAAAAGAACAAACAAACAAACACAAACTTCAGACGAACACACTGCATTACAACTGTGAATGTTGATAATTGAAATTTGGTAAAGCAGTCAGACTAAGAGTCCTCCAAACTGCATGTAGACGTTTAGTTCGGGTGTAGAGTTCTTGGTTTGGAGTACCTATGTATTGATTCCGCCTGGCGCCACTAGCGTGAAACAAAAACACTGGATGCGGGCGGTGCAGCTTATGCAGCTGTGCGCTGAGAGATCACAATGGACAGTTATGTTGTGTTTTGACCCCCCTTCTCCCCCCACCCACATCCACTCCGTTTTGACAATACCGCATTCTGGTTTTGACATAATTGCATCCCCCTCTCTCTCTCTCTCTCTCTAACTGAAAATTGACAACACAATGTCAAAACACTTCCCTTGTGAAATAAAATTCGCTCTCTCTGTCTCTCTCTCTCTCTCTCTCTCTGTGTGTCTCTCTCTCTCTCTCTCTCTCTTACTTACGATAATTTCATTTGCCGTAATGCGTAAAATCAACGGATGACAATAGCTTTAATCAGTGAAACTATAATACCTGTAATATTGAGTGTTACTGGTTCATCTACATTCAACTATCAAATACTTTGAATACTCGTATAATCATGATAATAGTATGGATACCTATAATGGAATATGCAGTAGGCTACAGATGAGTATACTCTAGGCTTCTGACCGTCCTTGTTTTAGGTGATACAGAAGATGATTGATGGACAACACCAGAAGAAGGTAGTGGGCATGCAGAATCTATTTTAAATGATTATATGGTGACATGTTGCCCCAGGAACTACGTTTTGCTCGTAGCTGACTGATGAGCTGGCAGTGAAGAAAGCCCCCTAAATAAAACCAGCTGCCCATTGTCTTTAGGAGTTCTCACACCACCAAAAGAATGACTTTCTCAGGGAGCCGTTACTTTCACAATTTTCTTAATGCCTTCTCCACACATTCCCCTCGTTTGATTCATCTCTCTTTGGGCCTCAGCCGCCATTTCCATGAATAACTAATCCGACACGACGCCCGCAACTCACCAATCATCGCCACTGTCGTTAACCCCTCACCCGCCCTAAAACACGCTGCCTCTAGTGCTAGTTACCTCCCCTGTCATGGCGTCCAGACCTCAGGCGTGCTAGAGAATGCGTTGGCCATCCCTCACTGCCCGCACCACCAACTTTCTGCATCTGCTGAGGATTGTCCCTGCTCGACCTCGTGGCCCCCGCACGGAATGCAATGTTTTCTTTCGTATTTCTCTTCCTTGGCCATTTTCCTTTCTTGTCTCCAGTTCCTGACTTCCTCATCTGCTGGCGGTGTATGATGTCATCTGCTGCTGCCCCTCCCCTCCCTCCCCCCCCCCCCCAAAAAAAAAAAAAATCATTGTTGGAGAGTGTGTATCTCTTGACCTCATTAGTCACGTCTTCCATCTCTTTCTCTTGTTTCCTTCTTCTGTTCTTTGTTTCAGTTGATCTACTCTGCATACAGTCATCTCCCGTTTTCATCCGAGTTTTTTGTTGGTTTTTTTGTGCGAGTAAGAGACGCCATTTTCCCTGAAATGTGAGAAAATGTCAGTTTCTGTAGTGTACTTCAAATGAAAGGAAGGACAACACACACTGTGCTGAAGCAATACAACCTTTGTAAAGAAATAAAAATGTTAAGCTACTTTCTTAAATGTTCCATTGTTCTACTCATTCAATTCATGCAATTCCCTCCACTGTTTGTCCAGAGTTCCCATCTTCAATTTCGTGTCCACAGTCAACAGAATGCGACTACGATGAAATTATGCAAACATGACTTCCACAACCCGCCATCAATGAATAATGCAAATAAAAGGGGTTAAAGGTCGTATTTGCGGGGTCAGTGCTGCGGTCATCCAATAGCAACTCTCTTTACACACGGGCCTCATGCACCAACGATTTATGTTGACTCTGAGCACACGATGTCATCAGCATTGGAGATTTGTGTGTGTGTGTGTGTGTGTGTGTGTGTGTGACAGACAGAGAGAGAGAGAGAGGGTGGGTGGGGTGGGTGTTTGGGGGTTTAACGTCCTTTTCCACCACATTGGGTGATATCAAAGACGGGGCAACGATGAAAAAGCCAGCACAAATATTTGGCCCCAGCCGGGATCGAACTCACGACCCGGGCATTAGAAGTCCAACGCTCTACCATTCGACCACCCCGGCTCCCCCAGAGAGAGAGAGAGAGAGAGGATTTTATTAGCGAGTGTGATCAATATCTGATATCTTGTGCCCCTCACTAAAATCATTTTGATGTTTGAGTGGAATTTTAATCATAAACTCGCACGTAACCTGATGAAATCGTGTAGTGACTCGTCGTGTCTTACAACAGACTTCAAAACTAAACACCTAATGGATACTCGAGCAAGTCATGGAAACGACACAGTTGGTCAATGTCATGGTAGGTGAATAGCAGAGGAAAGGGACTGTTACATGCTGTTACATAAGCCAAGCATGTGTTAGACATATTTCACATACAGTTTAGAGAAAAATAGACAAATACAGTTTAGAGAAAATTGCTTGCTTTCGAACAACGAGCGGGTAAAAGCACGAGTGACCTTTTCATAGTGACTCACGGCTCACAGCTTCGTCACGGTATGCGTCCCTCCCATTGTGTGCTGTAGCAGATGGGATGAGATGGACAGATGACACTAAGCGTGCTCTGGATTGCTTGTTTTCTGGGTGGCTTGTTTGGTGAACAGGCTGTTCTGTGTCTCTGTCAGAAATCTTAAAGAACTCATTTGTGATACATACAGACAAAGCTAACTAAAGTCCTTTCGTTTTCCTCGTGCAATTTGTCGGTGGCTATACCGACAAAGCGTGCATGCTTGGTATTTCGGAAACAACAATGCTTAAATTAAATTGAATTCAATTCAATTCTGTTATCTTCACAGACCACCCATGCTTCTTGCTTTGTCCTGCCTCAAGGGTCTCCCAAGTTTCTCCCGCGTGAAAATACAAATGGTCGATTCACGTGACCTGGCAGGCGAAATCATGTGCTGTTAGCTGATTGGGTTGGGGCAGGTGGCGTGATCGGGTCTCCATGGACACCTGAAGATGGCGCCTGGTGCAAAGTTATGGCCCATTTTCTGCCACGGGCTACTCCCTCGCTCCGACAGCTTCAGTCATAGATTATCCCGGGACTTTTAAACCATCAGCAAGATTGGGTAGAGAGAAAGGAGTTTGGACATAACGTGCACTTGACAGAAACCCTTTATTTGTTAATGTTGACATGTTTTGTCTCGATTAAAACCTCTGGAATAGTCTTGCTGCTGGCAATTGCGTCTTTTCTGTTTAAACACAGCTCACAATGATGAAAACATTGTGTAATTATAGTGTTTTAATTTGTGCATTTAAGACGGCCTGTTTGGGTTGATTAACACTATTCTTATGGTTTGCAGGAAATATTCATGACAAGTTTTCTCGTCGCGTGAGTCATGAAATAATTGGTATCTTGATGTGCACTTTAATAAATGCTTTGGCATTGCACTCTTATGAAGTTGTCACTTAATTTCCAGAAATGCAGTAACCGCTGCAGAGATAGTCAGGGTAAATTCCTTTTCGTAATATTTTTTATTTATGAGCTTGTCCTCTGACTGCTGTCGGCTATACGCGAAACTGCATGTCTATTAGCAACGAGAGATAAGAAACTTTTAATTCACACCCGCCAGGCGTTGTAGAGAAAAGTTTCGTTGATCCATTGATTTATTCACTTTTGTTGTTGTTGTTGTTGATGTTGTTGTTGTTTTTTTTTGTATTTTTTTGTATAGCTATACGGTGGCCGTCTGTCAACTAATCAGTTCTACATGTACCCTAACCACTCTAACTGGTTCGTTTCAGAAGAGTGGTTTCAACCTTTGTCTCTGATTCAGTTTATTTCACCTTGACTGCTGAGGCTGTTAAAGAGCAGACGTGAACCGGATCATAACAACCGAATGTTCCTCTTCTATAACCATGGGTATCGGCCATAACCTTGTGTCAGAATCACAAGGCTAGATTAGTGTCATTACCACGTGACAGCCCGCCATTTGCATAGCTACATCGGACTGAACGACTCAGAGAAATCAGTGACAGCGAGGGACATCTCACGCCCCTGGAAACTTCTCGTCGTAAAACCGACATTGAACAAGCAGAGAGGCTAATGTTGCCAATCTTGTCCCCATGTTTTCTCCCGTCTCCAAACGCCACTTCCATGTTTTCGAATTTTACGCGCGGCTAATTCCACTCACGTGCATGCTGGGAAGGGTTTTCAGCTCCCGGCGGGCCCGCCATTTCCGGCTGCCAGCCGCTGTCGTAAAAGGGCCGTCAGTTGCATACAGACGTGCAGTCGGGCAGAACTAGAGGCGGCGAGAACTTTAGGAAGGGAGACACTGAATGATGAACTGTAGTGTTGCTGTAGAGGAAGAACTGTTCGATCAGCTAGCGGGGTTTGTGAACCTATGCAGCGATGTTATGTAGTGCACCCTGTGTCACTTGCGTGCTCTTAGTTTTGCCCCAAATAATTCTGGTGGGTATAATCGCATTAATAGTGGCGGTTTATCCCCAAAAAATTGGCTCAAAGCGTTCACGTGAATCACACGCATTCTCTCACACACTGGACATGAACACATTCGACTCACATGGTGCGCAGGGCCAGCACAGCAATTTCAGTTTCTAATTGACAGGTCATGGTAGCCAATCAAAGTGCGCGATCGAGACACCTACACTCCGACAAACAAACCCACACCTGTTGGTTATCTTGTCGGAGTATTTGTCTGACAAAGAGATCAGAAGGTTTTTAAGTCAGCATGCGCTGCGTGTGGCTGCCATGGAGGATTCGTTTAAGTCAGTGGACGTGACTAAGGGCGTCTGGGCTACATATCAATACTCTGGTCGTCTGAGAAAGAACCACCAGGAGTCACCATGCTAAATCACACTCTGTATTCTCAGCGACACTAAGAGCCATCTTCTGCCACGGCTGAGGCCATTTGTGGGGGGTGAAAGGCGATCATTAGGCCGGCATTAGAGACCGTTATTCAATCGTAACTCACAATCCCGCCCAGACAAAACACGGGCCGCGCTTCCGGACTGTGCCGGCGTTGCGGTAAAAAGACGATTCGTGTCCTGAGAAGCGAAGAGGGAATTGGGTGATGGTGATGGATCGGGAAACTGTAACTGGTTTACGGGTCGCGCTCTTTGAACTCGTGGTTTTATTGGTGAACCGACACGCGACTTGAAGGAGGACGCTGCTGGTTTGTCAATTGGACTACTCTATAGTGCTCTGCGTGACAAGACTAGATGTTTGTTATCGGCGTAGGAAAATGTGCATCCACCACATTGTTTTCCAGGCTAATTAAAATATTGTTGGGTACTCTGTGCTTGTGTCAAGACTTGTACGATAAAAGACACATATTCTGTGTTTTTTTTTGTTTTTTTTTTCGAATAATATTCCGTGACTTGCAAAGGTACACTAAATAGAGCTTACATGATTAGTTCGAGTGGTTTAAAGACTAACCCCGAGATGGTTCGATTGTTTGTGTAGCTACCGAGCCTCTGTTTTTGTTTCTGACGGTATGGTAATAGTTTTAAATGTGTGGGGGATCTAGGGCAAATAAAAATGATGTTTGATTCTTTTTTCAGTCCAGATCTAGCAGATTAAACTCTCTGACGTTTTAGAATCATCAGATTAATTTTAATTGTGGCATTTGTTTTACTTATACATACATTCAAAGTAAAGATGTCGAATCTCTATACAAAGTAGAATTCAGTCAAACCTTGTCCTCATGCCCTTTTCGGTGCAAGTCGTGATTCAAACCTAGACAATCTGACCTTTGTTTGAGAAACAACGTTCAGCCGGAAGAAAGGGATATTAAAACCGCTACCCTTTTCTTTCACACACACGCACGCACACACACACACACACACACACACACACACACACACACACACACACACACACACACACACACACACACAGAGAGAGAGAGAGAGAGAGAGAGAGAGAGAGAGAGAGAATCATCGCTGAAGGATTTCAGAGTAAGTGTTTTGATGCATTTCTGCGATGACTCATACATTTACCATGATCTGCTGTCTGTTGGCCGCGCGGGGGGTGGAGGGGGGGGGGGGGTTGGTGGTGGGTGGGAGAGGGGGTGGGGGGAGGGTAGCCGTAACGGCGGATGTTTTTCCTGCCGCTACTTCGATTCAACAGTTTTGACAATTGCTCTCGGGTAAAGCCATGTTTGGAATAATAATGAGCTTGCGAAGTTGTTACGTTGTAAAATGCGTCAGTGAAGGTGAATGTCGTTTTCTACCATCTAAAGATATAGAGTCCCTTTCGTTCATATAAAACAACAACAACAAAACAAAACAAACACAACAAAAAACAAAAACAAAACAAACAAAAAACCCCGGAGAAATGGACACATCCCATAAGGTTGTTTCTCCAAATTTCTTCTGTTTTGTCTGTTTTGTTGTTGCTGCTGCTGTTTTTTCATTTCCTTTCTCTTCAGTCAGTGTTAGATATTACCGTAAATAATGGATTTCATTGTGCCTTTGGGTCACGCTCATCAGTTCGGGTAGTGTACATCTTACTTTAATTTATCACCAAAGTTGATGATGATACGTTGAACTGCTTTAACTACGTCGTTTTTGTGTGTGTGTGTCTTCGATAAACGTCTGCTGTCTTGGCGAAACACGGCGTGAGGTCAGCGCATCTGCGGCCCTTCAGTTTGTAGTAAATAGACACTGACACCAATTTGCAAGGGCACTGACTGTGATGCGGGCATGTGTTTTCTCGATGTGTCTGATGAGTATCGCGCTTAAACCGGCTTTTAACTGGGCATTGCGGAGCGCTACAGCGTTGTGTACACATGTGACACAGTTGTGATTTCGGGAATTTCTGCCGCTGTGGCGTCATCACAGCTGCTGGGATTTCAAATAGCCCCAGCTGTGACTGTGGGTTCCACAAGAGATTCTGACTGGCTGTACTACGTCACTCGGCGCGCAAACATTTCGGACAGTGTCTGCTTAATTGCATTGTCGCCTGAAGAGACTTCAGTGTTTACAGACCTTTTCGAAGGACACGAATGTCTTTTGGACGTCACGAATAAGAACTACAGATGTCGGGCGTCACCTAGTCATGATGTCCCTCTCCTGTAACTGAACGAGGGTCATGGATCCAACCATAGGAAAAAAAATCAACATATTAATATCTCTGTGGTGGCTGGACCAATATTTATATAATGATAGGACACAATTGACGCTGAATAAACTCCATGAAAATATACACTTTACTGAGCCCTACAAGCTACAATGCGTGCGTGCCTCTGGTAAAATGTCCAACGCTAACACTGGGAGGTGAGGTTCGCCGTGCGCCATAGGGGATCCCATTCTAACTTCATTCAAGCTCAGCTGGTAAACATCATCGTGCAGCTTAGGTACGCTGCCCTTTTTCTTACATTAGCCTGACGTTTTCCTGTGCTTAGCCACCACGCAAAAGATGTAGTCACCAACAAGTTTGTTCGCTTGGATGCCTAACCCAGGATGTGACTTCCCCGATCGCTCATGGGTTACCCGAACTAGGCGTCACCGTGCACAGCTCCCTTTGTTCCGTTTTGTAGTTAGTAGACACACCGAGCGCAACGACTGTGATGTGGCGCATATGTGTTTCGCGCGCTGTGCCCAGTAAAGAGCTGGCTTAAAAACGCGCGATGTGTCGGAAACGAAACCTCAACTACTATCTAAAGACAGGCGCATACTAATGATATTTGAATTACATGTGGCTTTACCTAAGACCAATCTTCCTCCAAACTTTTGCACATCGTAGTAGCACCGGAAACACACTACGTCATTTTGATATATCCCCCCTGTGTTGACGAAGCTCTAAATTCACACAGAAACTAGAGCTCTGTTGCTTTTTAGAGGGGGAGAATAGCTCTTAATGAATTTCCCGTGTCACTCTTAGCTTCGTGAACTTGATGCCGCCATTGTAACTGTATCGTCTTCTATAAATTAGATTTCAGCCAGGGAACAGTCTAAAATGAGTCACATTGTAACGCCGCTTTATGGTTTATTTCTTTTTTTATCTGTTGAAAACATGAAAATGTTTCCTGAGTCTGTGAAGGTAATACGTTTTCTGTCTGTCGTCGCAGGTGTGAATGTGTCGAATGAACACTGAACTAATAGTGTAAACTGAAAGGCAAGGATTTTTTTATGATTGTGTGTGTGTGTGTGTGTGTGTGTGTGTGTGTGTGTGTGTGTGTGTGTGTGTGTGTGTGTGTGTGTGAGAGAGAGAGAGAGAGAGAAAGGGGGGGGGGGGGTGAATCAGTCGTAACCCGTGATGTGCAATAAAATGCAAAGTGTCAAACTTTGAGTGTGAGGGCACAAACATAAATCTGTCTCTGTCTCTGTCTCTGTCTCTCTCTCTCTCAATGGCAGGTCTGTAAAATTAAAATATGCGATGTCGCCGACTATGCAAAAGCCACCACCGCAATAAGTTTCATAGACTCTCTCGCAAACATTAACACCTCTCTCTCTCTCTCTCTCTCTCTCTGCGTATCCTGGGTTCTGACTCAGTTGGCTTGTTGGTAGTGGTGGTGAAGTCCTTGATCTTTGAATTCATTTTGTGACCTTGCGTATGCATATATGGAGTGGGTGCATGCGCTGTTGAAGTCTATGTTTAGAACGCGTTTGCCCGTGCCTTTTACAGCCATATCTACTCGCCAGGGTGCATTCTTCCTCTTCGTAAGCGTTTGCGTGTCCTGTCCGCTGCCATGTTCTCTTGTTCAACCAATCTCAGAAGACCGTGTGAGATGAGGAAGAGAGAAAGAAAAACGTAAAAAAAAGGAAGAAAAACAGCTCCTCGCCCCAATGTCAATCAGAGCGACAGAAATGAACTAATGAAGCGTATCGATCAGACGGCCTGAATTCATTTCCCCCACCAGCTTGTGCCTCTGGCCCCCCGAGGGGCAGGTCCCTACAGTTTTTTCGCTGCCTTTCGGGGGGTTTCTGGCATTGACACCTAATCAAGAACACCCCTCCAGAGGCCGACTTAATACGCGAAGCTGTTGGGGGTAATTGGGCACAAAAGAGGGGGCTCATGGGTGTTGGGTAGTTTTTTGCTGGCCTCCGGCCTCTGGTGGCGGAAAGTGGATTGAGTCTGACGTGACTTGATTTCTGTTATTTGTAGAGGGAACTATTGTTGTTTGTGCATGATCAGGGCGCGGCTCTTTGCGTAGCTATTCATTCGCGGTGGTTGCCTTTCATTTCAATAAGCCATCGAGTATTTGATTCCATTTTTCTGTCCGTTGTAAGCCACGCCTTTCGTTTCGTTATTCTCTGCAATTAGTACGATGATCTGTGTGGTGGTTACTTGGCTGGTTGCTTCCTTGGTTGGTTTGTACGGTCAAATTACGGTCAATACAAATTGATCTGCACATGCTAGGTATACGGAGTAAGCTAAAACCAAGATGACGAGAAGATGTGACTGAGGATGGGGGTACAGATGTGTTTAACACATTTTCTACCAATAAGTTTGGGGTTGTGCACCAGTGGCCTCACTAAAAGAATCATTATTAATTCATATCTGCATGGTTTAATTTTGGCTCAGTAGGAGTGTTGTGCATTGATTATACTCGTGTTCGCTGCAATTAGAGCCGTTAAGGAATCGTAAATCTTGCCCTTTTTTTTCATACATGGCCAAAACCGAAAAAGAGTCAAAAACGTGGGATACACGTGCGCGGTACGAAATACAGATACAGATACAGATAACTTTATTGTCCTTAAAACAGGAAATTTGTCTTCGGCTTCACCAACAAGTAAAGGAGATCATGAAATCACACAAGGGGTTTGGCTTATAAAATCTCTCTCTCTCTCTCTCTCTCTCTCTCTCTCTCTCTCACACACACACACACACACACACACACACAGACACACACACACACACACACACACACAGACACATGCCCCCAGCTGCAGCAGCACCAGAGTTGATAAAAACTCCAGTAATAACAATAGTAAAATCAGACTGTGTTAAGGAGCCAACACACGGTGCATACATGTACCACGACGTGGCGAAACACAGCGGGCACGTCAAGATAATGAGAAAAGCTCGGAGACAGAGTGACTTATTTCGATTCATACCCAGCCGCCCTCTGACTGTGCTATTCCTCCAAATACCCGTCATATGCACGTGCATGTTAGACATGTTTACCATTTTCCCCATTTCATTCTCATTTCTCCAAAGAGCGCGCTCCTTTTCCTTATGCATCGTTATCGACCATTACAATAATTCTCCTTTTATAGGGACATTTGAAAATCATGCTTCCGAACCTGGATTTCCACTCATGACCCCTTCGGAACAATAACAATCGAAGTTCAGACGCAAGTTATCAAGAAACAATATGACGCATGGCAAGTCGATTTTTCACAGAAGCCGAAAAACTCAGGCCATACAAAGTTCAGCGTGGCCTCTAATGCGTTTTCATCATACCGGAACTTTCCGAGTCGATTCATCATCAGTATCTCAGAACTTGCAGTTTACCTCTCGCTGGCAGTGATTAAAGGGGCACGCGACGGTCATTTGGGTAACAAATTGTTCCACGTCGCGTTATCTGGAGAAGGTTGCTCGGCCATAAAATTGCTTTGTGGTGTTGTCATTTTTCACCCCGAGAGTTGCTCCTTCATCGATGTTTGAGCTTTCACTTTGCGCGCTCGAGTTAACTAATGCTGGAGTTCTGCTTCAAGGTTGATTTGTGTGTTTGTTGGCGATCTGGGGTGGTTGAGCACGGTGATTATGTTGTTAGAGGGTAGTGGTGAACGTGGTTGTAAAGACTTTTCTCTCTCTCTCTCTCTCTCTCTCTCTCACACACACACACACACACACACACACACACAGAGGTGGCTTAGTACTGGATTCTCTACTCAACGGTCGTGTGATAAAAACTGATAAAAGATTTGGCTTTTTGAATTTTTCGGAACGTAAGTTTGTCATACACGTACCAAACTACCATCATCACCATCATCTCTCTCTCTCTCTCTCTCTCTCACACACACACACACAGAGGTGGCTTAGTACTGGATTCTCTACTCAACGGTCGTGTGATAAAAACTGATAAAAGATTTGGCTTTTTGAATTTTTCGGAACGTAAGTTTGTCATACACGTGCCAAACTACCATCATCATCATCATCTCTCTCTCTCTCTCTCTCTCTCTCTCTCTCTCTCACACACACACACACACAGAGGTGGCTTAGTACTGGATTCTCGACTCAACAGTCGTGTGATAGAAATTGATAAAAGATTTGGCTTTTCGAATTTTTCGGAAGGTAAGTCATACACGTGCCGGAAATTTGACGGTTGAAAAAGAAACTACCATCATCATCATCATCATCATCTCTCTCCCCCCCCCCCCCCCTAACGAATATTTTTCCTTCTTTGTCCGAGCTCTTCCTCTCCCTCTTCACTTAATTAACAAGTATTTTTGTTCATGTCACTGTAAGAATTTCCCCTTGTCCTAGTGTCCGGTTTTTGTTTGCGTTCATATCCGTTCTGTAAAAAAAATATCCTTGGCCTCTGCTCCTCTTTTTTCCCCATCTCCTCTCTTTTTTCCCCCCTAGTTACTGGCCTGCACCACTCCCACACAACCTCCCAACCCTTCCCCGATCCCTCCTTCCTCTCTTACCCCTTTCCTGCGACAACTTCCGTTCATTAGCTACTCTCTGATTTGCCTCGCCTTCGGTGTGTGCGATCCCACCAATCGAAACGTGCGCAACAACAACAAAAGCCGACAAAACCTCCCTATCGATTTCATGCAAAACACCAGAGGCCTGAGGCAAGCCAGGGTCAGGCGACCTGTACTCATTAGCTGCTCTCAATCTGATACATCTCATCCACTCAGTTGCCACACGAAATGGCCACCCGAATCTTCCCCTCGGGGTGGGGAGGCGGCGGGGAGGGTGGTGGTAGGGGGGAGGGGGGGGGAGGGGCTGGAGGGATGGAAGTGTGATGTGGCGTATGGAGCGGGAATGCTATGAGCGTATGGACAACACCCAAACATTCCTATGACATATTTTATATCAAATGGCAATAAACGCGTCTGTAAATGTGGTGTCTTCTTATTGGGAAAATTGGAGTTTGGAGGAAGAATAAAACGGCCCATATTCCATCATACTTGGGGAGGTGGGGGGGGGGGATGGCGTTGGGGGGAGGGGGGTAAAATCCTAGAAGATAAACTCCTGGTTTCTTTGTGCCCATCTACTGCCATTGTGTCACGATACCTTGCAACAACACAGAGTCATCTAATATCGACTGTTCTACACTGCTGTAAATGTACACACCTTTGAGACAGGATTTCCATAAGCTTAAGTTCTGTAATTTCTAAAACTGAAATCAAGGATCACTTCTTCTTTTTTTTTTTGGGAAAAATGATATCGTGATTAAGTGTTGAAATGAAGAAAATAATAATGATAATAATAACATGGCACTGCGATCTGAAACACGTGATTAATCACGGAAATGAATGGCCGCACAAGGAAAAGCCTTTGAGGAAAACCGGTATTTGGTTACTGTTGATTAAATTAGCTCCTCTCGCCCCCCCCCCTCCTCCCCTCTCCCCACCACACACACCCTCTCCCCCCCCCCTCACCTCCCCACCGCGCCCGCCGGGTATTACTCAGGCATATTAGCTTGCACTCTTTTCACAGTGTCGTTTACGATTCTTTGTATAAATGTGTCTCGTTACCAGATATCCCACATGTTAAATACGTGCAAGAGATTAAAGCCAAACTTCGACAGTTTTGTTTTGTGTTGTTCTGTTTTGTTTGGCGTTTGTTTGGTTTTTTTTTTGTTTTTCAGACATGTAGTCAGAAGAACAGGACACGATATTCTGACCGACATTTCTATTTCTGTTTCAGCATTGTTCCACGTAACAAGACCACAAAAAAGGTATTCCATCGCCTCGCCCTGTCCGCAGATGTTCCACACTTGACAACAGTAGAGGGAAGAGGAAACACAATCTGGATTATTGATTGAGCGAGAGCATTTGTCAGAACACGCGATGATTTTTGTGGAGTATCGTTAGCGAGCTAAACAAATTAACCATTCAAAAGAAAGGAGTTTGGAGATTTGCGCACGTGCTGGTATGAGCTCTTTTCACGACCATTTGTGCCGTGGATGCGTCGATGAGGGTTTTGTCTTCTTCAATTGATTAGCTGCCGCCAGGGTGCGCTACTGAAGAGGACCCTTAAAACGGTGTTTACTCGAGACAAGTGCTTTCCGCTGTGGGCACAGAGTTTCCGTCAATATATTGAAAAACGTTTTTTCAGTTTCTGTGTCGCGTTCTTGTGCCTGTGAAAAAATGGCAAATATGGCACAAGTGAGGGAGATGACGTCACTGTGTGCGTTTGAAGTCTGTTGTTTGTGATTTTAGTTTGTATACAGTCTCCGCGGATTGAAATATACAGTTTTTTTGAGTTGCTGACTAGCTTTAAAAAACAAAACAAAACAAACAAACAAACCAAAAAAACCCCGAGACTTTCATTGGAATTTTGTCTTCAGGAACTTCAAGGATTTTCACAAGGATCTGAATAAGACTTGATATACGAATCAAACCAGTTTACATATCCAGTCACACAATTGTGTGATCCAGAAAGGGAACTTTCGTCTCTTTTATAAATGGAGCACATGGAGCTTCCTTGAAGTTTTCTATGAGAAATAACTTTTTCTGGCAGCTTATCAACTGCACGCCGAAACACAATTATCATCCACACGAGAAGCATGAGTCGTGCTGCCGTCCCACAGCATTTGTGAAGAGCGGAGCCTTAATTCTGGATGTGCAGAATGTTCAAACGTAATGGAAAAGCAGCCGAACCGCTCATCCTCTCATCTCTTCTATTTGGCAGCACTGACAGCAGCGACATATCAATCTGAGTCCCCTCTACACAATTTCATCAATCAAACATTGACAGTTATCTCATGTGTCGCCCTATCTAATTTCTGACCGGTGCGTGTTTTACGAGTTTTGAGATTGAGCAAACAAAAACCATTTTAGTCTTGGAGCATCCCCCCGTTTCCAGTAATAGGTCGGACAGGGAATTCATTGTTTGTTGAAGAAGAAAATCGAAAACGCTAACAACCGTTGAATACACATGCTTCACGAAGACGTTAGAAGAATGGTAATGATAACAGATATGGCCCTGAGGGCAGGGGTATTTTCCACAATTGATAATCTGTGAAAGACTTCTGAACCTGGACGTTTTAATTGGTGCCTGCTGAGTACGGGAAAAGTTCAAGGCGAGTGAAAGAAAAGAAACTGGTTCCCCGTACCGCCTGGCTGCCAATTACTACAGGACTAATACTGGACACGTCTTGAGAAAACGCTGCGTTTCGTTTGAACAGTTTTTGCTTGTGGGAAAGACGATCAATGAATCGCAGACTGGTTGTGAAGTAATGATTCGCGCACTGAATTCGTCAAAATTCTTGTGATACAGAAAATCAAATCCCGGACAGACAAAGGGAAGCTGAATAATGATGTCGTCTTTGAACAAGAACCAACACACGAACGCTAAGCCTGCTGACAAAGAGGCAGGCAATAAAGGTCGGAAATGTTGTGGGTGTTGCCCGCGACGACGAGGCAAGCGAAATGGGGACGATGATGAAGACGACGCGAACGGTAACACTACCAACAACTCCAAGAAAGGAGGGAAGGCAAAACATGGATCAGGTAAGCCGCCCCAACCTCTCCTTACCCCAGGCACATACGGTCACAAAGACAGCCTTCAGTCTGGGATAACAGGACTGTCCCAGATATCCGACCTTCCTCCCTACGACTCCGACTCCGATATAGACCCCGCTCCGGCGTCTTCCAACAGCAAAACCACCAAGAAACCGTCCACATTATGCTGCTTGTGCTGTCGGAAGAAAAAGGATCCGAACCGGACGCCTGGCCCCGGCGCAGGAGGAGAATGTGGGGGTGGCGGTGTGGGTCCGGTTCCCAAGGTGAAGGTCGTGGAGGGGGACCGGAAGCGGAAGTGCCGGCGGTGTTGCCGGAAGTTCACGGCCTTCCTGTTCTCTCACATCGGGCTGAGCTCGCTGGTGGTGGCGTACGCCGTGCTTGGGGCGTTCATCTTCATGAACCTGGAGGCTTCACACGAGCAAAAGGAACGCATCAGGATGACGGAGGTAGGACGTCTGAATTAATGACTTGCCCTCCACAATTCCACATTCTCCATCCTCAAACCAAGTACCCATCATCGTCTTGTTTTCATTTTGCTTATCATGCTTTGTTTATTTTTGTATGTTGTTGTTTTTGCTGTTGCTGCTGCAGCTGTTACTGATGCTGTTGTTATTCGTGACATTGTTATGTTGTTATGTTATGTGTTGTTATTCAAAGACATTGGTGATATAAAAACGAAAAAGACTGTGTAAAATTAGTCTGAACATGAACTGCTGTTGGTGCCGTTGTTATCAGCGTTTTGTTTTTTGTTGTTGTTGTTGTTTTTGTTTTGTTTTTTGTCGATATTATGGTTGCTGCTTTTTTTGTGAAGGCCTTTTAAGTATTTCCCACAATTCTTGTGCAGGTGCGTAAGACATTAGTGAAGAAACTGTGGAATATCACCCTGAGCATGAACGTGTTCTACCCGGAGAACTGGACAGCGGAGGCGGACAGAGTGTTCCGACAGTTCCAGGACCGCATGTACCACGCTGTCAAGTGGGACGGCTGGGATGGACAGGACGCTAGTGAGGAACCTAAGTGGTCCTTCATCGGGGCCTTGCTCTACTCCGTCACCATTATCACCACTATTGGTGAGTTTTTAGTACGGGCGCCCCTCTCGTTTTCCTCAAGGATTTTCTTCTATGGTGCACCGATCTAGTGAGTTTGCAGCTCTGCAGGTCAATAAAATCCACATAGTATGTTTGCGTGTGGGAATCAGAAACCTATGTTTTGGTCTAGGAACGAATAAGCGTGTCAAAAATAATCACATATCTGTAGTCTCCCGTCTCTCTCTCTCTCTCTCTCTCTCTGTGTGTGTGTGTGTGTGTGTGTGTGTGTGTGTGTGTGTGTGTGTGTGTGTGTGAAGAAGGTTTCTGGCGACAGGCTAGCTTTTTGTCTGTCCGTTTGCTTCACGTGTGCTCTACACTTTCTTTTGCTAGCGTACATATTTCTTCGACAAAAGCCAAAATTCTGTCATTAATACTTTTCCGCCGTTTTAGCACGCCCTTAGAAGAGAGAGGGGTTCAAAATTTCGGGGTAGGTGAGGTTGGTTTAACTGACGGAAATCGACTGGTCTAGTCCCACTTAAACGCACCACGTATGGTAACCAAGCTGATGTCAGATGTCTAAACACGTTCAAGAGGGCAGTAGCCTGGCTGCGGTTACTACAACATTAAATACGGCCAGATCAGTCGTATGGTGCCGACTATTTGCAGCATCTTATTATTTCCAAGAATAACTTTGTCCTACCTCCTGCCTTGGTACATGAGTACACTAGGACGTGAGAAAGTTGGTCAGTGGGATGTCTCCGTTTAGAGCAAATATTATATATGAATATGCTCTATAGAAATAATGATAATAAGAAGAAGAATAAGTAGTAGTAGTAGTAGTAGTAGTAGTAGTAGTAGTAGTAGTAGTAGTAGTGGTGGTGGTCGTCGTATTCATCTAGAATTCTAGCAGTTTTCCAAACAAAGATTTCACGCAATCGGCAAACACCTTTCCCTCCCCTCCCCCCCCCCACCCCTCGCCGCTCCCCCTCGAGTGTCTGTGACTGAAAAGCCTGTATTTTCTCCAGTAGCCTACAAAAGTGACAGTTTCAACACTTAAAGGTAGGCGCCAGGTTCATGCTATGGTTGGACATTAGGGTGCAATTAAACGTTTGGTAAACACAGTAAAACTGCCAGAGGGCGCGTCATTTGCCTTTCCTTTTTGAGAACCATTCCTTTGAGCAGTCGTTCTGATGACGAACAGTAGATAAAGGGGGGGGGGGGGGGGAGAGAGGCTTTTATTTTCCAAACTTCATCCTGGGCCGTGTTCACGCAGTACCCTTGCTCTCTCAACTCTCCGGCTAACACTCTTTTTGCCTCTATACTGATACGCTTGCCACTTGAAAACGTCTCCCTATTTTTCTTCTTTTTCATTTTATTGTGTCTGGTTGAGGAAACTACTTATGTCGCGTCAGTGCCACTTTTTTATTTGATGAGCAGTGTTCACCTGCAAAGAAAACACAATAACAATAATCAAGTTTGCCCTGTGTCTGTCCGAAATATACATTATTTCTTTCAAGATATTCCACCGAATATAGCGTTTAATAATACATGCGTTAAGGCGTGTATCACTTTGCATTTTTCTTCTGGAAAGTACAGTCGTGTACAGGCTTAGCGACAGCAGATGTCTGTCTGTGTCTGTCTGTCTGTCTGTCTGTCTGTCTCTCTCTCTCTCTCTCTCTCTTGTACAGAGAATCAATTCAGAAGCTCTGACGACTGCTTTCTTTTCCCAGGCAGTATTAATTTTGTGTTTCGGCTTCAAAAGTTTCCATTTTCCCAACGAAAGATATTTATCGTTTGTCGGTGGAAAGGAGTCTTTCTCTGGAACTAACAGTAAATCGTGGAAAAGACCGCAAAGGACGTTGCATGAAAAATTGATTTAGTCTGTTCATGAAGCATGCATGCCCGGCTGAGTAAACTGTTTTTCAGTTAGCACAAGACTCGTTATGAAGGAGGAAATGAAGGTAATTGTTGGAGAGATCTGCTTGGGGAAACAGTAGTGGCACATACGACTGAACTCATTAACCTTTCTTCTTTGTCGTTTACGATTGATTTTTTTTTTCTGTTGTTGAATTTTACTGCTCTCTGAAGAGAAAATGATCTATGTATGTTCGACTGTTGCACAGTGGTTAGGTTTCATTATTTAAAGGCTTACCAAGACTCAAGGCATAGTGTCTTATACACTTTGGTATGCAATGTGGAAAATTATGTGCCACTTGGGAATTCTTGCATGCTGTGCGCGCGCGCGCGCGCACACACACACACACACACACACACACACACACACACACACACACACACACACACACACACACACACACAGCTTCCCGAGATATATGTCATAATTCCGAAGTCTCACATCAGCAGTATTTAGCACATAATTAAGATGGTGTAGCAAAACTAACTAATGAAATAAGTAGAGTAAATGCATACGTTAAGGAATAACTAAATGAATACATGAATAAAAAAAATGACTCAATTCACATGAATCAAATGAAAAGTAGAGAAAGAGAAAAAAAAATCAACTGACTGTTTCCTTCCTCTTTGCTTATATCTTTGTTGGATCGGTCTTGGTCTTCTGATGTTTCTTTCTCCTGAAAATACTCCTGTTGTGATAGTTCACTTCTCCAAAATCATTTTGCAGTTCAGTACATTCTGTCGGTAAATCAACAGTATTCAACTTTCTATCAATACGTCAGAAACTGAGTGTTTGAGTTGTGAATTGTTTCGCATGTTGTGTTTGGCCATCCTAGTGTTCTGTCACTCATCCAGCCTTGCAGCTTTCAAAAAGACAGAGTACGGACAATGTTCCAATCGATGAAAATCGTGCGCAAATCACTGTCGGGACGGGAAGTTGGGTGGGAAACACCGATAGTGTTCACAGAGCGTCGAGTCGTTTGGCCGTTAACGCTTTATACATCATCATCCCTCGCAAATCGTCCTGCTGTTTACACGGAGTCTGTCGTGTTTGTCAAAGCGGACATAACTGCATGGCTGGCTCAAAGAAAACATTTCCGCCACTCGTTCAAAGAGGGTACGTAAACACAATCAAGGCTATCAGACAAATCACCACAACGCGCCAAACTGCGGCGGAGTACTTCATTTACACGAAGGATCAATGGCTCCAACTGGCATCAGCCCACAGTCAGCCAGATGCGACGTACATTTGGTTCACACGCTTTTAAATTCCACGGTAACTTTCGCGTAGAATTCAGTTTCTGCATGCAGTTTTACCGTCCGAAATAGTTAAACCTAAAGCAAGCCATATATTTGCGATTTCTGTACGAAACGTTTGCACCAAAAGGCCCGTATTCCGTCATACATATTTCAAAACTCAGAATCGAATTTCAGTTGCTTACTCCTGTGTGACGATGGTTTATGAAATGTAGAAGTCTCTTCCAGAATAAGGAAACAGTCAGTCAAGACCATTATAAACGGAACCGCTGAATTTATTTTCCATCTGTTATTTGCGTTTATAATGACTGAAATCTTTTTGTTTGACTAAGTTCTCCTACACTATACTGTACTCTACAAAAACATTTTAGTGACGGTGACCCGAAATGTGAGATGACTAGATCTGAAGGAGAGCAAAATAAGGGAAAGAACACGGGAGAAGGGCGTTAAAAATGAGAAACAACACTGCACTGACTTGAACTGTAACCATTGGTCCCGTGTGGTACTGATTCCCACTCGGAAGCGGCGACGTCGCATTGATCGAAATCAATATTCGTCTGGGCGACATTTTTAATCAGTGATTGCTTCATGGCGACTCAAAGGGGCGGTTTCTCTGATCGTCTGCCGGGTAAAGTTATGTCCCAACGCGTAGTTCTTTGACACGCCACCCTTTAAACAAGCTCGGAAAATGGCCATGGTTTGAAGGCGTAACATACATCATTTCCCCCCAACGACTTAATATTGGCGGCGTTGGCGACAGTGTTATGAGTTATGAGTTAGAGGGGGTTGGGTTCGTTTTCAGTCATTTGTTCGTGAGGCCCATACAGTCGGGACCGGTGTGTGTGTGTGTGTGTGTGTGTGTGTGTGTGTGTGTGTGTGTGTGTGTGTGTGTGTGTGTTAAGCGCATGACAGAAAATGGAGAAAATTGCAGGGGCACGTGAAGAATAATTATATTCCAGATTTGATGAAACTATAATGACCTTGCCCGTGGGAAATGTGTATGTTGACAAAACAAAATGCAATAATTTTTGGTTAAAGAGTAAGAGAACATGAGAACAGTTACCGGGGACTTTCACGTGTTGAAGTACTAAGTATTATATGAGTTTATTCTCAAATTTAGATTGTGTGTAGAAGATTGCCGGGGCATGTAATGAAACACACACACACACACACACACACACACACACACACACACACACACACACACACACACAACCAAAACCGTATTCTAGGTAGATTACAGATGTGCGTGCGTGCGTGCTTTCGTGTGTGTGTGTGTGTGTGTGTGTGTGTGTGTGCGTGCGTGCGTGCGTGCGTGCGTGCCTGCGTGCGTCCCTGCGTGCGCGCTTGTTTTTCGGATTTTCTTACTGAGTCGAATTTCCGATTCCGTATATAACCTCTCCTCGCAACACTTCCTGTTGAAGTCTTCATTCTTGGACGCACGCCCCTGGGATCAGGGATTTGGAGCGTTTTCATGCCGATGTTTTGATGGTTGCCATAAATTTGGTGGTGCGATAAAACGCTTGTCTCCCATCATCTCTGTGTGTAAATTGTGCGCGAGTCTTCATCACATTTTGGTCGTTGGGCCGTGATTTTTATTGACTCGGCCCCCGGCCCGCAGTGACAGGCTGCTTTCCCTGGCCAGTTGCTTCCTTCAGGCCCTTTAATTAATGACAGTCTGGTCAGCTTCTTGCCCGGCAGTGGACTCTGGAATGGTTTCTTGGCTGACGGTAGAGAGCGTTGTGGTAGCTGACCTTTTTTTTCTGCATTCTGTGTATGCGATATGTATACATGCATGTATCCTTTGTAACACGTGAAAGGGGACAAAACTCAATAAAGTACTACAAAAAAAAAAAAAAAAAAAAACCCCGCCGCCCCCCTCCCCCCCCCACTCCGCCCCGTCTCTCCCTGCCTCTGTGTGCGTGTGTGTGTGTGTGTGTGTGTGTGTGTGTGTGTGTGTGTGTGTGTGTGTGTGTGTGTGTGTGTGTGTGAAGGCCTACGCGAAGGCAAGAATCGTTTGAAAGACAGAAAAAGAAGCGCGGAAAGCGGCATTATCCATCTGACAACACTGAAAGCAATCGTTGACGTACTACCTACCGTTATACCCGTATCCCTGAACCATGTGGTCAGAAAGTGACATCCTCCCTTTCCATGTTTATCTTCTCCTTTCGTTATCCTACCCGATTTAAAGTACCCATTGAACTGTGCCCTGTCGGTGTCGTCTGAAAGCTGTACAGTATTTACACACGGAGAGATAGCACCACGTGAGTAATTGTGTGTACATTTGCACTTGAAGTCTAAATTTACTTTGGGGTTTTCGAACCAACAGAGCGCACAACTTGTTCATTTTGTGACTGTAGTGTTGGGGGTGACTTGCTGTCAGTATGAAGGACTTAACAAGAGGCTGTTGTTGGCAAGGTGTGTATATTCAACGGGTAACGAGAAGTTTGCACAGGACTCTGTTCTTCACTGGTGGTCACGTGCAGGGTAATGGTGGAACACACACACACACACACACACACACACACACACACACACACACACACACACACACACACACACGCGCGCGCGCGCGCGCGGGAGGGGGGGGGCGAGGTGGCCGAATGGTAGAGCGTTGGACTTCTAATGCTCGGGTCGTAGGTTCGTATCCCGGCTGGGGTCTAATATTTGTGCTGGCTTTTTCATCGTTGCCCCGTCTTTGATATCACCCGTATCTGGTGGAAAAGGACGTTAAACCCCCAAACACCCACCCCACCCACCCTGAGAGAGAGAGAGAGAGAGAGAAAGAGACAGACAGACAGACAGGCAGACAGACAGACACCGTAAACGGTGAAGTTCCTTTGGCTGGTTTATTTGACACCAGCCATACAGGTCTGCCCGTATATTTTTAGGTAATGTTCTCGGGAACAATAGATGCATTACAGGAGTAATGTCACTTGTGAGAATGCTCATTTTTCTCTGTCCAAGTGCAGTGTTTGGGAAATGCCTGCATTTTAACTTTCTTAATCAAATTGAATAAATGGTAAGTATAGAACAAACACGGTCTGTAACAACTACAACAAAACAACAAAAGCACAAAACCGCTACCGATTTATCGGAGGTTGCGACAAAACCAGTATGTCAGTGTCGGGTCGGATATTTAGAGCCTTGACAAACCGTAACGCACAACACAGTGTTGTTTTCCGGAATTCTTTGCACACAGCGCTCAGTTCTTTTTTGACAGAGTTCCCCTGTCCTTTTTTTTTTTTTTTTTTTTCTTCTTCTTAATTGTAATTCCCAGACAACGACTATTCTTTCATGTTTTCTTTGTTCACCAGGTTACGGCCACATCACGCCAAAGACCGTGTACGGGCGGATGGCGACCATTGGCTACGCTATCGTGGGCATCCCTCTCACTCTCCTCTGCCTCGCCAACCTGGGCACGCTGTTCGGAAACTGCTTCAGGTTCCTCTACAAACACATCTGCCGCGCCATTGTCTGGTGCTTCTGTCCGGCACAGATCCGCGGCGCAGGAGCCAAACTGTCCCGTCGTATGAAACGCCAGTCTACAGCTTCTGTGCTTGGTTCCAGAAACGGGGTTGGCGTCGACGGAAGTGGCGGCCTGCGCAGCGCGGAGGAAGGGGAAGTGACGTATGTGACGGACGACGTGGACAAGGAGTTGGAAGAGAAGGAGGAGAAGAGAGTCCGCGTGCCCATGATCGTCAGTTTGTTAGTGATCGCTCTGTACATCATCGCTGGGGCCGTGCTATTCTCGTTTTGGGAAAAAGACTGGGACATGTTCATCGGTGCTTACTTTTGCTTCATCACCCTCTCCACCATCGGTTTCGGTGACTTTGTGCCTGGGTTCGAAGGTGGCTGGAGCAAAGAGAAAACCGTGTTCAATGCCATCTATCTCATCTTCGGCCTTGCTCTCATCGCCATGTGCTTTAACCTCATGCAAGAGGAGGTCCGCACCAAATGTGCCTGGCTGGCCCGCAAACTCAGACTCATCAAGACGACCCATAAAGCAACAGCAGCGGCCACACACAGTCCCATGCACCGGGCGGACGTGGGGTACTGTCACCTCAGTACGTTGTCCCCGCACAAACAGCCCGTCTTGTCTCAGCGAGACCGCTCTCCCTCCAAACGGAACGTTCACCCGAAAGAGCCTCAGGCGCCCCCACACGCTGACAGTGACGATGCACACAGCGGTCGCTCTACCGTCGCTGTGACACTCGTGAGAACGGTGGGCAGCCCACCTGGAGTGAGTGGTGGTCCTGCTGGAGGTAACGTGGTGGGCGGAGGGAGAGGGGGTGGGAGGGGTCAAGGCGAAGCCACCACTAGAGGACGCGGTGCAGGGGGAGCGGGCAGAGGGGTAGGAAGGGGAGAAGGTAGAGGAGCCGGTGGGAGAGGAGGTGGAAGAGGAGGAGACGTGCCAGCAGGCAGAGGAGCAGCGAGAGGAGGGCAGGCTGCAGGAGGAAGGGGCGGTGGTCGAGGAGGTGGAAGAGGCGGAGGAGGTCCTCCTAACAGCTACAGCACTACTAATGCCGTCCCAAACACGAACACTCAACGGGCCTTAGCCGTCAACCCAGAAATTAACGTCCGAGCCGTTGAACATGAGCGCGTCTCCCAAAGTTCTGCACCAACACAGCCACAGATGATCAGACGGCCGAAATCTGTTCCCGTGCCCGACCTTCAAGAGGGTATGACCCTTCTCGAGCAGATGGGTCTCATGGCGGACGTCTCGCCTCAAGGATCGCCCAAGATGAGGCGGAGAGACAGGAGTCGGTCTCCAGTTCGGGGCAGGTCACGCACGAGGGACGCTTCACGGTCCAGTGGTCGGGAGGCGGCTGTGAGGGATCGTGGTGAGAATGTTGACGGTCCCAGTGAGGATGATGACGATGATGACACATTGGACGCCTCATCTACAGCGTCATCTACTGACCTGGTGAAGGTGTGTGTGTGTGTGTGTGTGTGTGTGTGTGTGTGTGTGTGTGTGTGTGTGTGTGTGTGTGTTAAAACTTATCTTTATTTTGTTTTACATACGTGGGTGCCTTATGCCCAATGTGCATGGTCCTATTGCAATCTGCTGCGTGCATTATGCTTACGTCGCCGTTATGTTTCTGTGTTTGCAGCCCATTTTGGACACCTTTGATTTTCAGCTCGCCTCCACCTAAGTTTTCCTCTTCCCCTCATCCTCTCATCAACGTTTCATCATTCTGCCTCATCTCAATTCATTCTCCTCTTTTCAGTTTGTGCCTAACCCATCCCGCTTCCGCTGTCTATGTCACCCTAACGCCAGTTTGATGACTAGCCCTTTAAGACAGTCATTCTCTTGTCCTCATAATTATCCACTTCCCCTCACTTCGAACGCCACTTCTCTCCTTTAGAAATGCATATAACGCTTTACTCAGCATATAATATAACCATAGGCCTCCTCAAGTTGTCTGTCCCCGTCTTTGGGTCACTGTCTCACATCTCCAGGTCATCATGTCTCACTCGTGTAATCTGTCTAACATGCTGTCTCTCGCCTGAAGTCTGTCTCTCATCTTCAGGCCATACTGTCTAACTCCTGTAGTCTGTCTCACACTGATGATCTTCAGGCCATCCTAACTCCTGTAGTCTCACATCTTCAGGCCATCCTGTCTAACTCCTGTAGTCTGTCTCACATCTTAAGGCCATCCTGTCTCGCGCCTGTAGTCTGTCTCACATCTTCAGGCCACCCTGTCTCGCGCCTGTAGTCTGTCTCACATCTACAGGCCATCCTGTCTAACTCCTGCAATCTGTCTCACATCATGAAGCCATCCCGTCTCACGCCTGTAGTCTTGTCTCACATCTTCAGGTCACCCTGTCTCACTCCTGTACTAACCTTGTAGTTAATAACCATAGTTCTCATCTTGTCCCACTAACAAGGTGGCCAACGCTCTCCGGCGTGAGCGCGATTCCATGCCGTCCATGCCGTCCCTCTCGCCGGCCGTCTCCCCGGCAACCACCGTCTCCGAGGACAACCTCCCGGCGCATGCGCACCCGCACAACAACGCTGCCATGGTGACGTTTCGGCCTGCAGCCCCACCATCTCACATCTCGGCATGCGCCCTCATCCCCACCACGTCCCGCCCACCCTCACGCTGCCAGAGTCGGGCTCGGTCAACGTCACCAGTTATGCGAAGTTTCTACCAGCAGGTACTGAACAAAAAGAACGTAGAGCAACAGTAGTTGAGTATGCAAGTGTCTACATCTGGGCACGGTCGAATGAAGGTATTTACACTTAAAGAGACACGACTTAACATGTCCAGCGTCACAGAGTGACCTGGTCTGCTTACGATGACAAAAGGGCGAGACCCTTACTGGACTTAGAACATGTGGAACATTTTGACCTTCTCTCGGGTGTCGGTGCATATGAGTCGTAATATGTGTCTACTGATAGTGGCCGATATCTGATCAAGTTTACTGAGGCGAAAAACCTTGCTGTCATTTGACACTAGATTTGCACTATAAAGGGGGTGGGGGAAGGGGAGTGAGTGAGTTTTTGAGGCTTAACGCCGCGCAAGCCACAAAGACTAATTCGCGGCTAAGTGTGTCTGCACTACGTGAAAAAACAAAAGTGTAACGTTGGGCAACTGATGCAAACTGATCTACAGGGCAATATAAACCTATGACATGCAGGAGACGCTGCACCTTCATGCTAATTTCTCGAAGTCCCGGTTACAAAAAAGCGTAGAAAACAAATAACAATTACAACTAGGTAAAACAAAGATAAATACTAAGCGCATAATTATACAGCAAATAATTATTGCAACTTATCATCTCCTAGGCGCAATAAACCAGCTCGCAGCATATGCCCATCACTTATTCCTAACCACTGGTAGTGCAGACGTGAGTGAGGGGTTAAAAAGAAGGGGGCATAAAGCTTATAGAGTTCAAGATAGCATCGGGGAGCTCACTGCCGCCTTATAGTTACATTTGCTAGAAACACATTTTGACACTTTGAAAGTTGGCCATCATAAGGTATTAAGATTGAATTTCTTAGAATCCCTGTTTATCTTCATTTAATCAGTTCACAAAAGAGACTGAAAATTGATGAGACTTCAACCAGGTCCATCTGATCCCCTCCTAGCGGTTGAAATAAAACCACAATCAGATAGTCATGATCAACGTGTTGGAAAATGATCACCTTTAGCTATGTCCATGAACTGAGATACGGAGTGCTGTCCTTGGTTATAGCGGAACATTGGACTGTAAATACTATGCGCAGCCTATTGTCCTCCAAGCGTTTATGATCTGTTGGATTTCTGAACCACTACTTGGGTTACAATAAGCATGTTGCATGCAGTGAACATGTTTCCACTCCCAGCACGATCGATATCGTATGCAAAGCATGAGCGATCCACTAAAAATTCTGCTTAGCCTGTAAGTTAACAAATCCTGCTTCGCTGAGTTGCATGTTCTACGGTTTAGTAAACAATTAATTTCATGTAAAAGGACATTGATTCTGTTTTTTTTTTTTTTTTCTTCACGTTACAGCATGTCTAACAGCGAGCTAAGTAAACGAACGTTTGACATTCGACCACAACAGCGATTCCATTGGTTTACAGGCACCAACATCATCGGGCCTTATGTAAGCATTCTTATCTTCTACATCATGAAAATTAATTTGGAACTATTCTAGGGTTACGACGTGATGGCGGCCACCTCACCAGGGGCGGAGGAGGACGGGGAGGATGAAGAAACCGATCGCGAACCCGAGGGCAGGGAATCCACGACCTCTGGGGGCGGGGACCAGGATGACAGGGGCCCATCAGCCTTCTCTAAGCCACGCCCCAACTCCGCTATGGGCAACAAGCTCCAGAAGCAGCCGTCGAAGAAGCGAAAGCCGAGCTACGAGAATGTGATGCCGCCCAGGTCTGTCTGGTACCAGTCCTGGCCGCCTTCTTCCTTTATCGATTTTATTCTCCCCAGCCAGACCCCGGTGTTACATTTCCTTTACTTAGCCACGCGAAGGACTCAGACGCTCAGTAACCTTTGCAACGGTTTACACGTACTCCTGTTCATGGTTCTGTGTCATGTTGTTATGTAATGGGTGTGTTGTAAATCGTGCAGTTCATAGAAAATAAACGTAAACGACACTGATTAACCACAGACACCACAAGTATTCACATAGCTATAGGGGCGTGAAAAAATTTGACATATGGTGTTTCAAGATTTTTGCTGTGCAGACATGCTCCACAATTCTCTCTCACACACACACACACACACACACACACACACACACACACACACACACACACACACACACACACACTCTCTCTCTCTCTCTCTCTCTCTCTAATGTGCTTCTTGTGATGCTACCAGTTACACAACATTTCCATTTCATATTTCGTTTCACTGATTTCCTGGCCCTGAACTACGGGCCGAGAAGACCGGCTGAAGGTGTACCGTTGTAAAATATCAATAAAAGTATGCACATTGAGTGATATGAATCTATGACATTGACATGTCCGTGCTTTGTGATGTGTGTGTAGGTGTGTAAGCCCGATGCCCAAGCCCATGAGAAGCCCGTCCCCCAAGCGAGTGGACACCCCGGCTAGTCTCTCCTCAAGCACGTCCACAGAATTTCATCGCCCGCCGCCGCCACCCATCATGCCAAAGCCCAAGAACCGCGTGCCCAGTAACTCTACGGCACAGGCACAGGCCTTCTGAACAATGCTGTGGCTCCTGGCAGCTGGCAAAGCTACGGAGTGCTTGTTACTCTAGTATTATGACTATATGCAGATTTCAGTAGTGTGACCCACAGACACATACAACTCACTCATCTTCTCAGCATGGTAGCTCGTAAAGCTCTTGAAACTCTTCGACAAGGAACACCTACCACACAGAAAGGACCACATCTCCCTAGGGCAAGGGCGCCTCTAACAAGGTCAAATAAGGCCGTCTTCTGTTGTGAGAGAATGTGAAGCACGAAAGGTCACGTGGTTTTGACCATCCTGAGGAACATCATTCTGTCCATGGGAACAAAGCTCGGTGTGTATAATGCAGTCACTACGCTAGTCCCGTGTGCAAAAACTGATGTGTGCCTTTCAGGGGTTTCCCTTTCTGCGTAACTGCTACTTGGACGTAACAAGACTCACAGTTTGTCAGCAATACACGCGCCTAAAATTATACAAAATTTATGACCAGATTCTCAAGCACACTATAAAAAAATTAGCAGGCAGCATACGCTTCTTACTTACAGGCTAGGGACAACATCGCATTGTTTGTGTCAGCTGCTGCATCTGGCAGTCAAACAAAGATTTGGTATGGACTCCATTCTGATGTCATACTGGTGGTGCTAATTTCGGTGGTGTAGAATGCGTGCACGGACTAGAACCGAAATAAATGTATTCGCTGATTCTTATTGTGGATGCCATACCTGCATTAGTGTTGTGACTGAAAAAGGCGTGTGCCTCCAAGTCTAGCATCAAATGGTATAAAGAGTGTAACTGCTTCTCCAATCCGCGATGCTTAGATTCTTTACCAAACGAGCGTAGCATTATTACATCAGTAAAATGTGTTCACTTTGTGTGTGTACAGCGCTGCTACTGTCCGGTCTCAAAGCAAAAGGTGTTTTGCCATGAAACGTGACATATACACAACATGGACTTAGAACACTGAAACCCTTTGCCAACTGTATCTTCTTCTTGAGTCATAGTAATCATGAACGTGGCGGTCAAAGTGGTAAGCAAAGTAAGTGCTGTAACATTTAAGGAAACAACGTACTGCTGCTTCCAATGGCTCGTCAAGGGACAGCTGAGTGCCTTCTTAGTCGATTGGTGAATCTTCGTTTCGGAAAATGTACGTCTCAAAATCTTACACTGGGAACTTGACTCTTCGTACGCAGTACGGACTTGCGTTTTTGAAAAACAGCTACCAAACTGATCTCGCATAAACAGAGAGGCGCCACCTGATATTCATATTACACAGGCATGGACACTTCATCTTCAACTGGCAAAATCAATGGCAACTACGCCCTAGCTATTACCAAATGGCAGATGGACACTACCGTGAAAAATTTAAAGGTCTAGGTGTTTATCAAGTCCATGCCGTTCAGGCCATTTTTAACCCAAATGGCGGTAGCACTGTTTGGCCAATAATCTGGACGTCGTGTTCTGTTTTGTGTAAGCACTGCAAGCAATTGTACATGTCCGCGGTGTGATTTTGGAAATGTTCAAAATCTGAAAATAAATGCAATTCTAAATTCTAAAACTTAATTTATCGCTGAGCTGACCCTTCGCACCACGTGATTATAATGTGTCTACGCCAAGTGTGTGAGAGAATACGTGTGATTCACATGAGCGTGCGTGTTGGGTTTAGTTCGCGGCGCTTTAGGCCAGTTCGAGAAATTGGGTAAAGCGCCTACACAATATACAGTTATTATTATTATTATCATCATCATCATCATCATTATCATCATTATTATTATTATCATTTGTACCTACGAGAACATCGGGCCGATTCAAACAAATGAAACTCGGTTTTGTGCATGCAACTTATTTCATATACTCTTTAGTACATGTACACTTTAAAAGTGTATGCTAGTGTGAGACAATGACAAAGCTCGGCGAGTGTTTAATTGTAGCAACCTGTAGCATATCAGACGCAGCTGACATCATTAGTTTTGTCTTTTGTCGTGTCATCGGATGAGATGACAGTGTATTGCATGCTTATTCCAGTATATCATGAAACGTTAATGCACAATGTGTGTGTACGGCACAGAGAAGAAAGTGTGAAAGGTCGCTGTGGGTCACGTAAATTAAACTGGTTCAGCTGGTTAAAAAAAACAAACAAACAAAAAACGGGGAAGACGGAATCTAAGTGAACATGGCGAGTTGCCTGGTGTGTTTTCGAAGGAAATATTGAGTTGCACTGTCGATGTTTGTGATACGTGCGTGTGTCTTTCAACCATAATAATCAAAGACTGATTCAACTCATTAATTCCATGGCCGACTTTTAGTTTTCTCACGATACAGGACAAATTCGTGTAGTTTTCATTGAACCCGTGTGTAGTTCATGTACCACACGTATCCCTTTGCCGGCATAAAATGCGACCTACGAAAATAGCGCTGAACGCTGTATACTGTATGGCCTGTTTGTAGATAACCGTTTTTTATGACATGAGATTTAGTCTAAAGGTTAAGGTATCCGACTTCGGGTCCTGAGCTGCCTGGTTCGATTCCCTGGTGGGCAGGAATTTGGCTGGACTTTCCCTTTCCAAATCGAGTCAAAATCACGTGCAGACTAGTTTACAATGCCCGTTTTGCCCTCTGCACACATGCAGGCACAACATCACGTGTGCATGTTAAAAAATGAAAATCCCATTCGATACGGGAGGGGCCGCGGAAAGGAAAACAGTTACACACTATGCATGCAGGGGAGGGGGAGGGGGGCAGTGTCGCCGTACTATAGGGACGCGCTCCCCCTGGGTGGGGGGGGGGGGGGCCCGAATTTCAGTCCCTTACCAATGTAAGACTATACCAATACCAATTATGCGTGTCATTAGCTTTTTGACCAGTGCAAATGTGTTGTGCAAAATGATGCAATGTGTGATCTTTTTACCGCAGATTTATGTAAATGAAAAATGTGTGTTCATCATGATAAAAGCATAGCTCATTAACTGTTGTCCATTTCAGTTTCTTTCTTAATTTCTGTAGTATGTAGCAACGTTTCATCCATACCAATGCATATACATATTATGAGCACCTATTTTATATATAGATCTTTAGGAAGATATATCTTTCGCAGCAGTACATGTTTGGCTTTACACGGAATTTTTATACATATTTACATGACTTTGATACAATTTATGGCCTTTTTTGTGTTACCTTATTTTATGAAATCACGACACTACATGTTTTACTAGACAACTGTTTATCTGAATGCTCAAGAAATGAATGCATTCACTCACCTTAAAAAAAAAAACCAAAAAAAAATCCTGGTACAATACAAAGGAGCTTGGGCATCTGCTGTACTACAACAAAAGCATGATGTTGTGTCTGAAAGAAGCACTGGAAGATAATTCACAGCTAGGCACAAAAAAAAACAAACAAACAAAAATGATGCAAGTTTGAAAAGTGTACTTTACACAATTGAAGTGTCTTATAATAGTCGCAGCTCTTACCCCACTGTCACAATAGCTTCTTTGCCCACCCTTACCCCCTACCGCGATCTCCAGTGCACAGTATTTCCATGCCAATTAATGAACCAGTGTTGCACCAGTACATAGACACCTGCTTTATTCATCAAGTGTCAAAGCCCTGTGACCTAATAGCATGTAATATCAGACATGCAAACTGTTATGTATGTCTATGGTAAAATGAATCTCAGTCAGGCAGTCTCTAGGTAGATAACTCAATTTTGTATTTGTATGTGATGCATGATGACTAATGTGTTTATAATAAACGTGGAATAAACTATGGAAAGCATTTTTGTCTGTGTGTGTGTGTGTGTGTGTGTGTGTGTGTGTGTGTGTGTGTGTGTGCAGGTGGGGGGGGGGGGGGGGGTTGTAGTAGTAATCAATAATGCCCAGAAAATTGTAGACACATGTAAAAATTCACTTTTGTCAAATTTATTGTAAACGTGTGCATCTATAGAAACACATGTATACAAATGTGCTCTCTCTCTCTCTCTCTCTCTCTCAACCACACACACACACACACACACACACACACACACACACACACACCTATGCACACAGAGCTGCATTCACAAGATCTGACAAGTCATCTAGCATTCACCAATGGCCTGCATGTTAAAGACTTCTTTTTCTCCAAGTGATCCACATTTTCCCACACAATTAACAGTCCTCGGACCCTAACATACATACATTCCAAACAATCCATAATTAATAATAATAATAATAACATTCTTATATAGCGCAGTATCCCCATGAGGTGAGCTCAACACGCTTTACAATTTCTGACTAAACTAATATGAATCTACAACTCATATCACACACACACACACACACACACACACACACACACACACACACACACACCCTGCCATTCCACCAGAAACAGGGCTCAGGATGGGTCAAGATCTGTAGTGAAACTAGTCGTAGGACAGTCTGAACAAGAAGGTTTTCAGTTTGGCTTTAAAATCAAGTAACTCAGAAGCATTTCGAATACACTGGGGAAGAGAATTATACAGGCAGTTCATTGTTTATGCTAATCTGAACAAGACTAGCCAAGACTCAATAACATTTAGCTGGCTTTTGCTAATGAGGACAATTCCAGTAGAAATCGCCACACATTCAAAGTGTTTCTCACTTGTGACGGAACTCAGATATATGGCTACAGGAGACTGAGTCTGACATAACGATCAAAAGGTGTGTAATGGGAAGGACTGATGATGATGATGATGATGATGACTGCATGCCCATTTCATATGTTCTGTGGCCCCGCTTACATTAGCTCAAAACATGGTCCTGAGAGCGCCCTGATGAGTTTACACACGGACAAGTTGCTCCAAAAGCTCACCACTCTCAGACTACATGTACCTACAGGGGGTAGTCTGAGGACACTCAGGCTCAAGTCGCTTTTGCGGGTGGGTATAGGTGAGTGTTCAAGGGTTTAACGTCCGTTTCCACCACATATGCATATCAAACAGAGACGGAGACAGAGTCTTGACTCCGAAGGGAAAAAATGAAAGGTTGAACAAAAACAGCTGAAATAATAACGGGTGACAAAAAAAAAGGCTTACCGGAGTAGCACAGACTGAAATGTAGGCACATGCTTTCTGGGTGCAGCTATCTTGAATCCTTTGCCATTCCTAGTAACCAGACAGCACGTGACATATCAGCTCCCTTTTCAAAATGTTATAATGTAAACACCAGGGAGTGCTCTCAGTGCGATGCGCTTTTGGGATGCCCTCAGACCGTTCTATAATGTACATGGGGCCTGTGTCTACATATCTTACTTTGGACTGATCCCTTGCTTGACTGGTTTACACACAGAAGGATTCATCTTCCTAAACGTCATGTTAATTCTCACATTTCCCAGTTTCTTCCTCTGCGGCAATGCATGGTACCAGAACTGGTTGGTAGGAGGATTCATTAACAAGAGTCCCCCATGCTCGAGCTCCAACTTCACAATGTCGATTTTCCTAGCTGCATTCTTGCCACGTGAGTCTTGGTGTTTGAAGTAGAAGTCCCGAGGCTGGCCAAGCGAGAGTGATGCAATTGGATAACCCTGTACGAGGTCTTTCTCATCGTCCTTGTGCTCCCCCATGTAGTCACAGCCGTCCTTGTACCTGCAACCAGCAGTGTAAGCTTCGTGTGTACATGTACCTAGTAAGCATAGCATCAACACAGCAGGCAACAAGAGCTGTCTCACATTCACTGGAATTAAACACACGATAACTTCTAATGAACAAAGTCTATGGTTGTATACATTTAAATAATAGCTCCAACACATGTAGCAGCACCATAACACCCCCCCCCCCCCTTTCCAATTTTCATGATATGCCCTGACAGTTCAAGGGAGAGAAGAACAGATCACATCAACATGCCAGAGTACTATATAATATAATATGTCTTGCATCCCTTTATACTGACTGTTCAACTGTTGAAGGAAAGAAATTCCACACTGCTCCGAACACGTTGCAGCTTCACCAACAGACACAAGACATTCTGGATATATATATATATAATTATATAAAATACATATATATGCACACTATCCATGACTACAGCAAGTTAGACTGTGACAACACACACAATGCCCTTTCAAAGCACTGCAATATAAATGTTTTTCTGACATAAGCCTGAGGATACCATGCAGACGCTTCAAGTACATCCGCTCACACAATGCCCCACCTAAAGCATGATGAAGCTATCTATTGCAAGCATGAGCACCCCAATTTAACAGCTCCTACCTGTTGACCAGAACAAAGTTGAAGTCAAAGCCTGTAACACTGGAAATGTAGTCCCTGATTCTGGTCAATGCTGGGTTCCAAGGACGTGCAGGAATAGTGTTGCCAGAGAATGTGTAGCTCAGGCCTGCCTCTCCATGCGCTACCTGCAAACATAGACACACCAATAACACAAGGAAAAACAACAACAAAAAACAATAGTCCATGCATGCTAACTACAGGCACACGTTTGGGGTCCTGAAATCACGACAATGGTGGCAGTAGTTAGAGCCATCAGTCTACATGAATGCATGAATGAAAACAAGTAGCGCGCTCGCTCTCTCTCTCTCTCACTCACTCACTCACTCACTCACTCACTCACTCACACACACACACACACACACACACACACACACACACACTGACACACACACACACACACACACACACACACAACCATTTAACCTGTTTTCGTGGGATGTCAATCCATTTTCCAAACATCTGCACACGAGCCAGATGTCCAGTGTTGTACTCCAGTGCGTTCTCCAGCTCCTTCAAGAGATCGTCTGCTTCTTTCTTCGAGTACAGTCTAACGTAATCCAAATCTAAGTTTTCAGCCCGCAGCTTTTTCCAGGGCAGCTGTGACTTGTCATCGGATGACTTCACATCTTCTACTTTTCGTTTCTTGCCACTACCTCTAGTTTCAGATGAACAAACTTCTCCACCGGATGCTCTCTTCTTTCCACGGATGACGAAGCTGTCAAGCGACATCTTGAGAGACAGACGCCACCGGGAATTAGAAAAGCATACATCAACTGCCCATGGAGTTGACAAATAATTTTTTGACGAATCGTTCCGCGAAAGGAGCTGACTTGCACATGCTTACATGGTTACGAAACGCAGACGCCATGATCTAAGGGACGTCACTGATAAATTTTACTGCCTAGTCTTCACTCCCTTGGTATATGTACTTTCCTTTTCTCCCGATAGGAACCGTGACAGGGTATAAATTACTGTTCTACTTGGGCACACACACACACACACACACACACACACACACATATTGAGAAAACAACTGAAAAAGAGACTACACGAACGTTTCCGATTTTATTGCAAATTATAATTTTAACTGACAGTGTTCGGCCACTTTTCAATATAAATGCAATAATTATGTGAAAGCTAGAACATCGTGCAGGTAACATATCTGCCAGTGCAAGCATACCATCAACAATATGATGCAGAATAATAACTTTTTAAAAAATCTTCCCTATAAAAGATATAAATTCAATACAGCGTAACAAATAAGTGTTAAAAAACAAACAAAAAACACCCCTGTAACATCCAATCCATATCACCAATAGTAAACAAATAGTGCTGAACACAAGTTGGGATTCCATATTCCAAACTTAAATGTGCAAATATATAAGTACTTATACATAACGTACCATATAATACACACTAAATACTACAAAGCAGCATCTGCTGTCATCATTACAATAATAACAATTAACAAAAGCAAAACACAGACACACACATACACATGCACACAAATCTCACGCATACCCTGTCTGAACAAAATCTCCACCACACACCATACACACATATCAAGCATCCTTGTATCAAACCCTGTATACAGGGGGAAAAAAAAGAAAAAAAGATTACGGTATACTTAAAATGTGCAAGGTCCAAAGAAAGCCTTGTTCCGCCAAAATCAAGCGCAGCATTTTTCATTTAACACAACACTCCCATGCCCAATTGCCAGAGACAGCTCAGTAAAGCACTGCAACTTGATTACAAGCAAAAATATATCTATAATTATAATAAAGCAAGTGAATCCATAAGAATCATGAGAAAAAAGTTTGTAAATATGACTGTTCATCTGAAGCAAATTCCTAGAGGACCTGATGCTTTTGCAAAAGTTGTATAGTTCACCTTGCCATCTGCACCACTTGTAAATGTACTGCAGTTGTCCTCAGCATAGCGATTGCACCACTACCGCAAGGTAACCCTAACCCAAACCTAACCCTAGCAGGCAAACTACTGATATATTAACTGATTGTGACTGCATTGGTTCTTCTTCTATGGCCCTAAGGGACAAACTATTTTGAGTGCCACTTTTGAAAAGTGGAAAGATTATGCAATTCCGTATTATGCCACACATCATGCCTATGACAGAAAGGCTGGATAAAGTACATCACTGGAATTACTAAAACAATTATGGCACAAAAGTTCTTGTTTGATTCCTTGTTAATAATGTTTTAGCAATCCAGTGCAAGTAGAAACTGGATTTCTTAGTGGTTTGGGGGGTACATCTTTACTCTATATTTGCTTTTTTCCCGACAAAATAAATAGAAAGAAAGAGAACTATGAAAATGTTAATTTCAATATTGCTGGCTGTCCAAGAGATTCTTCCACTTTGTGGAGATTTGACAGAGAAGGAGGAGAAAATAAAATTAAGGACCTATTATAGAGAACAATAAGCGCGGCTGTAGTCCGTAGGAGTAAACAAGCAATTCCTCTACACCTACAAATGCATCACAACTCTTCATGCGCATCTGCATATACCGGTACACGAGGTTGCTGTGCATTCTTTAATCTGTCGTACACATCGTAAGGATTGGTGTTCCAGTGCTTGTGGAAAGACACTGGTATGTGATTCTGTAGGAAATCTTCACTGTAATCTTCGGGCCTGGCCTGCACATAGAATGGAAGTTAGTAAAACCACATGAAAAAGGTAAATGTAATTTTACCCATGGTAATGATATCCAGATCTTATTACAGGTACCCATTTACACACTCTACTGTGAAACTGACAGACTTTCTTTCTTTTTTTTCTTTTTTTTCTTTTTCTTCTTTTTTTTTTTTTTTAGCCACATGCTCCCTATCAACCATACATCTTTTTTTGCATGGCCTTTCAAGACACACCAACCTCCCCAAGTCTCACCACCCACCTTCAGCCACCCTGACCCCTGACCCCCTCACATACCTGATGGAAATATGGACTGTGTGTGACAGGGATGCCTCTGCTAGCGAAGAACATGCCTAGCAACATGTCATCAGGCGAGTCGTTTGATGGACACCGAAACTCCTTCGCAAGTAGCTGCACTGCTGCCTTATTGAAAAGCATTCTGTAAGGCAAACAGGACAAATCCTTTCCAGAAGACAGACCAGCTTTCTATAATGCTAAACAAGAGGTGCAACTTGTAGTCTTCGTGGCAGTCCAGCCAATGAACCAACAGTTTACCACTGGTTTTGTTTTAAGTTACAGCAATTTCAGCTTAATGCAAATGTGTACTTGTAAGTGAGAACACTATTTTCCCTAGTTTATTGTAAGTGTCCATGCCAAAGTAAGTGCTATTCACTTGTCACTACATACACTTGCGAGGTCTGAAAAGGGCATCAACAAAATATACATGTACCATCTATGACTAGGAAGAAGATATCACCTATTCTTCCTAACCAATGCAAGCCTCACAAGTTACATTTCAGCTTACCCGCCACCACCTGTGAGATAGTCGTAACCTCGCCCAGATGACACACCATAACCATACCGCTCTCCTACGGCAACTGGCTCATCACTATTGTAGCATGGTAGGAGATACCGCAGCAGGTCTAGGCTAAGGAACAAAAAACAAAAAAGAAAACACAAAAAAAGAAGGCAAATCAACCACAGACTCGGGTGAAGAAAATGTCAGTGATTAAAAAAAAATCAATAAACTATTGATGCATTACTGAACTAACTAACTAACTAAATGAGGAAAAAAATAACCAGATCTTACTTTTATAATTTTTGACTGCACAAAACCCTTTGTCAGCTCCAGTGGTACTCCTCCCAGGCCATGGGTGGAATACACTGGGGGCTCAGAATTTGGGACAATGTTTATTATGCATGATGATGAAGATGAGGATGATGGTATAATGATGCTATGGAGGTCCATGTGTTTTGGGACTGAGTCCGCATTCTGTGCTTGCTGAACATCCCGGCATTAACCAGGCCTGGGAAACTACAGCACCTGCGTTGCCAGCCAAGTAATCATCCACATCATGAGATGTGCCATTAAGAGAGACACACCCCAAAGTCACACTCGTGGTGTGGGCGAGTCCCGGCTGTGTGGCAACAGCCTTCCCACTGGGCCCATAGCATGCCACGCTGGATAGGAACCAACCTAGGCAGGAAAAATCCTGTTTGCTTTGGCTGGGATTCGCACCCAAAACCCAATCTTACTTGATAAGAGTGTCATCATCAGCCACCAGCAGCCATTCTCTGGATGAGATACGTTCAGTCTTCACAGCTCTTTCAAAGATCGCCTGGGTCTTTCCACAGTGGCCTGCACAACAATCAAATCCTTTGTACACAGTGACAGAATCTACAAAATAGCCAGTTCTGACATACATAGAGAGAAATTAGAGTGAAAGAAGTACCAATAAGTATGACCCTGAAAACTCACTGCCAGTGTTTGATGCACCCTAAGAAAATACTCTTTGGTGCTTGCGCGGCTTAGAGCCCAAAAAAGTCACTCCCTCACAAACCCCTAGGAAATTACTGCTGGGCAAGAAAATGTGGGGTACGGTGGCTGATGTAATATGATGGCTGATGTTAATACTTTAATCCTGGTCTTGCTGAGCATGGAATATTCTCCATGACCAAATCTTCCAAGAAACATGGTAATGTGGATATTGGAGAAAATGTTTATGAATCAAACTTTCATTGTGGTATCACAATTCTATACTCAATATCATATGTATTGCTTTATAAAATAACCCAGTAACTGTTGTGTGCAAGAAATATATGTATTTAAACAGAATATGATCAAAATAAATCCAATTCCAAGATTCATGTTAAGTGCACTGTACAATACAAGCAGATGTGTCTTACAAAATCGTGCCCCACCTCATGTTTTGGGTCAATGGAAAATCCCATATCCTCCATGGCTTTTTCAGCATAAGACAAACAAATTCAGTAAGTACAGGGTGACACAAACATGCACATCTCAGAAAACGCTCAAGTACGTGGTAAGTACAACATTCCATGAGGAAATTCAGCCACAAGAAAATATAATGCACCTACCTCTCTCTGTGTTGGGGACACCAAGATCAACAGTAGGGATGGTGGCATTCTCTTCATCACTGTAATATTCGATGAGCTCAGTCTCCCGTCCCCAAGTGCTCTGAACCACTGGCACTGACGGAAAGAAGAATCAAGAAATCAATGTATAATAATACTTATATAGCAGTGTCTTCGACTGAGTTTTCTTACAGCACTTAAAGGGCTGCAGTCGACATGTACATTCATTTGAGTTTATTACATGTACAACCAGAGAGCACTAAAAATGAAATAATGTGCACGCAAAATGCATGAAAATTACGCAGAGTGCAAAAAATGGGCTGCACTTGAAACCTGCACACCTGATTTCAATCCCATCACACCACAAGACACTGAATCATCTGTTTAAACTTACCTCTGTCCTGGTGAAATTTGGAGCATGTTTTAACAGCAACGAACAGGTCATCCTTAGCAACTGGAGGGCCCTGCACAAGTAGATCCAAAATTTAGGAGGAAAAAAAACGGTATGGATTTTAAGATGTACAGACAAATCAGAAATCGGTAATACTGTCATGCATTTATGCAGCTATCTGCATGACAAGATTACAAATACAACTTAATCTGAGCAGCTGGAGACCTGAGTGAAAGCTATTTTCACAATTGCTTTGTGAATTAACCCTGCGGTGTAGGACTAACTGATCAGCTGGCTAATTCTGTCAGCATCTGCCCTTCCAAGTAAAAAGTGGTATTCTAGCTAAACTCATGCTCCAATCAAATCACATCTGCACAGTCCTCACCCGTCCAAGCTATTTATGTTTCAACTTACACAATCAGGAAACTTGAGTGGCTGTTGGGTGGCACATTCACAGTTCTTGTTCAGTCGATTATCTTCCCCACCTCCACAGAACTGACACAGTGGTGACAGTCGCACACCTAGGTTGTCCAGTAGATATTTGGCAAACTGTGGGCAAACAATTCATTAATTAGCACCAAACAAATCATTGATTAGCACCAAGCAAGCTAGAGAACATGACCAAATCTTCCAAGAAACATGGTAATGTGGATATTGGAGAAAATGTTTATGAATCAAACTTTCATTGTGGTATCACAATTCTATACTCAATATCATATGTATTGCTTTATAAAATAACCCAGTAACTGTTGTGTGCAAGAAATATATGTATTTAAACAGAATATGATCAAAATAAATCCAATTCCAAGATTCATGTTAAGTGCACTGTACAATACAAGCAGATGTGTCTTACAAAATCGTGCCCCACCTCATGTTTTGGGTCAATGGAAAATCCCATATCGACACTCTTCTCCGCTAACTTCTCTGCAAATCTGAGAGAAAAAAAAAACACAACATACATGATATGATCTGGCTTCAGGACAAATTCAATTAAAAGCTTCTCAGAGTAAATCAAACAACTTATCTCAATCTCAAAATCAAACAAAACTGTGTGTTTTGGTTTTTTTTTTTAAAAGACTGTAAAGCGCTTTGAGCTCACTTTGTGGGGATACTGCGCTATACAACTATGTTACATCATCATTATTGGTAATTTCTCATAACATTACGTTTTTGTGGTTGCATAAGACCTGCCTGTTTGCATTTGTTAGTTCATGTGTACTACACAGGTGTTTCCAACAGGTTGACAAGCCCTACCTTTTCACCAGGTATGTACTAAGAGCCATTCCTGCAGAGAAATCTGGATATGAAAAGACAGACGGATCATCAAAGAAAGCAAAGTGATGAATGATGGTCGCTGATTTGTCTTGTAAGCCGCGGCCCAGAAATGGTTCCTGCCACAAACACATTTTAGTATCCAGATTATGCATGTGACTCACTTCCTGAAGCATATCCCTTACAATAAGTTCTATGCAAAAACAAAGCTTCAGAAGTGATGCAGATGACTTGAATTATCAGCTGAATCATTATTTGCTTCAAGTTTTCATTACAAAATGCGCATAAAGCGGCATACAAGAAGCCCCCCCCCCCCCCCCTCAATCTTAACACTGCACAGCTATAATGAAGGGAAAACCCCACAATTTTTAATTAATAGTACTGACCTCTATACCATCATATTGTTGAAAAAGTTGGAGCATTTTACTCAGGTCAATCCTGGTTTCTTCTTCACAGACAATTATCCATTTATTTTCGGAAAACAGTTCAGCAAATCTGAAAAGATAAATCCCAAATGAGTAAAAAATGATAAAATTGACCATGGATGATGTCACTTGTATGGCACAATGCACTGCATCACCAACAAGATCAGCCACAAAATCATAATTACAGTAGAAACTTGACTAAGCGACCACTTGACTGAGCGACCGTTTTTCGTTCACGACCGTTTTTGCCTGGCACGGACGGTTTTTCTTCTTTATTGCATCTCCAACGACCGACCAACTGCAGTACGTGACTTAAGACCGCTATTTTGCTGGCAAAACGACCCCCCGCCTCTCTTGCTGGCGACCACCCCTGGCTTTGTCTGCGCGGATTCACACCTTGCCGACAGCACCGCCGACCGCCCACGGCACAATGCCTGACAATACCCCGCGGGCCGCCAAGTCGTAGTCCACGCGTGACCAGTCACAGGCCAATTATCGCATCGTTACAGCTTAGCGCCACCTAAACACAACTGCAGTTAAGCGGGTGGTGATCACCTCATCCAGTTTAAGTGTCAGTTCCATTGTTCCTAACACCTGTCAAATCACTGATCACTGTTTTCTCAAAACACCTATCACGCGCGTGTCAGTGCGTGTGAACGTGCGTCTGTGTGTGTGTATGAAGTAAGGCGGATATTTGATAGGCATGATGTGGTTGCTAATCCTTGTTTTTGTGTTTGACAATAAAGAAAACGGAAACTGTTTCTTGTTTTTGTGACGTACCTACCGGCTACACACACATAGAAGTTGACTTATCTTGCACATATCGACTCATGTCAATTCATGCACGCGGAAATACAAACGGCCACGTCATATGCTGTACGGGGACATCGATGCTGCTGTGTGGGAATTTCGAGTGAAGCAAGCAGAATGTTTACGGAGCTTCAGCAATACGCGGTGGCGAACGACTTTAACGAAATGCCGGACATGCTGTCGAAAACATGTGATGTGATGCAGCTCTCGGCACTTAAGAAAATCAGACAGAACGGCAAACAGAGCCGCATCTGCGACTTTTTTTAAAAATGTGATTGCGCATGTGTGCCGGCATGCGGTGTGTGCGCGCGCGCGTGCATGCGTGCGTGTGTGTGTGTGTGTGTGTCTCTGAGAGAGACAGAGACAGAGAGAGAGGGAGAGAGAGAGAGAGAGAGAGAGAGAGCCCAGCGGACTGATGCCGCTAGGACTTGAATTCAGCCGGATTAACTGATCAGCTCAGTGACAGATTCGACGTCAGCGTCAGCGTACGTCGTGTGTGTGTGTGTGTGTGTGTGTGTGTGTGTGTGTGTGTGAGAGAGAGAGAGAGAGATAGAGAGAGGAGTGACGTGTATTGTCAGAGTCAGCGTACGTCGTCGTTTGTGTGTGAGTGTGAGTAGTATTCAGTGTGTGTCCACTGGCACCGATGGCACCCGCTTTTTTTATGTTTTTCTGTCGTGTTGAGGAATAAAGAGAAGCAATTAGATTCGTGGTTGTCACTCAAATCATGCAAGCTGTGCTCGTGTGTGTGTGTAAGTGTTTTCGTTTTAAATGCGTCACACAAGTTCACGACACCGCATGCGTGACAATGTGAAACGGAAGTGGTTACAAAACATGGTGGCACATGCGACTCTGTTTACGTTTTCCGTCGCTGAAATTTAGATAAAGCCGCACAGTCTTGATTAGAAAAGACTCCACAGAAACACCAAACTCTGCTTCCCAGTCTGAGTCAAATCCACGCATGCACACTGTACTTATTATGCAATGATCCCTACGGTTGATATGCGCGGCTCCCGGCCGGGCAGGGCCGGGTCCAGACACCATTGTGACTGACTGCAGTTTAGGCGACCAGTTGTTGTTCACGACCGTTTTTGCTCGGTCCCGTGAAAGGTCGCTCAAAAATGGTTTTACTGTATGTGCAGTGAAGTATGAAGTACTGCTTCAAAACTACCGACTCTAGTGATGGACATGCACTCTGAGAATAATGTCAGATTTTTACTCAAGTTGACTTACAACAGCTTTTGTATGCATGCACTCTGACTGATCAGTAGAACTGAATGTGTACATACTTGGGAATGAGGGGAAAGACAGTCCATGCTCCACGCAGGTCTGGCCATTTCTCATGAGGAAAGAACAGCAATGTTCTTTCATTCTGGAACAAACAGGGTAATAAAAAAAATGCAGAGTGCATAAATACTATCTGACTCTTGAATTTCAAGTAATTTCAATAAATGAATGTTTACGTCATTTCACATAGGTGACATAAGGTTTGGATGTCAGTATAAAAGGAACCGCATGTAGGGTAGAGTAGAAACGAGGGGGGGGGGGGGGGGGAGTTGTTTATATATATCAATTAAACCATGTGATGCTCACCAATAAACTGGCCAGCTCCTTCAAACATAACAGAGGGCTTTTTTTTTTTTTTTTGTTTCGTTTTGTTGTTTTTGTTTGTTTTTACCTCTGGAGTTGACTGTAGTTGCTCATCAAAGTGCTCCCTGAAAGCTTCAGCTCTCTGTACATGGAATGGGTTTGGCTGTGACAGGACGACAACTACCAGGTCTTGAAGCTGCAGACCATTACTTTGTGCTGAACCAGCAGCACTCTGCTCACCTGAAATAACAGGTCCGTGTCCCAAAAACTGAGTATCTGAAAACAGACAATGTATAACTTGACCAAGTAGTTCGTGCTGAAACTGATTTACAGTTCTTGCAGTATAATAATAATGCTGGCAATGCATTCTACACTTTTACACTCTTCTGCAAAGAGGTTATCAGTTTCATGTAGCGAGGGTGTGTGTTTTGCTTTTTAACGTTCTTTTCCACCAAGTGCAGCGAAGTAGGAGTAGACAAGTTGTTCGGTTATGTGGAACCGGACGTACACCACTCTGTGAATTCAGGGATTACCGAAGTTTTGAAACATATGCATATTCATCAATGGCTATTCATGGTGTTAACAGCGACCAAGGACAGAGACTAACGGTGATATTGCATGCACTACATACATGAAAGTAACAGTATAGCTTTCCACGTGAAAGCAGTCGACGCCATGGTCGCTTTGCAAAACTTCCGCCTGACTTTGTTGGAAGCGGCCCAGCTATTGGTCCACACGAATTTGTAAGCCAATGAAATTTGGTCTGACAAAACCGCCCCTAGCTTCAAGAATTGTTGACAAAATGGCGGGACCCCAAAGCTTTCCCAAATGGTTGTTGAGTTGTAAGGACGATATCACCCAAACAAAGGTAAAAAGGCGAAGCCTGTTGTCGCTTTAACGAACTCTTAGTTAAGCTGAGTTTTTTTTTTCAAAGATCAGACTTTTTTGACGGGTTGAAATCCACCAAAACTGACTTCAAACAGCACCGATGGTTCCTAGAAATAGAATGATAGTCTATGTGTAAGGCTATTTTGTGTTGTCTGGATCACAAGTGATACATGTATGTATGCCTCTTCCCGTGGCAAATACACTGCCATCTTCTTTTAAAGTTCTCCCAAAGACCGCTTTGTAGACACAGAGTTTGGAATGTACTAATCAGCCAGACTGTAATTGTACGTTTTATGTATTTTGTACTGATAAAAAAATAAAATAAAAAAAATAAAATAAAAATGGGCGGCATGAGTGATTGGCTGTATTTGGGCAATCTCTCACCGCATCCTTTTTCAACAGGAATGGAATGCATTTCTGCATGAGCTGAATGATGCGATCCAGCAGCAACTGACACAGAGCCATGTGCAATATTTCACTGACCTGTCGGACGCAGAGAAAGAATTGTTCATGCAGAGAGCAACAAAGGCCATCGAAGGGGGTCAGTATCATTTGCATGTATTTATTACAAATAAGAAAATGTGATACATAGTATTCAAGGACTAGTATATATTGAATTCACTACTTATTTCAGCTGTAAGTATTTTGTTTTATGTTTATGGTAATTAAGCTCTGCGCCATACTGCCATTTAACAGCACACACAGACTGACAGAGACATTTTCTGGAAGTACCAACACTGGAATAACGATGCATTCCTATAAAAATTCAAGATGGATTTATCCATGATTTTAATCAAATATGTAGGTGTGTGTGTGTGTGTGTGTGTGTGTGTGTGTGTGTGTGTGTGTGTGTGTGTGTTGGTCCTGAGTTGCGCATATGAATTACACATTAATCAATGTTGGTGTCAGGAGCTGCCTTCAGAGGTATGTTCAGCAAGGTGTCCATGTTGATGGACCAGCATGTGAATGAGGATGTGGCGCGCCAGCTGATGGAGGACTCACCTCTCGACACAAAAACTGATCTTGTCATTGAAAGTGCAGAGGAAGGGGTGGGATTTCTTTTTTCTTTTAATCTATATGAATTAGTTTGCAGTTGTTGTGGTGGTGGTTGGTTGGTCAGTTGGTTGGTTGTTTTCTCTTCTTATTCTTTTATGTGTAGGTTTTGCCTGCACTTAGTTACACATCAGTGAAAATTTGCCTCTGGATAATCTTGAGTAGCTCTGTCATGACTGTTATGACTGTCTTTGTTTGCTAACTCTTGTCCTTCTGTTCTTCAGTATTTTTGTGATGCTACACAGATAATTAAGTTTGAATGGACTTTGGTGTGCTTACTGTCCTGTACAGAAAGATAATTTTGTTGGCCATGATAATTATTTCTTTTTGACATTTTGTCTGTCTGCATGCAGGTTGTCAGTTTGTTGAAGAAATGGCCAGAAATGAAGTCCAAGCTGCATGTGTGTCTGAACCAACCACTTGCTCTACCTATCCGACAGCTGGCATGGAAACTTTTTCTCAGTAATCCCAAAGGTGAGGAGAATTCAAACCCATTCAGGAAAGTGTACAAGTACCTGTGTTTGCTCATCAGACCATTCATTGTGAACCATAAGTTAGATTCTTTCCAGAGCAGAAATAGGACCCCCCCCCCCCCCCACACCACACCCCCCCACACCCCAACCCCCCCTCCCCACCCCCACCCCCAGCTCAACAACTTTATAACCGTTTGATGCTTATGTCTGGAAATATAATTTACATGCACACCAGTCATTGAAATATCACGTGGAAGACAATTCCCCCCCCCCCCCCTTCTATCAGTCTGTTTTATTTGGTAATTATTGACTGAGCAGTGATGCTGTATAGTACATGCTCTGTCCATTTACAGATTTTGTCATCTTCTGTCATAATCATGTTCTTGTAGTTCGCAAGACCTACATAGATCTGCTGAACGGCAACCCTCGCAGCGCCATCTCGCCCCTGGACCTAGAGATCTCACAGAAGTGTGAACAGCTGCTCATCTCTGAACCAACGTTCTTTGACCTGAAGGGGTCCATAGGTTTGTTGGTTTTGCAGCTGAAGTGTAGAATATAGTCAATTGCAACAAATGAAATCTGAATATCATGTATGTGGACTGCAGCAGAATGTTACAAGTACATGTATTCTGACCCATGCAAGTTGGCATCAGGTAGGCTTACTGCGTCATCTGTCCGGCCAGACAGAAAATATAAATGCCTTGAGTTGAACTTGAACTAGTTGAAGAGGTAGCAACATTCTCCTCTTCTTTTGTACTGCTGCTTATCTTTTTATTCTTTGCAGTACCAAGTAATGTAAGAATATTCCGAAACTTTACAGATGCCAAATGAATGAATGAACACTTTTTGTTGTCGTGGGCTCACAGTACAGCTACTTGTTTTCCCTGCAAAGTGTATGCTTATGCTGCAGCAATGTGATGTCAAAATTTCAGGTGCATTCTATGGAATGAAGGCCGTACTGTCATACCATCATGCCATACAGAGAACCAACAACCGACTGCGAGATACAGACTACATGCTGGTTGTGCCTTTTGTTGAAGTCTCAAGTCCACATCTGTCAAGGTATGACTGTTTTTTTTATATATAATGGACGCAGGATAAACTGCAGTTGAAGTTGATCATAATGTTGATTCACTAGTGTCTGCACTGAACCCAGGGACCGTACTGGTTTGATTTTGCCAATAATTATTTGCAGCTGTAATAGCAAACATGTATTTTCCATAATTATCTGCGCACAGGCTGAGATATCATTTTCATGCACCCTGCCCTATTTTTCATGGTGTTTCCTGAGTTTAGGCGAGAGCCAGCCCCAGGCAAGATTGTCGCCCTGATGGTGGAGGAGTTTCTGACTTTCATGGACACAAGGCCTGGCTTCATGCAGGACACAGGATCAGAGGTACAGCTGCAAGTGTGTGTAACATACCAGTCCCATTGCTGCCTTATATGAAACACAATGAAAGAATGAATGACAACTTTCACCATCATTAGATGAAAGGGCCTAAATTTGAAAAGCATGTACGCTCCTTTACTATTCGATATGTTGATGCTGATGTTAAGTGGACATGAATGGCAGATGACATACCAGATGCCGGTGATTTGTTCCTTTTCTTAGGGTATGCTGGAAGCTTGTCTCATAGTCACAGGCACATCAGAAGCCAAGCGCATGTGTGTGATAAGCCTAGGTTAGGTGAGAATGCTAGGTGTGACTGTAATGATGTGTGTGTTTACTTTTCTATTTTGCAAGGCTCATGTGGAAGAGATGAGAGGATTCGGTGCAAAGGTGGCTGCCATTTTACAGGAACATTATCCAGAGGTTGCCAAAGCAATATCAGACGCATACTTGCCGGCAAGAGGTACGTCCATGTTTCATTGTTAACTCAATTCCTATGAAGTAAGTTTGGGATTGCGCATCATAAAACATCATAATTAATTTATTTAAATTTTGCTTAGTGGGAGTGTTGAACTTTGATTATACTCATTTTTGCTGTAGTTAGAACCACCCAGAACCGTAAACCTTTCCCGATTTTCACATACAGGTCCAAAACTGAAAAAGAGTCAAAAACGTAGGATACTCGTGCGTGGTACAAAATGTGCTCTGAGTTATTCCACCAAGTATGCAGTCAGTTTAGTTGGGGAGTGCTGTTACATTCACTTTATTGTTTTACAGAGGTTGAGATTTTCACTTGTTCTGGATAAAGCAAAGAGTACTGGTACACATAGTTAATTTGCTCCATACTTATAACACCTTCACTTATAACAAGTTTAATGTTGGTGTTTTGCAGAGAAGATTGTGGCTACTGAGAGTGGTTCACATGCGCTGCTTAGGGAGGGCCTGACAGAACTGTTACGGCCCATCGTTCGGGCTATGTTTGTCGGTGAGTCTTATTAGTCTGTTTGGTTCGGTTTGGAGTGTGTTTGAATAAAAGCCCTGACTCTTTGGTCCATCCCATAATGACACATGATGTTTTGCTTATGATCAGGCTACCTCCAGATGGACACGCTGCTGTATGTATGGGATCAGTACATTATTGGTTTGGACGTCCCTGGCTTCGGTACTGAGTGGTTGGCAGTTGTTGCAGCAACCATGCTGGGGCTGCTTCAGGATAAATTCAAGGATGCTAAATCTGTAAGTCATGTTTGTGTACGTACAATAATTGTATACTGTTCCATCAGGAATAGGTTCCATGCAAGCCACAAAAAGCACTGATTTGTACACATTTGTTTTAATCGTTGCTGCATAATTATGTAAGTCAAACCGTAACAAGATTCTATGCATACCATGACCAGGTAGGATAATTATGGCATGTGTGAAAGTTTAAATTGTTTGCAAAGCAGCAGAACTTAACTTACTGTGCCTGAGATAAATGAGCCATATGTTTTGTTGTGAAACTTGTTCACGTAACATGACACCTTTGTTTCATCTGGTTTTCAGCCAGCTGCCATGGAAAACATTTTGAGAAGAGAGAGTCCTGTCCTAGCCATCCCACAGTTCCAGTACCAGGTATGTAAAAAAAGAGTCTTAGTGGTTACAGCACGCTTTTGGGGTTTTTTGGTGGGTTTTTTTTGTTGTTGTTGTTTTTTTTACATAAGCTTAGTTTGTTAAGTTTGTGAGGGATTTCATGCAAACAAGTGCTATAAAACTTAAAGTTTCTTTCATCACCAGGTGAAACGGCTGCACTACCGAGACCTGTACTCCATGCTCACAGCTGACCAGAAAGCAGCCATGCCTGTACTGGACCCAACTCAAGGTAAAAACTGTTGCTTTCTGTGGATGTTGAGTGTCACACTGTTTTATTGCTATCAGTGTCGCTGAAGCATACTGCCATACGGCAACAATGTGCTCAGTCTGTAAGAGTTGGTGAGATGTGTACAAACTCCTTTGTTAGTCATGGTGTTGGTGTGTGTCCTTGCTATCATATTTTTTCTGATTTTTTTCCCTTATCCCCTCAGCCATCCATCCACCCTGGCGTCACTGGTACAATGACTTGATCCCTCCATACACAAAACCCCAGGATCGCCGACGAGCACGAGAAGAGCGCGAGGCAGAGAGAGAAAGGTAAAGATCGAGGTACAGCATGAGTGCCAAAAAGTCTGAGTACAGATCTTTATGAAAACATTCCTTCAAAGTTTATGATCAAGAAAAACTGTTTTTCACTTTTAAACAAGAAAAAAAGTGTATTGCCAAACAATTATTATGTAATGTGTGGGCAGGCTGATTCCAAAGCAATACTCCAGTAGTCTTCTGTCTAACAATGTTATTCATTGCGTTTTTTGATTCTTTGCTCTTTTCATAAGTAGTTCAGCGTCTAACTAGCTGCCTTAACCCTGGTAGTGTTGAGTCCAGAATATTCTGGGATACCTCTAGAGCTTTTTCAGCATAAGATAATTTAGCAAGACCAGGATTAAAACAGTGTCCTTTGCTGTACATACAATTTAATGCATTTACCCATTTTTGTTGCAGAATTCTACAACAAAAGAAAGAGGCAGAGAACATGCGCAGGGAGAAGGAGGAGAGAGAAAGAAAGTATGTATCATCAGGATTCAGTATTATATGCTAGTCTAGCACAGGGCTTTGCTGCAAAGGGGCTGATGTCATATGACTATGCTTACATGGTGCAGCCTGAAAACAAATAACTAGGATGGCTTAAAATCGTCCCATCTTTTGGCAGATTTCCACCCTTTGCTAAATATTTTCCTCCCCCCAAAAACAGTGTTTCTCTCTTCTGAAGCACTTAAAATAATGCCAAAAGATATCAAATTGCGCAGATTTTTAGTCTAATTCTAAAAATTTTCTGCCCTCCAAAAAAGTGTTTCTTCCTCTGAAGCCATTAAAATCATGCCAGACTGCACAGATTTTAATCTAATTTTAAAACAAATTTGGGAACAGCAAGCCCCGGGACACCCTTAGCATAACGCATCTGCTTTGCAGACGTGTGCTCATGGCTTTGCCACTTTGTCACCAAATTCTGGTGACAAATTCCTCCTGTTGGATCATCGACCATTTTATGCCCTGAACTACAGTCTTCACAAAAAGTCAACATAATGGGTGACAGTTTCAATAAATCAGAAAAAATAAGCAAATAAGATTTTTCCCGTAAAATTTGGTAGCAAGGTTAAGGGGTAATTAGTGAACATGGCGACCACTGTATGGATGGCACGTGCGCGTCACACAGCATGCTTGGCACGTTTGAAAATCTGCAATTTCGGCAAAACTAGACCGAGTTTCAGTGTTCAGTGAACGATACCTGGGGCTTTCTGAACGGCAAAAATGAGATGCAGGTCAAAGAATGCATCCCTGGTTATGAACTGTGCTCATTTGTTTGCCTACATAAGCCGCCGTTTCAGCGATGTTCAGCACTACACCAGCATGCCACCACGACAAAAGTTGAATATTTGCAAGTGGTCCTTAACTTTTTGTGAAGGCTGCAGGAGTCAGGTATTGGCTGCACTCTACCGGAGCGGGAACATGTTCTGCGGTTACATTGTAGTAATGATTATGGCTGCTTGTGCAACTCCCCAAGAGGTAGGGTCAAGTCAGATGATCATAGGTAGGATCCATATATATTCTTGTATTTCTAACAATAAACTTTACACGCATCATTCTGTGTACTGGTTGGTGGGGATTTTCTGAAGTTTGTCTGGCTTGTGAATTTGTTACAAACAGTGAGCTTATGGTGAGAGCTTTTTTGCAACCTCGGAGGTATAGCGGGTAAGAGTTTGAATGCCCTGTGTGAACTTGGTACCTGATGATGTTATGTGCAGTGTGTAATACTAACAACTCCCAGTTTGAAGAGACAGGGACAGTTAAATGCACTGCACATTTTGTGTTTGATCTGTGCACTTTTTTTTTCAGTGTGCTACACCCCCCCCCCCCTTCCCCCACTCCTCATCCTCTTTATATGGTGGTGCTGTTTTCACAACTAAAAATTGTTCACATTGAAAGTGTACTAATGGTCAGACTGGATGATGGATTTGTTGATCTCATTTGGTGTTCAACATTTTCATGTCCTAACCAAAATGAACTCATGTCACTCTCTGAAAGAGAAAAGCAGGTTGTAATTTCAAAGCAGACTGCATGCTGGGGGACAGAATCTCAGCTTTGTTAACCTTTCACTCATCGGTTACTGACTTAGAATTTTTCATGCATTTGTGCTCCTTTTTCTCTTCACATATGAATGGTTATGCCAGTGGTACACTTGATATTCTGAAGTACATAACATGCAATTCCGACTGCGATAGTCATAGAACATAATTATGCAAGGTTTTATGAGGACACCAATATGTTATATTTGACTGCTGTAAGAGCTTGAACTTTTCGTGCGGATGCACAGAGGACAAGAGCATGCAAGCTTCAGTACAAGCTTTTTGGTGTCATTCCTGCACTCCACAGGTGTAACAGTTATCATTAAAGGCCCATGCAACGTTTTGCAAGAACACCTACGTGGTATGTCTGACTGCAGTAAGATTGTTAACTTTTTATGCAGGCACGGAGAGGATGAGTACATGCGAGCTGTGGCTAGTGAACGAGCCCGCTTGGAACGTGACAAAATGGAACTGGAGCAGCAGTTGCTGGAGGTTTGTATCCAAACATATTATAGTTTGTATGTGCTAGGTTTATATGAAATGATGTTACATGTTTCCAGTATGATGTTTGACTCATACTTGAGTTTAATTTCCACTCGTCTTTTGAGGGGGTTTAGCCCAGGGTATATTTCCCTCTTTTTCTCTTTGCTGGAACATTCAGAGTAAAACATTCTAGGGTGGACCATGCATCATTGTATTTGAACAGTTTTAGTTTTATATTATGTTTGCAACTATGAGGTATGATGTTTGGTATTTCATCAGGTGATAATGGTGTGGAGGTATACAAGTGTAGAGTGTATGACTATGGCTGAGTGTGTGTGCGCATGTGATGTGTGGATGTGCAGAGGAGTGTGTAAAGCATGATTGATTTCATATGGAGATTCACAAAATCTCTATGTAAACTGTAGTAGTATTATGTTTCTGAATTACAGTTCTGATTTTAATTATGAAATTCAGTTCTTAAGAAATGTTCTTAATCATTTATAGTATTACTACCATGAGTGTATGGGATGGGTGTATGAGTGATTGGGTGCATGGTTGATGTTTTTTACATGGAGATTCTGTTCTTATGTCAAGAGCTGTACACGATAAATTTCCCTGAGGGGATTAATAAAGTTATTCTTATTCTTATCATATTCTGTTCTTTTGTCCAGGAGCGGCGGAGGCGTGAAGAAGTCGACCGACAGTCCCAGGAGCAGATTGCTGCACTCAGAAGAGAGATTGAGGCTTTACGATATAAACCAGTGAGTTCTGCCGTGCACCGACAAAACACAGAAAGTCCGTGACATCATTTTACGGGAAAGGGGGTGATTTCAAGATGAAAGGCATTGATGAAATGGCCTTTTTCCTCAAATGATGTCAATGGACTTACTGTGTTTCTCATGACACAGCAGAGTTGAAGATAAACGAGAGTGTGTCAGAAATTGTAACTGCAGAAAATGTAATAGAAAGGCAGTCACCCCACCCCCCCCCCCCCACCCCCCATAAAAGTATAACATTACCAAAATTGTACCAAGTAAGGTTTTAATTCCCAAAACTTTTAAAAACTGTGTTAAAAATTAAATGCAGCGAATGTTGTGTACTTTCTGTATTCTTAAGTACTGTTATAATGTTTATTTTGCTGTTTTTTTTTACAGAAATCCCCTGCACCATCCACCTACAGTGTTGGCTCTTACATCAGGTATGCATTTGTTTAGATTATTTGAAAGTGAGAACTGAAACAATTTAACTGATCTAGGCCTTTTGACTATATATATTGCCACTCCTTATCCATATGGGAGGGCCTCAGTCTCGTGAAATTTCATCAACTTGTTTTATGTCTCTGCAGTTATCTGGTTAAATATAAAATGTGTGCCAGCCTAAATCCAGCACGCATATTTGTGTGATATACATAGTTTTAGCATGTTAGTATTCCACATCCTCCAGTGCTTCATTCCTTCGACACTTCAGGTTGCTTTCTGTTTCACAGCCGAGTCCTGATCCCTCCCCCTCCCTCCCCTGCTTCTGGCATCTCCCAGCCGGTCCAGCTTCCCCCGATCCCAGAGAGTCCCGTTCGCACACCGTCTCGGCAGGCAACTCCTGCTGAACAAACAGAGCAGGTTATCTTGGATTTCCTGGGCAAGATCAGACACAGCATGGACAAAAGTAAGTGAGAGAGGGAGTTGGAGTGTTATTTGTTGCTATGGGTTGATGGTTGGTTTGATGTGGGTGGTTGTTTGTGTGCATGTGTGTGTGTGTGTGTGTGTGTATGTGTGTGTGTGCATATTTGTTGGTGTGAGTGCAGGAGTACGCACATTGAGTCACTCTGTGAGAATTATAAGTACCAACCATTATTACTCATTATTATTATTATTATTATTATTATTATTATTAGAGATGGAGAATTAAATTTTGAAGAGTCGTGGGTGATGCATGGCTGAACCTTTGATCAGAGTGTCCTGTCACGACTGAGTTTAATGTGAAAGAGATGTGTTTGGAAAGACGTCATCAGTGTGATATTATTTAAATGATCCTTTTTCTCTTCTTCTTCTTTTTTCTTTTTTTTTTCTTTTCCAGTTGCGCATGGTGAGGGTGCAGACAAGCAGAAGCTGGACTTTGAGACAGAAGGTTACATCCGGCAGAACATAGATGATCTCAAAGATGCCCAGGTAGGTCTTGAATTGTACAAAAAATAGGTCACTTTTCATATTCTTTGTGATTCCCCTTACTGCTAGTAAAAAGGAGCTACCAGTAAAACAGAACGGTTGATTTTGTTGCTTTACTGATTATTGATTTACTGATATGTTGATTGATTAATCCATGATTGACTGACTTGTTGATTGATTGACTCCTTTGCCATGGTTTTGCAGACAGGCACACAAATCTGTTTTCTGTTTCTGCGTGGTTGATATTACTAGCTAACTCACTGTGTACACCATTCTCTGCAGGCGGAGGTGTTCGGACATCGCCTGCAGCCCGGGGAGTTTGAAGCCATGGGGACCCAGCGCCAGCAAGAGGCGAGCGACCAGATGATGCAGCTGATGCAGAAATGGCGGGAAGACCGTCGCGCGCAGGAGCTGGCTTCACAGAGATAGACCTTGCTGTTTGGAGTACACGTATGACTCCAATTGTTAAGATACCAGTAACAGCCCTGGATGATTTATTTCCCAGTAGATAACCAGGAAAAAAAGACACTTGGCATTACATGCAGAGGTTCTTGTAGAAGAGAATCTTCATGAGATGTGTCATTGTTTTTGTGCCTGTGGTCTTGTGGGTGAACTAAAATTAATAAAGGTGGTTATCCGCCCACAAGACCACAGACTTGAGACAGAGAGGACTTGTACCAGAGTCAAATTGTTTTGAGCTGTTTTGCTAGTGTCAACAACAGGTCACTTAGACACATGCACAGTTAGTGATTCTGACAAGCTGGCATTGAGCCAGCAGAAGGCAAGCGTCTGCTCAAGTGTTGTTGTTACTTGCTGAAAAAAAAGAGCTTTGGGCCGTTTAGATTTTCGTTCGCTCAGCCACAGACATCAGTGAATTGCATTCAAAGCTCTGCTTTTCATCAGGCTACATGTAGAGTGTACAGGGGCACTGGTGCGTTGGAAAATCCATCATGTAACATTCGGCAAGAAAATGTACATCTTCAGTGAAAGGGGAGCCAGCTGTTGCCACAGTCTGTTGAACGCAAAAGCAAGTCGAAGATGGGAGATACAACAGTACTTAAAGAAAGAGTACATGTAATTATACATGTATGTACCGGATTTGAGGCTGACCCAGGTGAATAACTGTCTCGGTTTTTGCCAGCGACTTAATACGGCTTTAAACGTGTAAAACAATCTCTCTCTCTGGCGGGGGGGGGGGGGGGGGGGGGGGGGGGGGTATAGGGGTCATAATCTGAATAGGATATTTGGTGCTGTCATTATTTTGACATGGACACTTCACTTTGTTATGTATGGTTCATATATTGTCTGTCTCAGTATTGTGTACGATACACGTACAACACATTTACAGACTGATGTTCTGTTGATTTATTAAACACTCATTCTGTCTGTGTTATTCTGTGATATGAGGCACTCTTTACATTTGTACATTTATGCACTGTAAATAATCAGCCGCTATTTTCTTAAGGACATTTGCGTTTTGTATTTCCCTGCTTACTTATCAATTATTATGAACTAGTTCCGTCCACGGTGAAATTCAAAATATAGTTTTATTTTACCGATTGCTTTTAATTTTTCTCAGATATCTTGTCACAGTGTAGCAGAGTCAGATATTCTTTTCACCAATAAATGCCTAAGTATTGACATTGTTTCAAGAATGTCCATGTGTGTGTGTGTGTGTGTGTGTGCGCAACACTCTGAAAGATGTTGATTCTTTGCTCACGCTAGGCGACTTGCTGAATTTATTCCAGCCACGTCAGTTTGGGAACAAAGAATTATCTTTCCTTGCCAAAGACAACATGAGCATTGCGGCACGGGTCAGTTTCCTTTGAGCTGTAAATGAAATTTACAGGTTTGATAATTAGACTTGTTTCTTTGATCGTGGCGCCAATGTATTTGTATATATGCGACACATTGCTTACTAATAGCTGTATGAACTATACTTGACTGACGGCGGGTGAACAAACAACCAGTGACCACCTTCTAATTCTCAGTTCTCTCAAGAACAGGAGTCTTGCTCTGTTGTTTGATTGATGTAGGCTACAGGTGTAAACATTTGACGCCAGACCCATTCTTATGTCAAACAAATAAAAGGGACAGAAACCACTTAACTTTGACAAAGGACGGCACAGGTCGACGTTTCGGCTTACGCCTTCTTCAGGACATAAACAAATGGGACATAACTTCAACAAACAAACAAAAGGTAACTCTGCGGACGTACTGACATACACGGCGCGGAAAAAAAAAAAAAAAAAAAAACGGTGGGCGAGAAAAGGACCAGAAAAAAATAGTAAAAATATCACAACACCCATCCTTTGGTGACAAAGGACCATGGACTGTGTGTGAAAAAAAAATGTTGGGCAGAAAAGAACAAAAAAAAAATAGTGAAAATTAGCAATCACAACACCCATCCTTTGGTGACACAGGACCATGGATTGTGTGTGAAAAAAGTTCAGAGGGTTATGTTACGGCTTTTCGTTCAAACCACCCGGGGCCTGGCTTCATGGAGTCGCACATTATTCAGCGCCTACACTGTTCCTCATGGATGGGGTATCGTTCAGTGAAGCGTCAACAGAGTCATCAACAGCGCTGTCGACAGAAGCATCAACCGTCCTGTTGACAGAAGTTCCAGAAGAAATGACAACGTCACCTCAGACTAGTGGTAAGAAGAATTACTTTCGTTTCGTTAAACGGGTTAATTCCATCTTTGCTAAGCAAACTTATGTTTTGGAACAGTTTCGCTCGCGAGTGCGCCTGGTATGCTCGAAATACTCTATCTTGATGAGTAGTACAGCTCTTAATGCTATACAAAAATGATTACATTTTCCGCGAGCAATCGAACACTCAAATTCTACGACTGTTGTTACACTACTGGAGCGCTCAGTGTGGTCGCCGCGTCATCGAGTACGGTTCTGCTGACTCCGGCAGTGCCAGCAGTACAGACGCTGTCACTGTCTAGGTGTTCAGTTAAGAGGTGTGATGATAGATACCACGAAAACAGCTCAGAACGATCTGTAAACATAAAAAATGGTAGCATTTAAAAGCTCGCATTCTAAATTACTACGCCTCACAGAAAAACTTTTGTTTTAGAATGGCCTCCTTTGTGTGTGCGCCTGTACGCTCGAATCTTAATGACGTAACCAGCCACAATGACAGGATAAGATAAAATGTGTGTGTGTGTGTGTGTGTGTGTGTGTGTGTGTGTGTGTGTGTGTGTGTGTGTGTGTGAACAAGTATCGTGCGACCAGTCGACGTGTCCCGCTGGCAACACAGAATGTGTTGAGGGCCGCTGTCTCTGTACACCTGGCTACTATTACTCACACAGTCTCGACTCATGCATCCTCTGTAAGTTGCAACCATATTGAATTTCGGATTCATTTGTTTACTGGCCGAATGTAATTGTTGTTGGTTTTTGCTAGGTATCGTTTGATTTTGAGTGTGCGAGTCTTTTGTTGTTGTTGTTGTTGTTTTATTGTTGTGTTTTGTTGTTTTTGTTTTTTTCTTTTCTTGTCTTTTCTTTTTTGTTTTTTGTAAACCCATTTAGGGGAATTTTTCATACTGTGTGTGTGTGGGGGGGGGGGGATGGGTTATCAAACTGGACAGGTGTATCGACTTTGTAAAAGATCTTTAAACCAGTGTGCAAGTCGATCCATGTCGGCGTGATCACTTCAAGCTCAAACACACAATCAAATAAAAGTCGGAATACCCACACAATTTTGCTTTTTATAGCCTGTAATGTTGCTTTGTCCTTGCACGTGCCCAGAAGCCGCCCTCCGCAGTGACTTCGTGCACTATCCCGGGCGCTACATCGGCGACAACAACATGGCCACTCACACAACCGCCACGGTCCAGGGGCCGTGGTCACGACGCGTTCGTAACTTTTCCGCCACCGATTTACGCACGCGAGGGTCCGTAACTTACGATTTGTGATAAAATTGGGTGGTCATGACGTTTGCGCAGAGTTACGGCCGCTCGGAAACCCTTGCGTATTGTACACCACCTAGGAGGGTGTCGGAAAGGTGCCGTAGCCTTTGCGTAAATCTGAAAAATGGCCCGGCGGCCCGCTTGATTTACCTGAACTGCAAATGAGAAGAGCATTGCGACGGGAAAGGGTGTTCGGCGATCGTACTAACCCTTTTGACTTATACGACGATGTGGACATGCTTCAAAGGTTTAGATTTAGGAGGAGAGACCTGCAGGAATTGTGCGATCTTCTGTAGGACGACTTGAGTGTAGAGGGGGCGCGTTCAGTTCCTTACGCACCCTGCAATGCAAAGGCCTGTATGGCCGGCTGTACACACATCGTGGGTTGATTTGTTTCCTTTTTGTGGGTTACATTTGTTGTGTGTGTTTCGGACTAGTTCAGTGCTGAACGCACTCGGTCAGTCCTCACTGATCAGCCACCACCGTTTTGATCGTATGCCTGTCAATGCAGGTCTCATCAGTTCATTGTGTTGTGGACCCGAAATGTGCGGGTTCCGAATTCAGAGTTATGGTCGAGTCATGTTTCTCTGCCGTAGCAAGTCAGGTTAAATGCGTGGCATGTATGTGGAGAGGTTTGTTGATGTTGTTATCCTCTCCTCTTTCGTTGTTCTTTGATTCCGTTGGTTTTCTTGCCAGTGAGCCTGCTACATACGGTTTGTACGTGCAGTAAATGCTTCTACTGGTTGTAGTCCGTCCAATGTTGAGATAGAGACTGCTAGGAAGCGGTCTATATGCGACCTGCATGCTCTCCTGATCACACTCTCCACATACATGCCACGCATTTAACCTGACGCTACGGCAGATAAACATGACTCGATCAAAAATTCTGTAGTGAACGCGTACTGAACACACCCCCTCTACTCTTTCACGCTTCACGCTGGAAGGAGAATTTGTGCAGGCCACGTGATGGTGTTTTCCGTGGGAATCCCAGGGGTCCCACACCTATCTAAAAATAACCCGTACGTGACACCGTTTCCAGTAAGTGCGCGTCGTGACCGGCCAACTAGCGGAAGAGATAGTTTTCACGTAGCCACGTACGAACTTACGATCCGCAACCCATTTGCGCAAAGAAATTTGCGTTCGCGTCGTGACCACGGCCCCAGGACTGCCTGAATGTGTGCGTGGCCACCCCGCTGTGCGTTACGGCTGAATATGTTGGAACCTCGTGCTGGCTTCAGTCGATCACAGCGTTGGATGTCCCCTTATCTACTTTGAGCAGCTTAAGCCACTATCAGCTCACGTGCAACTGACGTCAGATGCTCACACACACACACACACACACACACACACACACACACACACACACACACACACACACACACACACACATACACACATGAGGAATTTCACAGGCTCATACCTATGTTAATCACATTTGAAGGAGTTGTTTGTATGTCAGAACCTAGACTGCTACATTTTCCATTTTATAATTCAACTTAAATAAACCAAGGAATCAATACTAAGAAATTCATAAGAAATGATTCAGTCCGCTTTCCCTTCTCGTCTGCGGTTACCCTGCATTTGTGTGTGTTTTGTGTCATGTAGCAAACCTTGGTTTGTAAATCCACCCATCTACTGTAACTCGGCACAGAACTCATTGTTTTGACATGTCTGACAAATGAACATTTTAAAAGAGCAATCCGACGACGGCCGCTGGCTAATATTATGTGGACCCACACTAAGTGTGCAGTGCGTTGTTTAGTTACTGTAACGTTTGTCGTTTGCCTTTTTGTTTGGTTTGTGTGTGCGTGCGTGCGTGCCGGGCGTGCGTGCGTGCGTATTGTTGTTTTTGTGCATTCTTTTCGGGTTCTTTGTTGTTGTTGTTTGTTTGTGTTGTTTCGCATTGTTGATCGATTATTGATTTTATTTGGTTTGTGTGTGTGTGTGTTGGGGGAGGGGAATTCAGGGGAGTTGTAGAGGGGCTAAATTAGGCGATTTACCCGTGGGAATCGAACCCGCAACCTCTCGCACAGGTGACAACAGGTTTACCACCAGGCGCTTCTAACTAACGGTACAGAATAGCGTCGCCTTTCCTCTGTGTTGACTGTGTTTGGAAATTCCTCACCAAAAGCATTGTTTTCTTTTTTCGCAAAATGTTGCTAATAGATTCGTTTTTGTTTTTTCTTTCTCAGTTTCTGATTGAGCGCAAGGCAAATGGTATTGCGAATACAGGATTTGCAAATTGTATAACTATTTATCATCGAGACGTTTAACCTAAAGATTCTCCGACAATGCTGCATCCCTTTGTATCCCTCAGTTTGTGCATATAATTAAATTTATATAATGCGTTTGGTCTTGAAGTTTCACGCCAATGTTTAATGAAGCATATTTGAAGTTCGCTTTTGCATTGCTACGTATTGCGTTTAGCCGGAATAGAATTCTATGTGTGCAATTATTTTCGGTGCAATACTTAGATACAGTGGTAGAGATTTCAATTTGTGATCTTGTTGTGCGTAAGAGAACAAAATACATGTAAAACTGAATCCGCTTGTTCCGTTTTTCTTTAAACGTTTTCCATAACCACAAGTACCACACGTTTGAGTCTGTTTAAGTTTCGCCGACGGGTCTTCAAACCGCTCACAATGGACGAAGTAAACTGTGCACATCAACATTTCTTTTCACCGTACCTTGGCGGATCTAGAGTCCCTGTTTTCACACATGCAGAGTTGCACTATGTAAGGGGCCCTTTCTCATTTGCTGATAGTGGAGCGCTCGCGCGCCTGTACGCATCCCGCCCCCCCCCCCCTCGCCCCCCCCCCCCCCTGCACGCACCCCCCACTACCCCCTCCACTACCCCCTCCCCCCCCCAAAAAAAAAACCAAAACAAAACAACAACAAAAAACAAACAACCAAAAAAAAAAAAAACCACACACACACACACACACACACACACACACACACACACACACACACACACACACGTGTACCACCACCACCACCACCACCACCACCACAAAAAAAAGAAGAAAAAAGAAAGAACGTCAGACAGAAGGCGGTGCCCTCTGCATTGATCTGTGCGCCAGTGCGTGCTGTTAGAATGGAAACAGTGCCAAGACGTCATGTTAGATAATCACTATGACAGCCCCCCCCCCCCCGCCCCCTCCCCCTTCCTCCTCCTTCCCCGTGTGATAATACTGCCGAAGCCTGATTGTCTCACACAGCGGGAGAGCACGGAGCAGAAGGCGTCCTGACAGTACAGCGCAGCATGACACCGCCTTCAGTTGGCAGCGGCAACACTTGGTTTAGCACTACAAGTGCTGGCTGCGTCCCGGGGCGCCTAACTCTTCATGATGCGTACGTTGCTAAGTTGTTGGTAGAAGACCTGGATGACGTGGGGAGACGCTAGACAATGTCAATTGGAAGAGGTGAGTCAGAATTTGTGGTAGAATCTTCTGAAAGTTGCCATTCGTCCTGTTCATTCCTGTCTGGCGTTCTAGGGTGGGATTAACACGGCCGTGCTTAAGAAGGATATGAATGTTGAAGGACAGGATACAGAATGATTCAAACAATGTATACGTGACTATTGTACTTTACCTGAATAATTGTACAGAGCAATTGCGGGCAGATTCTGTTTTGTATATGTTAATATGTTTTGTTTGCTTGTTGTTAGTTTGTTGTTGGTGTTGTTGTTGTTGTTGTTGTTTGATTTGATTTCAGGGTGTTGTCTTCTCTTTTTTCTCCTTTTCTTTTGTTTGGTTATTTACTTCTTTTTTTGGGGGGGTGGGGGGGAATGGGGGGGGCGGGGGTGGGGGGGGTAGATTGTTACGAAAAAGACAGAAGCATATATAGATCAAAATATCAGAACAATACATGGAGGTGTCAGCTGCATTTAAAAACCGAATGACTGCACCATATGACATAAACTGTGTTTCTGTAAGTGCAGTTGTAAGGCCTGCGTGCATGTAATAATACTTAATAATACCCTCGTACGTAAAGGGTGCGAATAAAACGCTTCTAGAGGCACACTTGTGCTCCTCTAGCACGCACTCAACCTGTCTATAATAATAATAATGTTCGGTTATGGCTGTCCCATGACACATTGACACCTCGCCTGTTGTGTGTCATTAAGAGCAGGCCACAAACCCTTACCACAATAGGAAGCCAGCCCAGGCCGATTTGTCCGCCACCGTTATCTGCATGCTTGCTTGGCATTGGCTGTAACAATAGCCATGCATGAGGTAGAATTTGATCGACTGTATCGGCTACAATCTGTGCTGGCGCCTGCCTGAACTGTCTGTTAAGCTTGACCTGTGATCGACCAGAGTTCCATGCACCACAATACAGGGGCAGAATTATAAGCATATCTCTGGCAGGATCTGTGGGTGGTTGTATTTCAAACACTGAGGACGTTGAGGAACAGAAAGCGGGGACGTGCAAGGGGAAAAGGGGATGGGGGGGGGGGAGAGAAGAAGAAGAAGAAGTGTGTGTGTGTGTGTGTGTGTGTGTATGTGTGTGTGTGTGTGTGTGTGTGTGTGTGTGTGTGTGTGTGTGTGTGTGTGTGTGTGTGTGTGTGTGTGACAGCTACCAGTAGAGGAGTAGGGTGATGTCAGGCCACGTTACGCTATAACGGTAGGTAATCACTTCGTACTTACTTCCTATTCAAAATGATTCCTGCAGAAAACCAGTCCCACTTTGTTCTGCATGGACACGGATATAAAGACTGTTAAAATCTCAATTTCAGAAACCTTATACCAAAAAAAAAAAAAATACAAAACAGGCAAAAGTAACACTATATGCCCTAACAAAAAATAAAATTGCTGCCTACAAAACAAAAGTAAATGAACTACTTTCAATGTTAGACTGCAGTTGATGATTAGCAACAGTTGCAGTTCGTCTATTTCTTTCTTTTTTAATATATAAATGATGAAATCCCCTGATCTGTGACATGTTTGCCTTAGTTTGTTTTGGTTTTGCTTGTCAGTCATTAGCACTTTTCTGACAGGCTATTAAACTTTAATCCTCGCTGTCACGTCTTTTTATCTGTCCAGACGTGCAGTTCACAAAGGCCTTTGTCATGGTTTATTCAAAGCAAGAGTCCTGATTTAGACGACACAAAGAAAAGGCGAGACCATGGGATTACAACGTGTGGTTCCTACAACTCACTACTTGAGCAGCAATCCACCTTATCATGTTTGAGTCGTTTTTCAAACCAAACCAAAAGCTTTGCGAATACAATGTAAACAATGCGAAGTGTTCTGTTAGGGCTGGTTCTTTGCTCGTGGGAAACACTATTGTGCGTGCAATGATGGCAGGTGACAACTGGCACAAACACGCTCAAAACTAAGTTATGAAATATGAGCGCTTTAATAAACAGGGCATCTGAAATACTCAGGAACACAGAGGGGGTAATTTTTGTTTACTATTGTATCCCTTTGTTTAGCAGATCAGAGATGAATTTGCTTTTAGGATTCGAAGGAGCTGGGATCAATCTTTCGATGAAAGACAAAATTACTTCAATACTTTACAGGATATACAAAAAAGCCTAGAACTGATGTGCTTTTTATTACAATTTGAAGACACACAATACGTATGTGCCGTAATGTGGATATGATTGTAAGAGTTCGTAAGACGACAGAAGAAAAGAGGTGTGTTAGGAGAAAATTCCGCTTTTGATGATAGCACGATCAATAAAGAAAAGAAGATCAGAATGAATGCGATTAGAGCAATGCTCTTTCTTTGTGGCAGAGAGAGAGAGAGAGAGAGAGAGAGAGAGAGAGAGAGAGAGAGAGAGAGAGAGAGATCAGATGGAAAACGATTGCCATACGTTTGCAATACTTGTCGATTGAATTGGATTCTTTCATAGCACTCCCTTGCCCACTTTCGGCGAAGTATTTTGAGCCTAGTAATAACACAAGAAATAATTTCTAATTTGTTTCCTTTTCAGATACAAGCAGCAGTGTACACCTGCCCACTCCAAGAAGGCAATAAGGAAGCAAGATACCGACGCTATTTCGTGACTGTGTGAATGGACACTCGTCAACTCGCTTTTCTTGTCGTGCCCTGTTTGAAACCTAACACTTCGGTAAGGGCACGGGTACTTCTGACTTTTAATTCCACCACACGATCTGTGTTTCCTGAACTCTACAGCTACCGCCTACAAGCGTCATAGACGCACGAAAGTGTACTGACTTCACGCCCACGAAGTGATTTTGGACAACAACAGGGCTGTGTTTCGTGGTCCCTGTTTTACTATTCGATGCGCGCTCAGCACCCGGCTGAGTGAAATTGCTGCAGGGGGAGGGGTGGGTGAATTCAAGGACAGGACTGAAACATGAGACACTTGACACTTGGGCAAAGTAACAATTCATGTCTTTGTTCCGCAACTCTGCTGGCAGCTTTCGGCGAAACAAACTCGCTCAGTTCTGTAACTGGGTTACGTTTACCGTGAACGTCACAGACAGAAATTCATTGACTGAAAACTCGTGTGCTCGTGTACAGACATTTTGAATAACATTCTTCTCAGCTTATCATTTCGCTGTCAGTGGTTTCATCAGAACACAGTGGTTAGTGAATACCAGATCTCTCCTACCCAGGCTTGAAAACTGAATAATTATCATTTGATCATGGTCGCATCCTGTTGAAGCTGCTGACAAACAAAGGACACTGCTAGATAAAATAATTTTTAAAAAAGCATCAGGATAAGGCATAATTGTGGATATTTCTGATACCTTTTATTATCTGCGCAACGCCCCGTCATATTCCTTACCATTCTGTTCGAAAACCTCATCGAAAATCGACCCAGGTAGCACAGTTCACTGAAGGGTAGTGCATACAGGTGCCTCCGCATATTAAGGCTGAGAGGCGTGATGACAGTCTCCCCCAACGCACGGACCGAGAACTAGACATCGTCTACAGGGACCACGAGCAAAGCACGGTGTACAACCAGTTGCAGCAGCAAACAGCACAAAACGAAATGAAACAGCACAGCGACCACGAACAGCAGAAGGCAGATCAGGACGACATGGAAAGTGACTTAGTTCCAGACAACGACATTTACCAGCAGCCTGTAATCATGCAATCCCTTGCTTCTGAGTACGGTCTTCACGCTCTTCCTGACATCAGCAAGTCAGAATCAAAGCTTGCTGACAACGAGGAAGAGCAGCAGCTTGACCAGGACGACATGGACAGCGACGAAGTAGCTCAGTGTCCTGAACAGCAAGTGGATGCCCAGAGTGAGAGAGGAGCTGATTTCTCAGAGTCGTGTGTCAACCTTGTCAAACACGATGACAGTCTCAACTCCTGCACTGAGCAGCAGCTCCAGTATACAGCGGCGGACAAAGATGCGATCGTGCTCGTCAGACAGAAGGCGGCCCGAGAGGTTGGGACAGAGGTCACGGCCACAAAGACGACCCCGGTGTCTGACCTTGTATCCCAGTGCCCTGATCTGTCCGCGGTACATCTCGAGCCAATTGCTGTCGATGGCCGCATGTATAACAGGTGAGTCGGTGAACTTTCCGAATCTTTCACATTAAATTGTAATAACGGCAGGGGAGCCGGGGTGGCCGAATGGTAGAGCGTTGGACTTCTAATGCGCGGGTCGTGATATATATTTGTGCTGGCTTTTTCATCGTTGCCCCGTCTTTGATATCACCCGTATGTGGTGGAAAAGGACGTTAAACCCCCAAACACCCACCCACCCCGTAATAACAGCATAACTCCTAGATAACTCTTACTCAGATTGTACGTAGCTGCTCACGTCACGGCCTTTCAACTTAGCCTACAATCAACGCAGTCGAAACCGACAGATTCAACCGTTGCTAAAGCTGTAGCCAAGACACGTCGGCACAGAGGTCGTGGTGTAAAGCTGAAAAAATGTATGCGCCCATGACAAACCAGAGCAGGTTTGTTGTAGTGTCACTGATTTATTTTACCGTATTTTTTTGTTTTTAACTTCTGTCTGTTTTCTCCCCTGGTCTTTCCCTTTATTGGGGGAAGGGGGGGGGGGGGGTGGAGGGAAGAGTAATTGGTTAGTTTTTAACACAATATCCATTTCTTACAGTTTTGTGATTTAGAATTACTGGTGAGGTTACGTCTATCCTAGATGGGCACGCCTGCCGCGAGACGGGGACCCTCTCTCTGAAGATACATCGTCCACGCGCCGGCCAATGACACTGCGCGCGCTGCAATATTCCGGAAGCCTCAAAGCCGCCAGCTTGATTCCAACCATCGTCCGCAACAATCCAGATTTCCTGGAAGCAGGCAGCACCGCCTGTTTGAATTTCAAGGCTGGCGTAGCGCCCACTCCACCTTTTCCTTCTTTTCCTGCCAGCGACACAGTCGCGCTTGCGGAGTCCAGGCGGCAAGCGGAAGTGACGTCATCAAGACCGACAACGCGTGAAGATTCGGGAGCCTCCGTCACACTGTCCACAAGAGTGGCCGAGTACCTCCCGTTCCTCACCACCGAGAGAAAGCACACCGGAGGAAAACGCGTCAACCTGGTTGCAACGTCAGAAAATACGTGTCCTTCAGAAGCTCAGTTGCCTTGTCACCGACGTGTGGTGTCAGGAGCTGGAGGCGTCAGGGTGGCTTTCCAGGAACGCCAGCAGAACGTACAGTCCCTCCCCATGAGCAGGGCCTCGCTGCTCTTTTCCCAAGAGGTGGACATGCGCAGCCATCGTTACCAGTTCTTCAGCAGGCGGATTCACCCACTTCGCAACATGCCAAAGAGCAGCAGTTCTGAGGAGAACTGTGCGAAGGACGGAAAGGAAAAACAGACTGAGCTCAGACGAGTGCAGTTCATCGACCTGGCTGAGGTGAGGAAGGTTCTTCTACAAGAGAGAGGCTGCTCACAACAGAAGGCGAGACATGAGCAAGAAATGGACACAGGAGAAGTGACCAGAAGCAGCGTCACGGCCTCAGCGCCCGTTTTACGAGGCAGACTGCATGGGCGTGTTGGTGGTGGGTACTGCAATGTTAGGAGGGGCGCCCAAGGGACGTTACCCTTACAGCCTTTCATTCCCATAGGGCTTCCGGTAGGACCTCGATCCGCAAAGTGATCTCATGATATCTACCGTCATTTAGTTAAAGGGTCTAAGCGATGTGGATTTGATATGCGCGCAGGGCTTTTTAGCAAATGACGATACATTAAAGCGTGCGTATTTTCACAGGTTGTATTTACCTGATTCACAAATATAACGCCTGTTTTCGTGTCCTCGTTTTTTTTCTTGTGGGTGTCATATACGGACGTTTAAAATGGCAGTATTTGTAGAAAGGGTAGCTCTAGATTTCATCGTATGGACAGGCTAATGGGGAAGACTTCAGCAGTCAACTGCTGTAGCATGAGAACGGATAGTTCTGCTTCAAACTGAACCAACAACACAGCTTGTGTGGCAATATCGTCCCGGTCTGTTTACTCCAAACATCGATAATTATTCTGACTGAAATCGCTCACTTGGGACCGACGTATAGTTATGTGGCACATGTATTCAGTTTCGACAGTATATCGGATTTCAAAACTAACCTGAATGGGGATCGTTAGATCGCATAAAGAAAGTATTGTACAATATTGTTAATAATATTTACAACTTTGTGGATACGAGTATCATGTCCCAGGCTATGTGCGAGTCCGGGAAATAATGGAAAAGAGTTCCTTTCAATGTGATCATCTTAACTGTTTTCATTTCATTTATTAGAAATATTTTTGTGGTGACAAAGCTACTCATAGATACTGACTGTTGATGAAGCATTTCATGCATTTTACGTGTGACGAATTTGTGTTATGCATTAATCGAGTGCACATATCGGTTTGTGTTGCTTGTAATGGATGGTATCCCGTCTGCAGATTTCGCAAAAAGGACCCAAAAACGCCATTGTTTTGATAAACACTTAGGCCTTTCACCATCTGACGGTAGAAATGTTCAATATTTCTTCAACATGAAGCGAGAAGCAAGCAAGGACAACTGCAAAAGGGGAAACCATAAAGAACAACCAAAGAGGAACACAAACCCAAACCAAGACGAGTGCCAATTGACAATTTGTGTGCTTGGTTATGTATTTTTGTGATTGATGATACGTTTGAATATCAAATGTATAATGATAGATCCTTCTGTTTTGTTCATTGTGATCCACACGTCGACAGTGTGTGTGTGTGTGTGTGTGTGTGTGTGTGTGTGTGTGTGTGTGTGTGTGTGTGTGTGTGTGTGTGTGTGACCATAGTTTAATACCATGCACATATGTTAACGAGACCTGTACTGCACTGCATATTCGATTACTACCAGAAACCTGTAGTGAGGTCGACTACCACCAACGACAAAAAGATTCTGCTTAGGGTCATGCAAATAATACACATTTTATTTTTGACAACAAACTGAAACCGATCAATACTTGTACATTCCAATAACATATCAGCATCCCGCGCCTAGATTAGGCGTCAAACAAGCAGACGACACTCCACAGAAGGACTCTGAAACTTTTTTTAGGCAGTTATGCGTACTATATGGCGCGCGCGCGCACACACACACACACACACACACACACACACACACACGTTGCAGCTTGCAGGATAATGATTGTCCACAGTACTGATATACTTGCCTTCCCCCCCCCCCCCCCCTTTTTTTATCCAAAAAAAAAACCCTGCTGAACAATGAACAAGATAATTTCGACAAAGTCGCTGAACGCAAACCTGTACTCGCAATCTGTCCTGTACTCGCAATCTGTCTCCAGATCTCATTTCCGACTGTACGGAACATGATGATGACATTCTCGGAACACGCACCAGTAGCGTGAAGCGGCCCATCCGTCCACAGTGGGCGCAAGACAAGTGTTGACTGATCGATCGAATCTAACACAAAACAAGCCCGGCATCCATGTCTAATTAAACGCTCAGACCTGTCAGCTTCATCGACCATTGGTGATGGTTCACAGCTGTCCGGCTAATTTTGCGACGAGCCGTCTGACAAGCCCGTACGCCAAGGGGATCTAGAAACAAACAAACAAACAGGAACTGAACAAATTAACTTAACCTTTTAGGTACAATCTATTCAGAGGGATACCATGCTAACCGGCTTTTCAGCTGTCTGTAAAAGGGATGCTTAAAAACATATTAATCCTCCTGAACAAGGGGGGAGCCGGGTTGGCCGAATGGTAGAGCGTCGGACTTCTAATGCTCGGGTCGTGAGTTCGTATCCCGGCTGGGGCCAAATATTTGTGCTGGCTTTTTCATCGTTGCCCCGTCTTTGATATCACCCGTTTGTGGTGGAAAAGGACGTTAAACCCCCAAACACCCACCCACCCCTCCCTAAACAAGAAACGGGTTTATGATGTTCTTGAACCAGAAAAATCAGTAAGGCTTAAAGTTTCAATGAACTTGACAGGCATACTCTAGCGTGTGGACAACTTTTCAGCCATCCCCGTACCGGGGGCCGAATCGTTAACACTAGGCCCCCGCAACCACGGCCAAGTCGGGCTAACCGAGACCGAGCCGAGATAAGTAATAGCTAAGAAGGAAAAACATTAAAATACTCGGTGACAAGGAAAGTGGACAGTTGCGAACAACTTTGAGGTCCCCGTGCTATTTCACAATGTGCACAGAAGCGAGGAATTCTGTCAAATTCACCGGCACAGTGAATTTTTAGCATGGCTCGGAGATTATTGTGCGTGGGAGTGATTTCCCTTGACAACAAAAGCAGACGTTTTTTTCCCGGGGGAATTTCGGTCACACCTGTCAACAACATTGTCTCCTCCAAAACCAGGGTACGGTATTATTTTGTTATGCTAACAACATTATACAGCTTAGCGAGGCGTTTCCAAATAATTAAGTGCTCTTGAACATTATGCAGCACAAAATTAACGTCTGCTGTAAAGGACGTTAAACACCCAAACACCCACGTACTTTCTCTTTCGTGTAGTTTACAAATAAAGCTGATGAGCATTGTTGAGAACGGAAAACTGATAAACGGTAAAGCATCAGAGCTGGTTCTGAAACCTGTCCTGCAAAGGTAAAAGTAGAGAGAGAGAAATTTATTTATTTAATTATTTATTTTAATGGTCATAACCAACTGACACTATAGGAAAGACAAACTGCCTCAACGTTCATCTTTTCTGTTATTAATGCCTGAAACCGAAGACAATATGTCATACCTGTAGCGTTCTCAGAGAGCGTTGTCAGCTGTTTGTAAACCACGTGAAAGATAAAGTACAGGCGTACAGCAGAGGGGTGGGTGTTCGGGTGTTTAACGTTCTTTACGGCAGACTTTAATCATTTTCGCGCTGCATAACGTTCAAGAGCACTTGATTATTTGGAAACGCCTTGCTAAGCTGTATAATGTGAGCATTACAAAATAATACCGTACCCTGGTTTTAGTTTCTTTGTAGCTGCATCAAGTTTTATCTCTCCGGCGTCGGTAACGTCATTCCTTTATGTCAATTGGTGCGTCTTTGCTAATTGATTCTAAACTTCGGTCATTGCTTACTACATAGCATTTTCTACCTATCTCTAAATGTGCCTTCGTAGCTGCTGACAGTGACTTTCTTAATTATCGCCTGTTCACAGGATCATTTATACTCTTAAAAGAATGCAATCTTTTCATCAGCTTCGCAGCAAGCAAAGATCCTCGTATATAGGATCATTGCAGCAAGTTGGTTATGATAATATAATTGTTTTCTCTCTCTTTAGTATGTATACCTTTGCAGGACAGCTTTCGGAACCGATTCTGATGCTCTAGGCCTACCGACTATCAGTTTTCCGAGTCAATTCTCATTAGTGGCCATCAGCTTTATTTGTAAACTACACGAAAGAGAAAGTACGTGGGTGTTTGGGTGTTTAACGTCCTTTACAGCAGACGTTAATTTTGTGCTGCATAATGTTCAAGAGCACTTAATTATTTGGAAACGCCTCGCTAAGCTGTATAATGTTGTTAGCATAACAAAATAATACCATACCCTGATTTTGGAGGAGACGATGTTGTTGACAGGTGTGACCGAAATTCCCCCGGGAAAAAACGTCTGCTTTTGTTTTCAAGGGAAATCACTCCTACGCACAATAATCTCCGAGCCATGCTAAAAATTCACTGTGCCGGTGAATTTGACAGAATTCCTCGCTTCTGTGCACATTGTGAAATAGCACGGGGACCTCAAAGTTGTTCGCAACTGTCCACTTTCCTTGTCACCGAGTATTTTAATGTTTTTCCTTCTTAGCTATTACTTATCTCGGCTCGGTCTCGGTTAGCCCGACTTGGCCGTGGTTGCGGGGGCCTAGTGTTAACGATTCGGCCCCCGGTACGGGGATGCTTTTCAGCGGATGTACTTAATCTGTGTTGGTAGCGGCCTTGACAGTGGTAGGACAGGTGCTGAAGTTCCGTCTGAGGGAACCCACTACTCTAGCTGTTCCCTTTAGCTGTCACAGCGTCGACGTGGTTGCTGGTGATGTTGACCCCGAAGTTCTTGCTTGCATTGAGAACTTGACCGTTGAGGGGAGGGGGGGGGGGGGGGGGTACGCAGTTGGGATTGGCTGATTGAGCTTACGGAGGCAGATGTTTATCACCGAGCACTTGCTAGGGTTGAAATTCAATTGCCAGGTTGATTACCAAAACTCAAGGGCCAGTAGATTACCCTAGCAGTTATGCATGATCAACCAATGTCCAAAGCACTCACACTTACCTCACTGAAAGTTTTGCACTGGCGAGTGGTGTAAAATATATTTACATCTTGTTTCATTGAATAACCCTATTATATTAATTATTAGTGAAGAAGGACCTCGATTAGCCGCAAAACAGTCTTTGTTACGTAACCCTAAATAAATCACTCACTCTCCCCCCCCCAACCCTACACCCTAACCCCCCCCCCCCCCCCACACACACACACACACACGCACACACACATCCCACGCATCCCATACACACACCAGGGCTGGGGAAACTGAACACGCACCCTTGCCCAGAGAGTAAAATGACAATAAAAAATCACAACAGAGTGAACGACTAGAAATCTACATGTGATATATTCGCTTTACGTATCATTGGCTCGGTTCCCGAGTTAGTCAAGGGACGGAAATCCTGTTTTTGGTTTCTAATTACGACATCGCAAGTATTGCTTTTTTATTGTTTCATAAACTTCTTTCTTGTGTTAGAGATCATTATACACCACATCAAACATAGTTACGACACTTTAGTGAAGAATTGTAGCACTTTAAACTGGACGGTGCCGCTTTAGAAATTCTCAGCCCACGTCATAATTCAGACATATTTGGGCATGAGCCAAAACCGAACCAGTAAACAACCAGTAATGTGCGCGCGCTTTCCGCAGGATGCTCCGTACAATGAAAGAGTATCGCCTTATATGGATGTCACGTATACAAGTACGCCCCGCAAGGCGGTATAAGTGCAACATCATTATATTCGTGAATGGAAGGTTGCCAGAGGACGTGGATGTTTCGAGACTGATCAATGCTGTGCAGCTGTTTGCTGGTGTAATTGTCCGACTTCTGGGACTGAGGGGAAGGGGGTGTAATAAACAGTATGTGCACATGTTTTTGTAGAGGTATTGCACCCTCTTCTGAAGCTTATTTATAGAAATATCGACCAGTTAGTAATGATTTCATTGATTTGCTTTGTCAACAGATCAGTAATTATTTTAGCCAGAAGAGGCAGACGCTTAACAACGGTGTTGACAAACGGGTTGTCGGTGAAAAAAAAAGAAGAAAAAAAGAGAGGATATTATGGACACGTCGACCTTGGGAAGCTAAGGGTAGACACCATACTCATAATGACATCAGCAACTCCAAAAGACGATTTCTGTCCACGAAGAGGTGGTGGTGCTGGGGAAGAGGGGGTGGAAGAGAGAGAGAGAGAGGGGGGGGGGGGGGGTATGCCGGCTGCAAACTGTTGACATCCATTGAATCATCTGTCTACCCTTTGACTGTTATTCCATTCCACCTTTTGAGCGACCCATCCCGAACAATGCCTCAGCAAGAAGATGCGTTCGGAAACACTCTAAGCAAAATAATGTTTTGTTGTTGTTGTTGTTGTTGTTGTTTTGTTTTTTTTTTTTTTTGTTTAAGTATTCCTGGTCTAGCCCTCGCTTCATATTACGTAGACCCTGTCCGTTGGTGTGTTAATACCGCCAGCAAATCAAAACTGATCAATTTGTCCACATCCGCAGCCCCGACTCGCCTCGATAAGTTATCATGCGGATCAAACCGGTCTATCCATCTGGGACGGGCGGCTTGACGTGGGCGAGGGTTTAAATGTCTCCGCCAGCTGCTGTCAGCTGCTCATTCCACGTAAGCGGAGCCCCGTGTCGCGTTAATGCTGAGACAGCAGCCGGCTTCCCGGCTACCTATACTCCAGCTTCAGCACGCTCAGCACGGTCACAAGCAAGTGGTGCAAAATTCTGGACTTCTTTCTGAAACCAGGAGGAATTTTGTTTCTGAAACTCTTGCCGAAACATTTTCAGAAGGTTGTTTTGTTTTGTTTGCTGAAGGCATCGTCTGGACATTTCAACGACAGAAAATACAAAACTTCCGGGCCGACGACTGAGAAAGATCTTTCCCGAGGTACGCCAGCCAAGTGTCGGAGTCCCTCCTGAGACCTGTCGAAGAGCTGTGCAGAAAACACAGACAGCTAACCTACCTCAGTTAGCAGCTTCTGTCTTCTGTCGACTCCTTTTCGTTGCCGGTCGGACCCTCAGCAAGGTTTCTGGGGGAACAGAAGAAAACGATCCATTTGTCTGCCTTGCAAAGACAACAGCCGGCATTGATTCGTTTTGCAGTTAATATTACTTTCGTTTATCTAGAAGGATCTTTGCGTCGGAACTTGACATCGGAAATTGCCATTGGCAGGCAACATTCGTAAAATCCCGCCATGTTGAGCGCAAAAGCTCGGGTTACAAGAAACACGTCGTTGCCGGCTGTAGCTGAGACATAAAAACAAATAGGGCCTTTCTCAAGTCTCGGACACCAAGCTCACTTCAAATTTCGTTTGAGGGAGAAATATGGCCATCGCGGAATCGGGGGTACTGGTGTGCCCCAAAGCCGCCCAGGTGAACAAAGCTTCCTTCACAAGACAGACATTTTACCAGATTAAGCTTGTGAAAGAGAAACAGGACCGCAAGTACTACACTCGCTTTTTGCCAGAAATCATCTTCTTCCTGTACGCGGCAGGCAAAAATGTTGTGGACATCACACTCAAGCCATTTATCGTCAGGTCCACCTGCGTGGCATTCTACTACAGAAATGCTACTATCTGTGACGACCTTGGGAGCGACCCAGAGGCTGAAGATATGGTGAGTTTCAGTTTCCTGCTAAATTGCTTTTCCATATACTGCTGATTTGTTTGCTTTTAGTTTATCTGTATAGTGTGCTGAAATAGTGTAGCTCAACAGCCAAACTGAAGGGAAACGCTCAGTAATTGACGTGTGCTTTTATAACCTTCATGAGACAGCAACAGACAGCTACGTCAGTGAATGAGGTCAAAGTAATATTTTGGAATTGTTTCAGTATTTGGAAAGGACTGGTAAGGTTACAAAAAAAAAGTGAAAATGTCTTGGTTCGTTTTACCTACGCCGAGAAGAAACGAAGAAAATGAGAGCGCCGACGTTTAGAAAACATATTAGGTCACTAGGCTAGAATCAACTTTTTCTCTTTGATAAGTAGACAAAAGTGGCCTCATAAAACGTTATCGCCGAAAATGGGCGACTGAATTACCAAAAGCACTATATACAGAGATTCGTGCGCCTCGATGTGCAGGTGCAGAAGCGAGCGGCCCTGTTCCTGATGGTGAATCAGTTCCTGGTGTACGGACCGGCCGTGTTGCAGGGCATCGTGTGTGGGGAGTGGAGTGACCGTAACGGCCGGAAGTTGCCCATGATGATCCCCAGTCTCGGCATCATCATCGCCGCGCTCTTCTACGTCCTCAGTCCTCTCTTCCCGCTCCACGCTCTCTGCTTCATTCTGGCTGGCTCCATGTTCCAGGTAATAATAATAATAATAATAATGAGCATTGTATAGGCGCTTTACCCAATTTCCTGAATCGGCTCAAAGCGCCGCGAACTGAACCCAACACGCACGCTCACGTGAATCACAAGCATTCTCTCACACACTGGACATAAACACATTACAGTCACGTGGTGCGAAGGGTCAGCTCAGCTGTTTAAATTTCTGAATGCAGAATTGCATTTATTTTCCAAATTTGGTGGGCTGAATATTTCCAAAGCAGAGGGGGAGGAAGCCGGAGCACCCGGAGAGAACCCCCGACGATCGGCCTGAATGAACGGTGCCACATACGAGAAGGAAAAATTCAGTTCTTTGCCCCGAGTGGGACTCGAACCTCTGACCTCTCGCATTGGTGACAAGTCTCTTAACCACTAGACCACCGACTCTTGTTGGTGGTTAACGCGGAATCTGGACTCCGTAAAGATTCACAGGGAGACCAGAAGGCACTTACTACACTATTTACTACGCATTTTCAGCCCAGGGCGAAGCCGGGTACATCAGCTAGTTCTATTATAAAGGCAAGCAAGTTCAATGGCATTCTTATAAGTTTCCCTCCAGGCTGACTTAGTCTTTGCATGGTCTGACCATGGGTGTTTTTGTTGCCTGCTGCAGGGTATGTTTGGAAAGACGGCCGTGTTCACCATGGCGCTCTACAGTTACGTATCTGAAACAACGGCAGAGCGACGACGCACAAAGAAGTTCACCTCGCTTATGGCTTTCAAGTATCTCGGCTGCTTCGCCGGAGCTTTCATGTCTGGTTTCATTGTGCAGTTGACAAACAGCGCTTGCGCTTTCAGCACGGGCGTCATGATCCACGCCATCTGCGTGACAGTGATATTCTTTTACATCAAAGAGAACGTCATCACTAGAGAACATAAACTACGCTTGCACCAGAGGCAAGGCAAAACGTGTATGGACGTGTTCCTGAGTTCAGGGGTCGTGCTATGGAGGAAACGGCAGCACAGAGGAAGGACCGCTGTCGTCTGTATCTTTATCATCGCGCTGTTCTATCAGTCGTGCCAAACTGGCCACCAGGAGAACTTGGTTTTGTTCGTCAACCGTGCACCCCTCAGCTGGCCACCGTCTCTCTATGGCTACCTCGTCAGTTTCAGCGACCTCGCCACTGGCCTCGGTCTTATCGTGCTCGCCCCTATGCTGCTCAACTGCTGCGAGGCACGCGACACCCTCGTGCTGTGCGTCGCTCTGGCCTGCATCGCGGTGCGGGGGCTCTGCGTGGGGCTGGCCTTCCAGACGTGGATGGTGTTCGCTGCGGTGGGGATTGGCTCTTTCGGCGGCATCGTCAGCTCGGTGTTGAAGTCCATGGCGTCGAAATGCGTGGACCTGGAAGAACAAGGCCAGACTTTCGCCCTGTTTGCCGGTACGGAGACTGTCGCCAAAATCCTGGGCAGTGTCGGTTACACTTGCGTGTACTCCCTCACCAGTGATATCTTCTCAGGTTTTCTGTTCCTGTTCATGTCTGGCATCTCGGCCTGCATGATTCCCCTGGTGATTGTCGTCCACAAGTGTCGCCCCAAACGTCGCCCTAGTGTCGTGGAGAACTTCAGTGAAGACATCGAGGAAATCTGAAGTGAGAAGTCGACTCTATAGTGAAGGAATCTGATCAGAAGTCGACCCTACAGTGAATTTAGACACTGTGGAAATTAGCTTCAAACTGTAATTGTGAAGCGCCTTGACTCCTTGAGCCCATTTTGCGGGGACACAGCGCTATACAAATGTATTATGAAATGAGAAGTCGACGAAACTGAAGACGAAGACACTGCACGGAATATTAAATAAAGCAAGGCACTGCAGGAATCTGTTGCAGAAAACGTGAAATAAGCATTCGTAATTAAAGTCGGACAAAGCGTTGTTGTTGTTGTTGTTGTTGTTGTTGTTGTTGTTGTTGTTGTTGTTGCTGCTGCTGCTGCTCTTTCAGTTTGCTGTTGTTGTCAGGGAATAATTTTCTTAGATTGTTGTTGGATCAGAATCATGGGCCACTGAACACTTAAACTGGCCTGTCTTCCTTCAGCACATGTCAGACTACCATGTACCAAGGGAAAGAGCCGCGTGTATCTGTGGACTGACACTTCCTACACATGAGGTTCCCGGTGAAGGGAAGGGACCCAGCTAGACATAGTTTTAGTTAGATCACCATGGTCTTTCAACAATGAAAGTATGAACATATGACTGACTGTGTAATTTCTTTATACGTGTTTGTTAACTTTAATGTAGTGGTGGTGTCTGTGATAAACTGTATGGACGTACAAATTAATTGATTTGCCTTGATATTGTTAAATGAAATCTTTAATCAGTTTGCTTGTCTGAATAATGAGAGTGAGTGTGTGAGAGAAACTTCGGCTGAGAGAGAGAGAGGTGAACTTAAAGATCTCGATATTGTGTCTGTCATGATTATCTGAGTGAGTGAGATTCGTTGGTAAGTACTTACAATAAAATAATAACAGTACAGCAGTACAGACGCATTTGTTCCTTTGTTCTTGAATTTCTTGTTACACACACACACACACACACACACACACACACACACACACACACACACACACACACACACACACACACACACACACACACACACACACACACACACACACACACACACACACACACGTCAACAGTAGAAAGAAATGGAGGTAGGCAGAAACGTTTATTGCATAATTATCACAGAAGATGCATAGTTCACCACTGGGTTTCATAACACGACGCCGCTGTAAGAAGTGTATGTACAACCACGGATCAACCGCTAAGACAAAGTCTCCATGATTCAAGGGGTTTCTGTGATTTGAACAAACTTGGAATTTCAATCGTAGGCACACACACGAAGGAATCAATCGATCAATCAACAAACGATAAAACTCGGTGATAGTTAGGGAAAGAAGAATCGATATATACAGATCTGTGAATAGCTTGAAAGAGTCTTTGGAAAGTGCAGGAAAGCCCAAATGTTTCACGTAATTATATACAGTTCTGTACATTTCTCCATGCCGATAAAAGTAGCATACAAGTGCATATGAGTTGAGAAAGGAAAGATTGAAGTGCGTTGGGAAATCTTCTAGGCCATAGCACGGCAGTAATGGTGGGGGTAATCAAAACACTACTTTCATGTTGTATTTTTCTAGCGATGCTAAAAGTTCTATTATACGGCATGCTCTACTGAACAGGAAAACTTGAAAAATAAATTCTATACTAAAAAATCTATTATACTGTCACACAAATGAATAACAGTACAGCCAGGACTGGTGCAGTGATGTCGGTTGGCTCTAGTGACTTGTGGAACAGGTAAGTTTTCAAGATTTGAAATAGTGTGAGTGTCTGATTTGTAACATTTCTTCCTCCAGTAAGAATTGTGCATGCAAAGTAAAACTAACGGATCATCTGTTTTCACATACTCACAAACACAGCAGCCGGAGTTTTTTTTTTTTTTTTTAATCCTCCCCAGTATGTTAGACGGGGCCTGTCGGTTTTCGCTTATCACCAAATCTAATTTGAGTTGCGTTGTCACGTCCTGGGCGTAGTCGCTGTACGACTTTCTACCTTGTCAATCACTTGATTTTTATTGTTCATCATTGTTTTATACCCACCTGTTTCCACTGATTCCGGTCCTTACCCTACCCTACCTGTGAACTGTACATTACTTTTCTACCCTGAACTTGGACAAACCTCAAGCAATCATCCTACCACTATTTCCACGTCCCTCACAACATCCACCCAAGAACAGCTTTGAGGTGTCGTATGTGAAAGGGGCTAACCCTACTTTGTTTATGCTCACAGATCGTTCTGAGCTGTTTACCTGGTATCTATCATCACATAACTTCAGTAGACACCAGGGCCCGCATGTAAAAGTCGAGGTTAGGCATTTTAGCCCAGGGTTAGAGTATAATTTCTAACTAAACTAGCTCTAGGGTTAAATTTTCTGTTGTTTTTTTGGTTTAGCCAGGAAGCGGGTCCATTCCACCATGGTGCGTCAGACGTTAGAGAAGGATTTTTTTTCCTACCTTTCTTCGAGTCCCGTTTTGATTTAATTTTGTTTTGGGGTTTCTTTTGCCCCAGTCTGGGTTAGGCCCGTAGCCGTGGGTTAAATTAACCTCGAGTTTTACATACGGGCCCTGGTCAGTGACAGCGTCTGTAATGCTGGCACCGGCTGAGTGGCGTCTACACTGAGAGCTCCAGTAGTGTAACAACAGTTGTAGAATTTGAATGTTCGACCGCTCGCGCAAATTGTAAATAACATTGTATCGCACTGATGAGTTGTGCTAATCATCAAACCAGAACATTTCGAGCGTACAGGCGCAGTCACGAGCGAAACTGTGATGGAATCAGTCCATTGAATCAAAAGCATTTTTAAGTAAACACATAATTATATCCTGTTCAAACTCAAAGCGCGAACAATCTCTCCCTCGCCTTGCTCTCCGCAAATATGCACAACCCCTCCCTCCTCACCCCCCCCCCCCCCCGCCCTCTTCTCAAGCCCCATTCACCGGTGGTAAGTTTAAATGCGCATCGATTACAAGAACTTTAGATCACATCGTCAACTTGTTCTCCTCTTTCAGCGATGTTTTTCTTTTCTTTCTTCTTGTTTTTGTCCAGAAGCACAGTGGTATGGTGGATAAACCCGAAATGGTGAGGGCAGGATAAGGCAGCGTGAGGGACGGGTGGTGGAGGCATGCAAAAGGGTAGAGCGGGGGCGGGCGGATTTGGGGGGCAGGAATGGGGCTCAGTATGCCGTGACATGAATCAGTGACGTGAGCTCGCGCTGTCGATACCGCCATACAGCATACCACGACTGTACTCGTGCCTTACAAGTTGAGACACTGTAAATCTACATACTATAAAAGAAAGTGGGTTAGCCGATACAAACTGTTACCATGGCACGGCCGGGCTCTATGTTTTCATCAAGGACTGTAGCAGATGCACGAAATGGATTTTATGTTGTTGCACAGCCTGTCCGCAGTGAACTGAAGATCTCAAAAATATGTTGAAATCAACCACGCGAACTGAAACTGTTTCCTGTGCAGCAACTAGTTTAAAAGCACAGACGGGTTTTAACAGGTAGCTCTCTCTCTCTCTCAACGACCTAGCAGCCTTGGGACTAAACCGAACCAGCACATGCTTTCTTTTTTTTTTTTTTTTTTTTTGCTGTACAGCACAACGCGCAGGTCACTCCTGGCGGAGGCGGATTTCTCGGCTTCGTCAGTTCCTATTCTGTTAGTGCCCACTATACTGTCGGCCCACTACAAGCTAAGGGACCTAACTCCCAGCAGGTTTTGCGATGGCTTAGGTGGTGCATGGCGATCCGCCTTAGGCCAGCCAGCTCCCATGACCAATACAACCATGAACCATGTGCTGGACAAGCAAAACAAGCAGCGTGACACGTTATCGCATAACGAGCGTGTGAAATCCACGTCACAGTAAAAACTGGTGGCGTCATACAGAAATGAGAAGATTAGCCAAAGTGGGGGTGGACATACAGATTCCTCGTGCCGAAACAGGAGGGAAAAAAAGATAAGTGAGAAAGACGAGAGGTCATAGATCGATCATGAAAATATTTCTTTTATCAGATTACCGGCCTCCGGTACGTGACATTCAATCTCGTGACTCTAATTGAGAGAGACAGACAGACAGACAGACAGAGAAATAGAGAGAGAGACAGAGAAATAGACAGAGACAGAGAAACAGAGAGAGACAGAAACTGGGGCAGCGTTATAAAACACCCAGGAGAGCAGAGCAAAGTATTGACAGTGAAAACGTTTCCTCGAATTTTTGCTCTAAAGTCAACAGTAGATGGTTCATGAGAACAGCATGATTGTGTGTGACTGTGACAAAGTACGCCATTTCGTCGGAAAACTTTTTGTCTAATTTTCGTTGTACACGAACAGGAACACGACAAGTACTGAATATTCATTTTTGTTTCCAAAAGACACTACCAAACACTACGTTGCAATATACCTTGCTGAGAAAAAAAATCACGAAGACACTCTTTTTCATTGTATTGATACAATAAGAGAGCAGTATCTTCAGAAATACATGTAGTTCGGTGCGTTTAGCGACGACCACTTTTGGTCTCTGTTTCATTCACTCGTTCAGTTTTCAAGAGCAAGACTCGAATCGCCCTCGAATACATGGAACAGAGTTAACGTAAACATTTCAAGGGGAATATTGTGGTCAGAACAAGAGCTGATAAACAATGATATAACACGTTAAAACAGGCGAGCAAACAGTCTCAAAAACCATCGAGATACCAAACAAACAGAGGTTTCACAGCATATTCATTGATCTTCAAAGAAAAAAAGGATGGGAAGGGAGGGGGTGGGGGAGGTCGGGGGGCAGACCATAGACGAATACATAGTATGCCCATGTCTGAGAGAATTGTTAAAAAAAAAAGTAGATCACGAATGGGAAAACAGAATGTGACTATGAAAAAAAGTACTGAAATAAAATGGAGCAGTCAGTTAAGGAAGTGTGCTTATGTACATTATGCATTTAAGGAAGTCACCACAATGAACGGTAAAAATCACGCAAATTTTGGAATGCACTGGAAGTCGCCAAAGAAGGATCTGAACTTTGTAAAATAAAAGACAAATCCAGTTCTTTAGCCGGAGAAAAGGGGAAGCTTTGCCGAGACGCAGTAAGCATGAACAAAAAGCAAGCGTAAACCAGAACCAGTTGAAACTGATTAAAACATTTCACAGCAAAAAATGCCACCTCAAAACAAGTTATGTACAAGGAACGACTGGTAACACATAAAATTAAGGCTAAAAATAAAATGCATGGACGAATTGTGTTTCACGAGCATGTGGACAGAGCCAATGACGAAATTGAATGGATACGGAAAGCAATCTAAAAATCCTCCGTACTGCGGTATAGGAAGCTGTCAGATGCCACCCTTAAACACCAACATACACTTTCAGAGCCGTAGGAAAGAAATAGACTACACAAGGCTATTAAAGATGATTTTTAAAAAATCTAACTAAATTTTAAAAATGCATGCATGTGAATTCACTGTATAGTTGTTACCTGCACGCAGTTTATAAACCAACATTGAAATGCTGACCATAAACCAACATTGAAATGCTGACCATAAACCAACATTGAAATGCTGACCATAAACCAACATTGAAATGCTGACCATAAACCAACATTGAAATGCTGACCATAAACCAACATTGAAATGCTGACCATAAACCAACATTGAAATGCTGACCATAAACCAACATTGAAATGCTGACCATAAACCAACATTGAAATGCTGACCATAAACCAACATTGAAATGCTGACCATAAACCAACATTGAAATGCTGACCATAAACCAACATTGAAATGCTGACCATAAACCAACATTGAAATGCTGACCAAAATCTGTTCAAAGATCCCAGTGGATAGTTTTCATCTGCAAACAGTGATCTTCTTGTTAACACTTTGCATCTCTGACGTAGCTGTTTCTGGTCGTTCTCCCGAAGCTCAAGATAACAGTAAATACAGTAAAAAGGGCCACAGCTACACGGCGTTTGGGAAATACTACTACTGTGTGAAAACAAAAAATGGCGACATTGACCTAGCACACTGTAAATAGCAGATCAATGTTAGGAACTAGCTTTTTTATCACGTACTTTACACCTTCTCAGTGTCCTTCAAAACTGACTGGCATAAATCACGTGCCTATCAGAACTCGCACTATATTACAGCGCTGTTCAGTTTTCTCTCCCCTCTCCAAGTTGGTGCGGTCATTTTGTTTTATGTGCGTTAGGCAGTTCTCACGGCGCTATTTTGTATTTCCCCTTCGTGCTTGAAATACAAGTAATACAAGAAAGGCAAAAGGTGAACAAATTCAAAGTTTCGTGCATCAAAAAGACTGTTCTGACAGGCTACCTTGATATCGCAAAAGAGCGCATGATCTCACAAGGCCAATAAACAGGCACAACGCAAATAGGCAAGCAAAATGGCATTGGGTGCATAATATCATACACGTTTGCAGACACTGTGCTGAACATAAAACAGTTGACAGTTATAGTCTATCCATGTGTTCATATTTTGAAGTTACAGCCTTCACTTTATGCCGGTGTAACATGCGAGATAAAACTCCCCAGCAGTTAACACTCCACGACACTCCCAGAGCTGGATGAAGCTGCATTGACCCGGGACGCTTTGTGCATGCGCGTAAAGTACTCCTGTGGTAAAGTAAACCTCGCTGGTGGGTATGACTGATTTGCAAGCTGCGTATGGTTGGTATGTGGTAGGCGTTAGTAACCGACCAGCACGTGTTCTATTGAAACAGTCTCCCGCACAAAGTCCGCTAAACTAAGTAAGTCACATTCTTTAAATCCCTGCTAAACACCCACTATTTCGGTCTGGCTTTCAGTAATGCTCGAGAACTTCATTTTTGTCATTGTACAGTCACGTTTTTGTTGACATGTTTTAGTGTGTATTTATTTTTTTCCGGAACCCAGTACTTCCAGGGATACTGCGCTATATATAAGAGCCATTTATTATTATTATTATTATTTTTATTATTATTGTTGTTGTTGTTGTTGTTGTTGTTATTATTATTATTATTATATCGAATTACTGTGTGAATGGCGAGCCATCTCTGCCCACCCGCGACCTTTAAGGCTGAAAATGTCCTGGGCCCGCATGTAAAACTCGGGGTTAGGGAGTTTACCCCGGGTTAGAGTCTAACCTCGAACTAAACTAGCTCTAGGGTGAAATTTTCTGTTCCTTTTTGTTTTAAATCAGGAAGCGGGCCCATTCCAGCAAGGTGCCTGTGCCGTTAAAAAAGGATTTTTTAAATTTCTTTCTTCGCTTCCTTTTTTATTTAATTTTGTTTTGGGCTTTCTTTTGTCCTAGTCTGGGTCAGGCCCGCAGCCGTGGGTTAAATTAACCTCGAGTTCTACATACGGGCCCAGATGTTATTGGTGTCGGGGAGCTTATCTGGCAAGTTACACCGGTAACGCACTCAACCCTAGAACGGGTTAGGTTCATGACACACGGGAGACGTTTCTCTTGGAACAAACACGAAAAACAGATCAAAACACACTCTGGAAAAATGAGGGCATAGTCATGTTATAGTCGCATGTCACACGAGAAACACGGAAAAACGCCATGTTCGCTGTTTGTTCGGACTAACAACAATCCCGTGTGACATCAGCCTTAGCATTTTGCCCATGAATACCATCTCGTAAAAGAGAATCCATACTGAGTATGTCATATTCCTGACAGCTGTGACCACTGCCATGTCAAAATGTACATAATTATTATTTACACACGAATTTACAAGTCCGGTCTATATGCACATCGGAAACGCACGTGCGTACGTTTTGGTTCACTGAAGTGTGTCTTTGAAGAGTGAAAGTACTCGGCCGTTCTTCAACTGTTTTATACAACCATGAATTCAATGTCAGTGTCATTCAGCAGTCCTCACTACAGCTCCCTGCAACAGTTTACATGTCATAGCATGCCATTCACGACAATTGAGAAGTAAATGGAAATATCGAATGTCCGAGCCTGAAGCGTCTACGGACGGACAGACAGACACACAGACATACACCAAAACAATAGTCCTTCATGCGGTGGCTGGGGACAATAAAGGGATTAGTTTAGTGCTCGATATCTAAGGTCAAACACAGATCCATTTGCTGTCCGGGTTCAGCTGTTACCCTGTGTTGTGGTAATCGAACAGTGTGATTTCTTCAAGTACACCACACGGAGAGAGCTCGTTTCCCTTTCTGGTATGGTTGGAGTCTCCTCATCTCACATATCCGTCTCTTTTGAGACGCCCCCCAAGGAGCCACAGGACTGCAGGACGAAGCGGTAGAAGCATGCTGCTTCTTATGTACAAAACTCCACCCTTTAACCTTCAACACATAAAGACAATTTTCACACACGTGCAGCCAACTGATGTTGAACTGTGTGGTGCTCAAGCAGACAAGATGTTGACGGAATAGAAGTCAGTTGTCCACACAAATGCAATCTGCCTGTTTCCAGCCGTTTTCAAGTCCAGCGGTACATCCAACTGGAGAATATCTGTCCCCGTAAATTCACAACCTTATTCGTGAGGCCACGAGTTTGCCCTTGGTTTCCATTTCGTTGTTTAGATTCCGTCCTGTTCAGTTTCCAGTCTTGCAGGGAAACTGGAATATCTTCTCAGTCTGAGTCCGGTGAATGCCAATTCACTGAACCAAAACTGAATACACTTCTCCTATTAAAAAACAAACAAACAAAAAACATTGAAAGTCTACGCGCACATCGATCTAAAAACTAATCCACTTTCTAAAATCGTGCAGAAATCCACGCACGCTTTCTTTAAAGCACAGAAAACTGACTAAAATGTCTACTGATTGTGCAGCTCAAGTTCTTCTAGTTCAGTCAGTAGACCGCCTAGTGTTTACTTTACAAAAATCATCTAAACTACACAAGCTTGAAAAACTACTGTCTGTGCAAAGTGTCTAACTACAAAAGTGACTGACTCAGACAGAAAGTTCGTGTATTGGAGGGTGCGAAACTTGGAACGCCAGCATCTTTCATTAGAACACTTGCAGCACTGGGAATGTACACGTACAAGCTGCAGGGGACAGCACTGCAGCGAGTGGGAAGCAACGTAGCAAGAAGGCAGTGGTTGTTGTTCCTGAAATAAGCCTGGTGGCTCCGGCAAACAGCAGTCCAGAATTAAATCTTTCGTCCGCGGTTTAGTGGTGCAGTCTTTGTTTTATCACCACATACCGTCATACACTGACTTCACCATTAACACTGACGTTACCTTCACACTACATTTCCATTCCACGAGCAAGGTTTGTACAACGGTCAACTGTGCATTCATTCAGTTCTTTGACTATCCGGCTACCCAGCGACAAAACTTTGAAGTTGATCCATCGGGAAAAACATCCTTGAAACTGATCTCAACTAAACACTACAATGTTGTTTTAAACAACAAACATACTTCGTGGAAAAACTTTCTACGGGATAGAAATTATATTTTTCATCTTTATGGCAATGGGCACACACGCCGGTCAACTTGATCAGTCATCACAGAGACACTTCGCACAACAGAGACTAATGCAATTTGATTCGTATCAAACGAGATCGGTAGGCTAGGCAGACTTGTGAGACAGGGTTAGAAACCAAGACTGTATAATCTATCGATTGTAACAAAGCGGTTTGGGTCCCCACTGAGTGGAAGTCAACAAAATCAGAACAACTGATGCTGTTCTTCTGTGATCGTATTGTACTTTACATGACTTACTACTAAAACTCGATCTATGCACGTGATTTATCACTGACAACAGTTGGTAGACACTGTGACATACAACTGTATGGTGCATCACACGACCAATGGTTCCGCGGCCTACGCCTCATTTGCATACGACCATCGTTCAGAAAGCGAAACATCCCCGATCATAACGCAGTTAGAATGCCGCGCCTGCCCGTTGCCATTGACAACGGGCAGAACATGGGCATTGTATGTGGCGTTTGTTGTTCAGTTGGGACACGCATTCCCCTGTGTCGTATAACGCATTGTTTTACATTGTTCCTGGTTTTTAACCGGCTGAAATTAACCGTTTGGGAGTTCAGATGCTTTATCCTAAACATGCGAAACCAGTATAGGAAACCTGACAGATAGGGGGAGTGGAGAAAAGGGGGGGGGGGGGGAGAGGGAGAGGAGGAAGGTTATCTGCGACCCTGTAATCCGGACTGAATGTTCTCTCTCACTTTCTCTGTCATTTTCTCTAGATTCCAATGCAGTTGTCACTATGTTTCACTTCAATATCCGTAATCTCTATCCCGGTGGTATGAAGCGTGTTCACTACGTCAGTTCACAACAAGGCTTCCATCGCAATGACTGCAACTCTTTTCTGACCCGTTACTTTTGCCTGTGTGTTAGCCGGGTAGTCACGTTTAGTCACATTTAGCAAAACATGCATTGGTTAATACGCATACAAACATGTGCTTCCGATGGCTACATCCTTGGCTAGACTAAAAGAAGTACAGGTTTTCATCTTACAAGACTTTGCACACAACCGTCCACACTTGCAGAAGTGAATCGACTGATCCCACTGCCCACAATATTGCACTTTCCCATCTCACCTCTGTTAAATTATTACTGCCTTTGGAATTTTTTTTTACCGCACAACAAAACAAAACAAACAGCAAAACAGGCCGGAACGGTAGTTGTCAGTTCCACCACTGAAGTTAAATGAGTTAATTTCTGGATTGACGTGAATGGGGTCGTTGCTGAATGATAGGTTCACCTTCTGATGTGCAGTGCGTGACTCATGAGTCACCTATAATTATGTGTGACTGCCATTTCGTTGGATTTCATATTAGGCGCTTCCGGTGCTTGCAAGGCTCCTACCGTACGTAGGGCACTAGTTCAGTACTGTCGCTTCCATTTCGCTCGTTGGAGTAGACACTTCGCTCACCGGAGTAGGAGACATCCACCGTACCTAAGCTTGCACCGCGAACTGCTCATTCACAAAGTGTCGCCGACACCTACTTGAGTTTTCCCACGCATTGCCGGGGAACACCTACAGTTTTCTGACGCGTTGCCGACGCCACTTTGACCTTGTCGACGCTTTGTCGAAGCAACACAAAGTTCTTCGACGCGTTTCCAACGCCAAACTGGGTTTTCCCAGGCGTTGCAGACACCACCTTGAGTTTTCCAACGCGTTGCCGAAACCATACTGAGTATTCTCAGGCGTTACCGCAAACACCTACAGTTTTCCCATGCGTTGCCGACACCACCTAGTTTTCCTCCGTGTTGCTGACAACACCTACAGGTTTCCCACGCGTTGCCGACACCCACACTGAGTTTTCTCGCGCGTTAGCGAAAACACCTACAGTTTTCCCATGCGTTCCCGACACCACATTCAGTTTTCCCACGCGTTGCCGACAACACCTACAGTTTTCTGCGCGTTGCTGACAACACCTACAGTTTTTCTACGCGTTGCCGACAACACCTACAGTTTTCCCACGCATTGCTGACAACACCTACAGTTTTCCCACGCGTTGCTGACAACACCTACAGTTTTCCCACGCGTTGCCGACATCACCTACAGTTTTCCCACGCGTTGCCGACAACACCTACAGTTTTCCTACGCGTTGCTGACAACACCTACAGTTTCCCAACGCGTTGCTGACAACACCTAGAGTTTTCCCACGCGTTGCTGACAACACCTACAGTTTTCCCACGCGTTGCCGCCAACACCTACAGTTTTTCCAAGCCTTGACGACAACACCTACAGTTTTCCCACGCGTTGCCGACAACACCTACAGTTTTCCCACGCGTTGCCGACAACACCTACAGTTTTTCCACGCCTTGCCGACAACACCTACAGTTTTCAAACGCGTTGCTGACAACACCTACAGTTTTCCAACGCGTTGCTGACAACACCTACAGTTTTCCCACGCGTTGCCGACAACACCTACAGTTTTCCCACGCGTTGCCGACAACACCTTTTCGCTAGACATGTACAAGAATACCGTCATCAAAAGTAGCACGTCCCTTGCTGTCCGCTACTTCTCCGTTACTACCCGGATTCGCTCCGGGAGAAGAAGTGAGCGCGACGTTCTCCCCTAACGCAATGGCCACAGCGTCCACAGGGACTTTGGGCGGCACTGAGGGCTGTCGGTCTGTTTTCTGTGATGCGGGTTTACCGTCCGAGATGTCGCTCCTACTACCGCTCGTGTCATGACCCAGCTGGTTCTCCTCATCCCCGTGACCGCCCTCCTCTTCGTTGAGACGCTCCAGTTCGCGGTCCCGCCTGGCCAGTCCGTACTGCACGTGCGTGTAGTAGAGCACAAAGTTGCTGACGATGATTGGGACTGTGAAGGCGATCATAAGTAGGCCAGCTACCGCGCAGCACGAACCGATGACGTAACCAGCTGCGGTCTGGGGGAACATGTCACCGTAGCCCACTGTCGTCATGGTAACTACGCTCCACCAGAAGCCGACTGGGATGTTGGGAAAGCCGTTCCTGCCTTCAGCAAAGTGCATCAGCGTGGCAAACACAACCATCCCGATCAACAAGAAGACAAACATCAGCATCAGCTCATTGAACGAGGCTTTCAGCGTATACAGCAGAATCCACAAGCCAGGCACGTGACGAATCAACCGGAAGATCCGGCACAGTCTGAGCATGCGCAGTATGAACATGAGATCCATGACCGCCATGCCCTCCCGCCTGACGGGGTCGAAAATGAGGAACAGCAGCTCGACGTAGTCCGGGGAGATGGCCACGAAGTCGATAATGTTCTGAAAGGACCTGAGAAAGTTGATTTTGCTGGGAGAACACACAAACCTCGTAATGTACTCCAGGGTGAAGAAGAGCAGGCAGCACATGTCCATGATCAGCAGACTAGGATGAGGCAGGTCAGCCTCCTCAGCACCGTCCACCGAATCCTCATACTCCAAGTCTTCGTAGTTTGAGTCCGAGGTTCCGTTTAACTGCACTTCACTCAAGGAAGAGTTGGAGCTGCCCGAGGAGTTGTTCGTGAGGACACTGGGTTTGTCGAAGTTGAGGTCCTCCAGGTTGAAGAACCGGTAGACGCTGGCGAACTCCCGCACCTCGTGAGGTTTCACTCGGAACACCGGGTGAGTCTCCGCGCAGAACGAGAAGATAGACACAAAGACGAAGATGATGGACACCCACGCGTAGGCCTGCACACATGGCGAAGAAGAAGATGTACAAGGTGGAGTTAATCATATGAACTAAGGGAGGAAGAGAAGATGTACATGGTGGAGTTAATCGTATGAACTAATGGAGGAAGAGAAGACGTACATGGTGGAGTTAATCGTATGAACTAAGGGAAGAAAGCGTAACTGCTTCGGACAACATGAACAGTTAATGCACACCCCATTTACACAACCCGTGTACACAACTCATTTACCTAGTCTGTAGTTATTACCCCTGACCTGTGGCTGTTTCAGTTGGGCAGCTGCTTAGAGCAGTATTTCCCTTGGGAGAGTAACCGATGGTAAAATGCGAAAAAAAATACATAAACAAATAAATGAAATAATAATAATAATAATAAGTGGTATTTGTAGGGCGCATTTCTTTAAATAAAACGATGCGCCTATCACTCACTCACAACTCACGCACATTGTACATCGATGAACGGACATACACTGGTGAAACTGACTAGTTAGAAAATTACTGGTGTTCAGTTATTTGTGGCCTCACGCCGCTCAAGCAACAGAGACCAGCACGCGGCTGAGGGAATTACTGGAAGGGGTGGTTTAAGCATATGAGGTTGTTACTAATCCAACAGTTTTAAGTGGTGAAATCAGAACCAAGACACTTTGTTTTTGTAACTCCACTGCTGTAAAAACCAGACTGGGGAATTGCCGAGGAAAAAAAAAAAAAAGACTGAAACCTAGGCCGGGGTTCAGAGTTAGCTTCCTGCTGGGGGACCACGGGGCAATACCCCACTCCACAAAAACAATTTTAGCATTTTTAAAGGCATTTAGTAGCTTCTCCTGGCTACCCACAAGTAAAAAACTGCCTTGGTACTGACATAGAAGTCTTTCAAAAATAAAGATAGACTGCTGTTCTGTATGGCATTGCATTACTGTGTGTGCAACCTTTTCCCCCCAAGTCTTTTCTATGGCTGAAATGTAGATTTTTTATTTATTTATTTATTTATTTATTTTTATTATTATTTTTTTTTGGGGGGGGGGGGGGGGGCTGAAACGATAAGAAATTTGGCTGAAAATTGCCAAATGACTGAAAATTCCCCAGCCTGAAAAACGTTGCTAGTCATGCATGTGACTGGCCACTCAGTGTGACTTGCCTTGGCGGCGCGTGAGGACCCGGGGTCCTGTAGAAACCTCCACATGGTGGCCCGCGTCCTGCCCCAGCACGTCTCGCTCTTCGCTCTCAGCATGTCCAGGTTCTGTGTCGTGGAGAACTTCCTGTCGTACTCCAGCTTCTCAAGGGACCGACTCTGGGTCTTCCACGTGTTGTACTGGGTCCAGCAGCATCTCTCGATATCCAGCTCGTCGATGCCCCAGAACTCCAGCTCTGTCTGCAAGGCGGGGCCACACATCGTGGTGGGCACGTGAAGCTCGCCCGTGCGCAGGTAGTTGAGCACGGCCCCGAAGGCTGTGGCGTCACGGTCGAAAAAATAGTCCCCGTGCGCAGGTCTGAAGTACGCTCTCATCTTGTCGTCGTCCGCGAAGAAAGAGGACTTGAAGCGCTTCAGCGTGGTGCGGTACGTCTCGAAAACCTGCCCACCAACGTTGAAGATCACTGTGGGTTTGGGCCCTCGGAGCCTCCTCGGCTTTTTGTTGTTGTTCGTGAGCGCCGTGGACAGCGCTGTCCTTGACCCGTCCGGCGCCGTGACCCCGCCCAGCGTGACGTAAGACAACTGACACGTGCACACATTGTTCTGGTAGCCGGGACTCTGAGCATCCTGAGTCCGGGGCCCGGGCGAGTTCTGGTTAGAATCCGTGTTGCCGGGCACCGCTAGCGTGTTGTTGGCGCACCGGCAATGCGGCGCGTGCACAAGGCTGGTGGTGGTGGAGGTGGGGGACGTGGGGCTGGTCGCGTTGACGTCTGCTTCGTCCTCCTCGTCCTGCTGCTCGGCCATGGAGGCGGCGGTGGGCGCGCGCTGACCGTTGTGACGTCGGCCGTGATGATTCCAGTCCGCACTGCCCTGAGGGAAGGACGGCCGTCTCTGAAACACAGTGTAGAAGTAGTCAGACTGAGTTTACAGGCCTATCTTTTATACATGTATATAAATGAACATTGTCTGTTCGCCATAAAACTTATTTAGAGTTGACTCATCGTGATCACAATTGATTGGTTGTACTCAGGGGGACCCCAAACACAGGCTGGCGGAAAACAAACATCGCTGTATCGGCGTTTAACGTCCTTTTCCACCACGTATCGCCAAACAGGGCGACCAGAAAACAACTTAGAGTTCTCACATCGCGATCAAAGTTGGTAGCTGTCATTGGAGGGGGTGGGGGGGGGAGGGGGACCCCGGAAACATTATGGCGGAATAAGAATCTCGGAAAATCGGAGTTTCGCATCCTTTTATCAGCTAGTCAATATGTGAAGGCCCATAGATCGTTCTGAGCTGCATTTAGGAATCTGCTTCTAAACGCTGGCACTCAGCCAACAGAAGGCTCAAAGCGAAAGGAAAAACAAGGCGCCCGTAATAGTGTTGCCGTCAATCATTGACTGGGCGGTTTCATTTGACGTCCTCGCAGCCAGAATTGCATTGAGAGCTGTTTACCAAACTGTCATAATTATGTTTGATATAGAATATGATCAAGAAGTTTGATCAAGAATTGATCAACAGCTATAACTGCAATGTTGCTATCAGACTAGAACAAAGAGTCCCGTCCCTTGATGATCTCTTTAGCTTACGGCTGCCGTAAACAGATTTCAAAGCTGGATTGCCCCCAACCAAAACAAGTTCGTATCTGCAACACAGGAGATTTCGCTAGTAATGTATTTGTTTTAAACACCCCTCGCTCTTCAATGTCGCATGTGTAAGTTTGAATGTTTTCTGCTACAGTAAAACAACAACAGCAGCAACAACAACAACAACAACAAAACCCCACGCTGGAAGCAGTCGCTCCCAACACCTTTTGTAAGGATGAGATGCATCACATTTATTCAACATGATGCTCAATGTACTTTGCTTGTAGTGCACGATGTGCTTCTGGGGATCAAATATTTGTGCTGGCCTTTTCATCGTTGCTCCGTCTTTGATAACACCAGTAGGTGGTGGAAAAGGACGTTAAACCCCCGAACACCCACCCAACCCACCCGCTTCTCTTTGGGACAACCCGCTGGCCACGGTAAGACACAAACGATGAATTTAGAAAAGCTTCTAGAGTTAATGTGTGCTTGATGTCTAGACCTCTTTGACACATTTCTCTGGAAACCTGACCTTGGGTGACATCCAAGTATACCAGCAAGAGGCCACTTACTCGTTCTTTCCAAAGCCAAAAGTACCGTAATGACATTGTTAGATCAGATCGATCAATGCCAGAAGTATTTGACTGACTAGATGAGCGGGAACTGCACTTTTGTCGTCACTCTCTTGCTATAGGTGACTCAAGAAAGAAGATATGCTGACAAAGAGGGTATGATAACCCTATATAGTCCTCATCTCCTACCGTCCCACCCTCTCTCTCTCTCTCACACACACACACACACACACACACACACACACACACACACACACACACACACACACACACACACACACACACACACACACACACACACACACACACACACACACACACACACACACACACACACACACACACACACACAACTGTACACGGGCATGTCTCATAAAGAAAAGTATTTCCATGTAAAATTTCTTTCAAACTGGCTCAACAATATTTTCACTAATACCCTGACAACATTAAAGAAAGTGCAGTCAGTAATGTGGCCGTTACCATTTTGGGGTGGGGAACGGGGGTCAGTGGGGGTGGGGAACGGGGGTCAGTGGGGGTGGGGAACGGGGGTGGGGTAGGGGGGTGTTACAGTCACGCCAAGTTTGATGGTATATACCTCTTTATTGTCCAGTTTCACTCATAGCTGTAGGAGCAGTACAGACAGACTATTTCAAACCTTTCTCTTTTTACATTTTTTAACCCCCTCAAAAACCGATCGACGCACGAATGCTGACATTTTGAAACACACAAATGCACGTAACGCACAGGTTGCCATGGCAACATTTTTAGAACACTTTTTCGTTGCACTCTCATGGCCAGTCTCGCTGTTTTATGTTCGGATTCTCTTTGGGAGGGGGTCATGTTGTTATCCCTCGCGCGCCATTGCTTTTGACTTCTGGCATTAAAATTGGGAAACACGAGCACACGCACGCTATCTGATAGTCCCTCCATGAAAGATTTAATCTCTCTCTCTCTCTCTCTCTCTCAAACTTTTGTGGGTTTTTTTTTTCTGTTTTTGATAATTCTCTCTCTCTCTCTCTCTCTCTCTCTCTCTCTCTCTCTCTCTCACACACACACACACACACACACACACACACACACAGAGAGAGAGAGACAGACAGACAGACAGAGACAGACAGACAGACAGACAGACAAAACAGAAAGACAGAAAGACAGACAGAGACAAACAGAGGCAGACAGAGACAGAGTATCCTGGACACTATATTCTACAAACAAATGACTGAAAAATCAGTCAGATAAAGTCAGTCATGAAAATGTTAACCATACTACATAAATCGGCTTTGTGTTATGGTCTCGCTTATAAACACCTACAAAACCGTCTCCGCTCCTGACTTCCGATACAAGAACATTGATTAATCAAGAAATTAATTAACTCGTGTCTTACCATCACAAGCAGCATGATGAATTCTGGGCTCTGACATACACATTCCCTGGTGACAAACAAAGCTAGGCGTGCGCAAAAATCACGACCTACTCCACCAGCAAGAAAGACTGAGCAGGCCAGCAAAAACCACAATCAAACTGTCACAGATTGCTCCAAGAACTCGGCTCTAAATCGTTTCTGACCATATCCAGCGGTCTGCATCTGACGGTGACTCTAACATTCCTCTACGATTACACTCTGTCACTTAGCAGCGCTGTGCAGTTTGCGGCTGTTGCTGCTGCTCTCTCTGCTGTTGGATATTTTGTGGTGCCATGGCCCGTACGTCTCTCCGAGGATCACAAGCATGGGACTTATATCTACTGTGTCCCGTCAGTTACAGGTGGTCTTCGTGAATATGACATGGCAGCTCATTGTCCCGGACCGGTCATTGGGGAAACGCTGCTTGTTGACTCTTTGCCAGCTGTGTTCTAAATCCTCAGCCGCTGCTCTGGGCCGACTGAAATATAATGCCCAAGAGGTACCCTCGGGAAATTCTGCGCTGTATCGGGGCAGGCGTTTGCCTCAGATAATATGCGTGTTTCGTGGGAGACTGGTGTGCTTTGGAGAGCACACGCAACAATGATTAACTAAGCGAAAATCTGTTATGTGGCATATCGGATATCAGACTGTATGATTTCGGAGAAAAAAACAAAACAAAACGCAAAACAACAACAACAACAACAACAACAACCTCCCAACCATAGCAGCGTACAGCGCCTTCAGATGGAACAAACAGTAATTTAGCTTATTGACTGATAAACTGATTGCGTGACTGATCTGACTGACTTACACTGATTGAGTCAGTGATGGAATGAGTGAGTGAGTGACTGTGTAAGTGAGTGAGTGAGTGACTGTAAGTGAGTGAGTGAGTGAGTGAGTGAGTGAGTGAGTGGATGTTTGTTTATCGGTCCGTCGGCCACTGGACAGTTGACACGTCCTGAAAAAGACACACTGACTTACTGACACTGACTGACACACGTACTAACTGAATGAGCAAATGAGCGAACAACTGAATGAGTTTGTTGTTGTTGTTGTTGTTGTTGTTGTTGTTGCTGCTGCTGCTGAACAGTTTATTCAGGTGAAACAAGCGTGTGCATACGCCTTCGCACAATGGTCACACATGGCAGAGCAAAACTTGATAAGTCAAAACTTACAGATGTGCTCATATGTACAAATCATAAGCATCAGTGGCGGATGGGTGGGTGGATGTTTGGGGGTTTAATGTACTTTTCCACCACATACTGGCGATATCAAAGACGGGGCAACGATGAAAAAGCCAGCACAAATATTTGGCCCCAGCCGGGATACGAACTCACGACCCGAGCATTATAAGTCCAACGCTCTACCATTCGGCCACCCCGGCTCCCCGGAAAAACGCGGTGTTGTGTCGTGGGAACCAGCTGATAAGCGGTGCAAATGATTCGGAGCGGCACTATAGCCGGCACCGGAAAAAACGTCCAACGCTCTACCATTCGGCCACCCCGGCTCCCCGGAAAAACGCGGTGTTGTGTCGTGGGAACCAGCTGATAAGCGGTGCAAATGATTCGGAGCGGCACTATAGCCGGCACCGGAAAAACGTCCAACGCTCTACCATTCGGCCACCCCGACACCCTCATAAGCATGGCAGAGAGGTCAAGTAAGAAAGAGTTTGAAGAAGACAAATAGCTACAGAGAATGAGAATGAGAAAGAAGGCAAGAAAAGGGACAGTTACTATACACAGCAGGATACAGTACAGACTGTGGGTTCACGCTGGCAGCCGGTTGGCGTCGTCAAGTCGTACTCAGAAAAGGAGTTTTGTTTTATTTGTTGATCTGCACCTCCCCCAAATCTTACGCATTTTCAACAAAATAGCACACAAAAGACGTAGAGCGGCTAGTCACGTCACAATGATACCAGAGTAGCTGTAGATCAGATTCAGACAAAATGTGTTCGCCATTGCATGGCAGGGGCGGACGGTGGTCTAGTGGTTAAGAGACTTGTCACCAGTGCCAGAGGTCAGGGGTTCGAGTCCCACTCGGAGCAAAGAATTTTTCCTTCTCGTATGTGGCACTGTTCATTCGGGCCGATCGTCAGAGGTTCTCTCCGGGTACTCCGGCTTCCTCCCCCTCTGCTTTGGAAAAGTTCAGCCCACCAAATTTGAAAAATAAACGCAATTCTAAATTCCGAAATGTAAATAGCTGAGCTGACCCTTCGCGCCACGTAATTGTAATGTGTTTATGTCCAGTGTGTGAGAGAATGCGCATGATGCACGTGAGCGTGCCTGCTGTGTTCAGTTGGCGGCGCTTTGAGCTGATTCATGAAATTTGATAAAGCGCCTATACAATTATTATTATTATTATTGCACATCTACTTTTTGCGACTTAGGATAACTCCTAAAAGCCAGAGCTAGATCACTCGCTGCCCACTACATGATGAGACTTGTTAAAGAGAGCAAGCCACTGCACACCAGTAGGAGCCACTTCAAGCCACTATCACGCAATGCGCGGGCCTTCCCCGCTAGGCCAAAGACCGCTGCCGATTGCATAGTGGCTTGATGTGGATCCCAGTGAGCTGAACATTTCAATTAAAAGTGCGAATTACCGGCCCCCGTAGTGTAGTGGTTAGCACTTCGGACCATGGACCGGGAGAACCGGGTTCGAGTCCCAGCCGAGGCAAGCGGGATTTTTCCTACCTAGGTCGGCTCCTACCCAGAGCGGGTGTGCTATGGACCCAATGGGGAGGCTGTTGCCACACAGCCGAGTTTCACCCACTTCACGGTTGCGACTTTGGGGGTGCTTCCCTTGGTATGACACGTCTTATGATGTGGATGATTACACGGCCGGCACCGCAGTGGAAGTCACATCCTGGATTAGAGGGACGCGCTGGCGAAGGGGGAAGGAAGTCGGAGTACCCGGATAGAAAACCCGACTATCGTCCCGAATGAACGGCACCACATTGGAGAAGGAACAATTTTTTTGCCCGGAGTTGGACTCCATCCTGACATCTCGCATTAGAGACGAAGTCTTAACCACCAGACAACCGACCGCTCGGTGTGAGTGTATTTGTGTATGTGTCTTAGTGGTGTGTTGCTAGACACCACCACATCAGCTCAGAATGAATGAATGAACTTTATTTTGCAAGGATATAAGTGTTAAAGATTTAAGCTCCCAACAAAAAGATTTCCGTGTGAAAAAAGTTTACAGAGTCGACCGTGCAAGCACAGTCAACTCTGTCACAGCTGCAGAGTTTTCAGCGCTTCGGGGACCCTTATAAGACCAGAGCACGAGTTTGCCGTGACATTGTTTGGCTTTTGGTCAGTGAGCGAGACACATCGCTACAGTGTCTAGCGAATGTTGAGTGCTGCACGAACTTTCTCGCTCAGTGTCAAAACGCAAACTGAGCTGTGAAATCAGGCTGCCCTTGGCTTTTATTGGGGTTTCAGGGACTCTGAAAACTCTGCAACTGTGACAGAGTTGACTGTGCTTGCCCTGTCGACTCTGTAAATTTTGTCACACTTCGGAAAGCTTTTTGTTGGGAGCTTAGATCTTCAAGCACAACTTGTTATCTTACAACTTGTCCTTGCTACAGAAAACAAAAACAGAAAAAAGCTAAGAAGTACTACATGATCCAAACTACAAAAACGAAAGAAAACCAAACAAAACAAGTATAAAGAAAGAAGAGAAAAAAACCCGAAAAACAAACAAACAAACAAGCAAAACCAAAAACAAACAAATAAAATACAACGGAGCATATCAAGCGAATGACAAGGCTTACATAATCAGTAAAAATTAAGGAATACAGCCATCTTAAGCAAATAGGTGAAATCAAGAGTGAAACATGACTGGAGGAGTAAATCATAATCAACGATGAAGTAGACTGGCTGCACCTCCGGAACTGTCCATAAGATAATTGTGTAGGTGAATCTTTAATGATGTTAAAGAGCACAACTGTTTAAGCCTCAGTGGAAGGGGATTCCAGGAAGATGCTGCAGAGTAAGAGAAACTTGTTTTATACAAGTCCATTCTAGGGAGTGGGATGGCGAGATTGTGTTGGGCGTTGGGATTACGTGATGACACAGGCTTGAAAAGAGAAGACAGATACTGACGAAAGTTTCAGTCTTGAACAGCCTGAACACATCAACACACTTATTGAAAAGCAGTTGGTCACGAAGAGAACGATCTGTGAGCCTAAAAATCCCAAAATCAGGGCCTTCAACCGCTTTGCTTTCCCGTCGCAACTCTTCCGCGTGTAGGCGAAAGTGACAGGTAAGAAGTGGGGAGGGTGGGGGGCTGGGCAGCGGATATTGCTTGCGGGTGACGTCATAAAAGCTACGGATCATATTACGATTCAGGCGTTTGAAACCCAAACTGAGAAAATTGTGGGCAAGACAGGAGGAGTTTCTATGGCAACGCTGGCTTTTTCAGGAGAGCTAAGATCGGTTGACAGAAAAGCCTGGTGAGTAATGTCTGGAACTTATGTTGCCTAAACGGTTGAGTTTCCAGTTTAAACTAAAACGGGTGATGAAAATCCAAATTTGAAAAGAAAAAAGGTAAAATCAGTTATTGGAACAGAAAAAAAACCACAGAAAATACACTACCCCTCCCCCCCTCATCACACACACACACACACACACACACACACACACACACACACACACACACACACACACACACACACACACACACACACACGAGTTAGTTTGTATTTTACTGTTCAGTCAAAAGTACGGTGTGTCAGTAACGTTTGAATTAATTTTCTTCACGAACAAACCCTAACACTCTAACCAAAATTCACCATAACCTTAAAGGTGACGCTTCATGCTGTTTTCGACTTTTCACGGACAATTGACTACATCAACATTGACAGCCGCGTGTTAGTTTTCACATGAGCTGCACTTTGGGGAGTAGGAAAGAAAATAGCGGAGTGGAATCAGCCCAAGTCTCCGAGGTGTCATGGCGTCCCTTTTGTTTACACGCAAATCCAGCAGGTCTTGTCCTCAAATGCATACGACGCATATTTATCGAAATTTTATCGAATCGAATGTTTTGAGGGGGGGGGGGGGGAGAGAGAGAGAGAGAGAGTTGACCAAAAGATATCTGCTGATGTTTAAAAGGTATACTAACAAAGTTTCCACGACAGCAAGATAAGACACGAAATACTTGATTATCCCAGACATGAAATTTGACTTGCAGTCCAACGAAATGGTTATGTTTCGATCAAAGAAAATGTAATAGAAAAAAGGAGATCATTATGATATGGAGTTTTTTTTTTTTTTCATGTGTTTGGCCTCATAACAGAAACTCAACACATGTGTTCTGATTTCGGTCGAAAAACTACGAGACTTAATAAGCATTTCTTCGGTCGAAATCAACACACACGTGCATTTATTTTCCGTAACTGATCGAGCCAAACCCATGGTGAAAAATATGCACAACTTGACATCATCACTGTGACATGCGCACTAGGCAAAATAGATCTACACACATTTGTGTCAGTGAGTGGCTGACACATGCACGATATGTCCAGTGCATGCTGGCTTCCTCCCAGCAGATAACTGCATTCAAAAACAGCACACGAGTTGATCATCGCACCCGATGGCTGCTGCATGCTGGGAAGTGTCAAATTAACCAAGATGAATGTAGTCAACTGTGACAAAAGCAAAACATGCAGGCTCGAGCAGTTACTGAATCGCTAAGCTCATGGGGAGTCAGGCAGTTGTAGGGTATTTCTCTGTGTGTGTGTGTGTGTGTGTGTGTGTGTGTGTGTGTGTGTGTGTGTGTGTGTGTGTGTGTGTGTGCCTGCCGGTATGTGTGTGTGAGAGAGAGAGAGAGAGAGAGAGAGAGAGAGAGAGAGAGAGAGAGCCAGCCGGAGAGAGAGAGAGAGAGAGAGAGAGAGACACACACACACACACACACACACACACACACACACACACACACACACACACACACACACACACACACACACACACACACACACACACACACACACACACACACACACACACACACACGCAAACACAAGTACAGAGACACTGAGACAAAGAATAAGTGCATAATCATGTTTGAGTAAGGAGATGATTGATGACGATAATGATGATGAGTATGATCGGTCAGCAATGAAGATGATGAAAATGTAAGCCCATACTCAAATATTTTTTTAGTTGTTCTTAAATGCAGCAGCGACTCATGTACGCAATATACGGCAAAGCAGGGTTTCAGAGAAAAGAATGAAAAAAAGCAAAAACACATTAAAAATCAAGAAAACTTCTAGTGGAGGGCAGCTCACGCAAATGATATGTCCACAGACGGACTGAGAGAGAACATTCCTGAAACTGGCATTTACCCTTCTCAAAAACAACAACAACAACAATGTCTCCAATTTAATCGTAGCCTGTGAAAATGATCTCTCGTCCCTGCTGGTGCGCGTTGAAATGCTCGAGTGTCTTGCAGGCTATCAATTAGCCATTACTCTCCGGTTTGTCTCTCAGTTTCAGTTGAAGGCGTGGCTAGCATGCTATCAGCCAAAATTCAATCTCAATAGACGCCTAAATACTTCTGTAGATGAGAACGTGAGCAAACAAGTAGCCGGGGAAAACAAACCAGCGAACAAAACCTTGATGTGTGAGAGACAGGTGACACTCGACGGGGTCAGTAACTGTGGTGTACGGCGTATGATCAAGCTTACAGAGAGACAGAGCGAGAGAAAATGAGAGAGAGAGAGAGAGAGATGGGGGGGGGGGGGGAGTTCTGCACATTGAATTTAATTTAATGAGCCCTACGTATGTACTCTTTGCTAATAACCCAGTAACCTATGCTGAAACATCTGACGCCCCCTCCCCCCCCCCCCCCCACACACACACAGAGGCAGAAAGACAGGAATGGAGGCTTCACAAGTGATACAACACATTTATGGACACAATGTTTAATTCCAGTGTACTTTCAGTTCAGACTGCTAGTATTTACGACTTGTGCCGACTGATCCTCAAGAACACCCCCGGCCCAGACGGAAAAAGAAACTGTTCAAGTTGCAGCACACCTGCGGTACAAACCTACTCCGGCAACCTGTTTCAGCCATTACAAAGAAAGAACACAAACAAACTGCACCTATTGCTAGAACCTCAGCCTCCGCATGTATAACTTCATACCAACATGAAGTCGTCGGCTGCGCGTCGACAGAACTGCTTCTTTCTTTCTTTCTTTCTTTCTTTCCGGCTTTCTTTCTTTCCTTCCTTCCTTCTTCTTTTTTCCCTTCCCTGTTTCTTTCTTTCCTTCATTTTTTTCCATCCTTCTTTCCTTCTTTCATTTGTTTCAGTTCCTTTTTTGTCATAGCAACAAGACATCGCATTGTATGAAGCCATGCAAGCAAGAAAACATGAAAACGACATAGTACTACAAAACACAATTAAAAACAAGAGAATTGTGGGCAAAGATAAGTTTTGAAAAGTATGAATAACGCCGACGGTACCTACCTACAGCAATGATAATAAAACCCGCGTTGAACGGCCGAACATATCGCCGGGCTAACATTATACGATTTCTTCTTTTGTTCATTTTTTTAAAACTGTTCAGTTCATAAAACGTTTTTGAAACAAGAAAACACCGATGAATCACGGTTTTAAATATAAGATCTGCACTCCCACTTCTACAGAATTTCACCTTCGCGCAGTCAGTGGATTTATCAAGACGCGACGCAGTAAACTCCGGCCGACAGTAAAAGAAAGAGACGTGAACAACAAAGAGTAAGCAACACGTTACCTGAGCGAGTGCTGACGCCGAAAACGAGCCCCCAGAACAAATCATTGTCTCTCATCTTCCACAAATTAGCCACGGTGGCCTTGCTATGCAACACACATGTTGGCAAGCGTAATACAACGTGTCTCCATCACGCTGGTACGTGGACATTTCGTGTAGTATCTACATCACTTTTCGTCCCGCTGGCGGAATAGAAAAGCATCTCGGAGAATTGCCACTATGCAGCAGATAACACAGACTAGACCCGAAGCGTTGTGTGGGAAGTGATAGGAGATTCCCTCACGTCAGGTTGTGTAAGGCTCCAGACCAAGAGATGGTTGCGAAGCTCTCAGCCAAGTTTCCTTCACACAGGCTGGAGTCTTCACTCCTTCAGGCCCTCGGGGCTGACCACCGTGAAGAGACCAATTCCAAGTTGTGCGCCACACTTCACGCCTCTGGATCGGATACATGTGTGAAATTGTGAACCCCACTTCCTCATTTCGATGTCGTGACGTACACTACCGGTCTATGTAGAAGGCCGATCCAGTCGGTGCTGAATTCGCTCGCTTCTGTTTTTTTGACATTTTCGCTGAGTTCACAGAGCCCGTCCGGCTGAGAGTCAGAGGGCTCTTCCTGTATTATTTTAGTCTGTACCGGTGTGTGTGTGTGCAGGTGTGCGTGCGTGTGTGTGTGGTGTGTGTGTGTGTGTGTGTGTGTGTGTGTGTGTGAAACTATGTCGAGTTGCTCTGATTTACTGAAGTGTCTCCTGCTTCATTTACAACTAAAAGTAATGTTACCATGCATTTCATACTGTTTGCTAAACAATCAGCCTACGATCAGCATGTCCGTCTAACACGTTGAACCTTAATATAAATTGGATTTATCAATGGTAGACTGAGCCACTTTGACTGATTCATTCTGATCTGATTGTTGTGTGCCTTGTGCTGCTTGTTCAGTAATGAACACCTCCTATTACCAGTCTCTCTAAACCCCGGTGAGCAAAAGCTTGACAGCTTGTAACAGATTCAGTTGTGCATCGGGGACTTCTGAATTGCCGTTTTCTGTAAACCAGTCCTTTCGGAGAAAACAGTGCAAAAGACACCAAAAAAAAAAAAAAAACCCTCGCCCACGCTATAAACGAGAGAGAGAGAGAGAGAGAGAGGGGCAGAGATGAGGGGGGGGGGGGGTCCAGGAGAGTTATGTGCAGCTATATTCGCTTATTCGCTCCCTCGATCAACACCTGACAAGCGCATCAGTTAGTGAACGCTTTCCGTCACATATCTGTTTCAGCTGCAAGCTGTTTATCATTCCTTCCCCTAAGTTCTGAATGTAAACAAAGAAATGCGCAGTCTTCCTCTAAATCTGGCACCAGCTGCTGAATAATGAAGTGAAAAAGGCATCGTCCTGATTAGCTTAAACAGACTTTTTTTTTCCAAACAGTATTTCTTGAAGGCCCGTTCTTAACATTGGTTTATGATGGTTCAGAGCTGATTTGGTCAGTAGTGTCCAGTATCACACCATTTACACACCTGCACATTGACAGCATCTCAAAGGCAGAAGGGTACACAATGACGCGCAAAGACTGAGCGAGATTACGGCCCGGGTTATGTGGAGTGTGAAGGGTGGCAGTACAAAGCTAGAAAAATATTGACAGCATTTGCACTTAATGGGGGAGCCGGGATGGCCGAATGGTAGAGCGTTGGACTTCTAATACTCGGGTCGTGAGTTCGTATCCCGGCTGGAGCCAAATATTTGTGCTGGCTTTTTCATCGTTGCCCCGTTTTTGAAATCACCCGTATGTGGTGGAAAAGGACGTTAAACCCCCAAACACCCTCCCCCCCCCCCCTTGCACTTAATGACCCTTCGAGGAACTCACACATGCAATAGTACCTACATCTGCTTCAAACTTCTTTTTTTTTGGGGGGGGGAGGGGGATTCTTGTTTTGTTTTAGTACACTTGTGGAATACATGCGCAGTCAACAAAAGAGTGATGAGAGGAGAATTCTTGCTAATTCTGCTCTCTTTTTTTCTTTTTTTTAAATATTTATTTTTACGGGTTTTCAAATGTCTTTGCATGTATGTCATACGAGCACTTTGATTTCTTTTTCAGGTACGCTGTACAAATACTAAGGACGACTTGGCTTGTGAGTGTGTACCCCAAACCTGGGTCGGTACGACCTTACTCAACGGGAATACGTAGATGCCTACCAAAAAAAAAAAAAAATAATAATAATAAAAATCTGTTATAATAAGCAGACAAGTGATATTTGTCTTGATCCAACTGTTGATATTAGCTGACGACTCTCTGTCTACCCGACTGTCTGCTCGAACGCTCTTGGATGCATCTTTAGGAATTTGCTCCATTCTGATAACGTAAATCACCGACAGAATGGGCGCCAAGCCGACCGGATGAGCTAAGGTGCCTTTGCACGTCTCAGTATGAAATTAGAATCGGATTCAGCTTAACTCCTTTCAGCCCAGCGCTCCAGGTTTTGGGACGCTCTGCCACTAGAGAACATTCTCGCAGTCGGACATCCGGGTAAGTATCACGTAAGTTATGTTGACAACCTGCGTCCCCCTCAAATCCGCCCCCCCCCCATCCCCCTCTCCCACCACTAACCCAAATGACGGACTGGTCGGTCAGCCAGTCTTTGACATAAACATATGGTATGCTGACGCCAGTCCGACTGAGAATCTGTAGACATATATAATTATGTCTTTGAAACTACTCATTTTCTGGGGGAGCCGGGGTGGCCGAATGGTAGAGCGTTGGACTTCTAATGCTCGGGTCGTGAGTTCGAGTCCCGGCTGGGGCCAAATATTTGTGCTGGCTTTTTCATCGTTGTCCCGTCTTTGATATCACCCGTATGTGGTGGAAAAGGACGTTAAACCCCCAAACACCCACCCACCCACCCTACTCATTTTCTGGTTGTAGAAAATCAGCTTTTTTGTATAGCGAGATGGAGTAATGTGTTTGGTGGCACTGATTCTCGCAGACAGTGTTCTTGGCGTGGAATTGCCGTAAGAACAGAGTCACTGAGTCTTCTCACTTAGACTGTTAAAGGTCTGCAATCTCAGCAAAAAGCCGGAAACATTGTGTTTCACAAACCTGAGACTCCTTCGACTGTGCATAATCCAGGCAACTCTGTCACAGTTGCAGAGTTTTCAGCGCTTAGGGGACCCTAATAAAACCAGAGCACGAGTTTGCCGTGACATTATTTGGCTTTTGGTCAGTGAGCGAGACACATCCCTACAGTGTCTAGCGGATGTTGAGTGCTGCACGATTTTTCTCTCTCAGTGTCAAAACGCAAACTGAGCTGTGAAATCAGGCTGCTCTTGGCTTTTATTGGGGTTTCAGGGACGCTGAAAACTCTGCAGCTGTGACAGAGTTGACTGTGCTTGCACGGTCGACTTTGTAAATTTTGTTCACACTTCGGAAAGCTTTTTGTTGGGAGCTTAGATCTTTAATGTTATACTTCCATTTCACGCATTCTGCTGCGTGTACCTGTAGAAAGGGAGCTGCCGAACGAAACCAGTTAGTCTACGGCCGGTTGCGTGGATTGCACAACCAATTAACCACCGCCTGCATGGGCCATAGTAGGCTGTTCTGGGACAGCTTTGCACGTGCTTACCGGTGTGAGCTAATTTTCCGCCAGAGGAAAATGAGGTAACAACTGGTATGGTGCTGTTAGTTCATCGTGTCTGGCTCATAGAGAGTTTGTAGGTGTTGGGGTTGGAGCTAATTACCAGCAAGTGGATAATTCTTCAGTCGGTGGGATGGACTGCGTGAAGGTTCATCCACACACACACACACACACACACACACACACACACACACACACACACACACACACACGGGTGGGTGGGTGGGTGTTTGGGAGTTTAACGTCCTTTTCCACCACATAAGGGTGATATCAAAGACGGGGCAACGAGAAAAAAGGCCAGCACAAATATTTGGCCCCAGCCGGCGGGATTCGAACTCACGACCCGAGCATTGAGAGTCCAACGCTCTACCATTCGGCCACCCTGGCTCCCCACACACACACACACACACACACAGCACACAGGTAACCTACAAACACATAAAACTGAGAAGAAGAAAAAAAAAAACAGGTAAGAAGAGAGAGAGAGACAGACAGACAGACAGACAGAGAGGGGAACAATACAATACACCGAGAGGCTGACAGCGATGGGATTTTCCTGAGTATGGGAATTACTAGTCTCCATGCCATCAGCACAGAGAGAGAGAGAGAGAGAGAGAGAGAGAGGTGGGTAGGTGTTTTAGGGTTGAACGTCTTTTTCCACTAAATGTGGGTGATATCAAAGACGGGGAAACGAGAAAAAGGACAGCACATTTTTTTTTTTTTTTTTTTTACCCCAGTCGAAATTCGAACTCACGACCCGAGCACAGGGACCGGAAGGGCAATAACTTTGTATCCTCGATAGCGCACGTGCTGGATCCGATATAAATGTGAAATACTACAAGGAGGGACATTCACTTGGCCCAAAAACAGAAAATCGCCAACAGCGATTACGTGAAAAATGTATGAATTTTGCCAGCAAGCTATCCCGGCTCCCCGAGAGAGAGAGAGAGAGAGAGAGAGAGAGAGAGAGAGAGATGACTGACCGCTTTGAAGCTTTTACGTGCCGTTGCTATTCTACAGACTAATCTATACATTAGCAAACTGAAATGCCAGCTCGTAGAAAAAGATCGTGCAGACAAATTAAAGTAAGCGCCAATCCCTTCTCTCTCCCTTCCCTTCTTGTACGGGGAGCCGGGGTGGTCGAATGGTAGAGCGTTGGACTTCTAATGCTCGGGTCGTGAGTTCGATCCCGGCTGGGGCCAAATATTTGTGCTGGCTTTCTCATCGTTGCCCCGTCTTTGATATCACCCTATGTGGTGGAAAAGGACGTTAAACCCCCAAACACCCACCCCACCCCTTCTCGTGTTCTTGGGAAAATCCTTTAATTCAGTAGCAGTAACATCGGAAAACTGCCGCCGTCTTGGCTAACCACCGTAAAGGTGAAATACACCTAAGACAGGCAGACAGGTAGCGCTTGGTCAATCCCCACGCGGGTCACTTGGTGCAACGGGTGCTTTCCACGTGTGAGTAGGAATTGTTCTGTCAGGCGTGGATGGCGACCCTCCATACACACTGGCAGATTCACCAGATGTCTACGAGCATGGTCTCTTGCCAAGAAGAGAGAAACGGTTGAGCTCTCTCTGTTGATGTTCCTGCAGCTGCTCTAGGACTACTGAGGTAGGGTGTAGCGGGAGTTGGGTTAATGTCCTGTGTGTGAGTAAATGCGCGTGATTCACTTGAGCGTGCGTCTTGAGTTCAACTGACTAGCCGTACTTTCAGCCAAGCAGCTGGGTCAAGCATCTGTATACAATTGTTATTATTATCCTACGCCTTCTTGTCCTTAAGATCTACACTAAGTCGTTTGGATAAAGATCATTTCAGTACCAAGCCCTTGTAATTTGGAATTCTCTTGCCCAGTGCATTCATATTGAAACTAATTTGCTTGATTTCAAAGCCAAGCTGAAAACCTTCTTGTTCAGACTGTCCTACGACTAGATTCACCACAGATTTTGACCCATTCTGAGCCCTGTTGCGGGTGGAAGGGCAGCTAGGTGTGTGTGTGTGTGTGTGTGTGTGTGTGTGTGTGTGTGTGTGTGTGTGTGTGTGTGTGTGTGATGTTAGTATGTGTTGCAGACTCTTATTAGTTTTTACGGTAATTGTGAAGCGCCGCCTTGAGCTCACCTTGTGGGGATACTGCGCTATATAGTGGAGGATGAGGATGAGGATGATGTTGCGCGCCTGCAGGATATTGCTTTAACCTCACTGACGACCGGCAGTTTTGGCATCTGACTATGAGAAGGAATTCAGAAATGAAGCTGAACACACGAGCAAAAATAAACAAGGAAAAGCAACGGTGACAAGAGTGTTTGGCTGGTGAATCTGCATCAGATATTTGTTTTTCTTTACAAAGTTACACTATGTCGTCGCTCTGAGTTAAAAGCGATTGTCTCCAATGAACTACAAAACAAGAAGACTGAGTAACTTTTCATCAACGAAATCTGCTCAGATTCAACTGAGTCGCTAGTTTCAGTTCGAGTTCCAGTAAAACTTTATTATCTGTGTAGCAGAGATTCCTTGTGACCGCCATGCACAAAGAAACTAAAGAGGAGAAAAGCAATTTGACAGGGGATTTGGTCTAGTGGTTAAGGCATCCGACTTCGGATCCTGAGCTGCCTGGTTCGAGTCCCCGGTGGGCAGGAATATGGTTGGATTTTTTCATACCATATCGAGTCAAATCCATGTGCAGACTCGTTTGCGGTGCCTGTCTCGCCTTCGTGTACACACGCACGCACAAATATCAAATGTGCACGCTAAAAATCCCACGTTCATCTTTCGAAGAAGAGTAGACTGTGGCCGGTGGCGTGGTAAAACAGAAATACTGTCGCACGCACCAGAGTGAATAGCAGGGTGGAGGTTTGCACACAAAGTAGCGCCTAGCGGCAGCAGGCTTTCCCTGCTTCGTCCTTCAGCCTTGCGGCGCCTAGAGCATCTCATTAGAGATGGATACGTGCGCCGAGGAGAAGTCTACCATACCATACCATACCAATTAAATGTTAGCAAGCACTGAAGCAAAATAAAAGAAAAGATCACACGCTTATCTCTTGCAGTTCCTTCAACCTGTTATTCTCTGACATCATGCCACAAGACTCCATGTTCAATCCGCAGGGGCTAGACAAGCTGACAAATTCGTGGATCCCAGAAATTTATCACGTGGCTGGAAAAGATCCCTATGGACAACCAGACCGAGATGTCAGGAGACGGGCAGGTCCCAAAGAGATGAACACGAGGCCATACAGTCAAGAGACAGGACTGTACAATCCTTGACCCTTGACCTGCACGCGGAGGGGACTTGCGGCTTTTGTAATTTGAACTATGTCAGGGTCAAGAGAGCATCGACTTTTTTTCTCCAAATTTCACTGATGGATAGGCATACACTTAGCTGATATTTCCTCTGCGGAACTCAGTCTGTTTTTCGATCTTACGTCATATTTCATTATAGCATTAGGTCTGTATACTCTGGACCCCGTGGGATAACGGGTTATGTGTACTGTCGATACGCCGGGCATGCGTTACGTGTGTGCCCCCCCCCCCCCTCTCTCTCTCTCTGCCACACGGGCTCGCCTTCACACGGCGGGACTGATTTCGGTAAGCTTGCCCACCCCTTTTGCTCTTTCTTTACTCTTACCCTTTCTGCCTCCATCGGTCCATTCACGTGTCTTTTGCTCTCTTAAAATGTCCTACGAGGGTAGGTCAGTAAGTGGGCGTCTGCTGATCCTTGGTCCAGTGAGACATCTGAGGGTTTGTGAAGGCCGATTTCACTGGATTCCCCCCCCCCCCACCTGGTGTTCACCCTGGCGGGCTTTGTCGCAGCGCCCTACTGGTGCTGCTGGACGCCTGTCAAGTTGAGGACCTTCACAACACACCCCTCTCAGGTGCGTTGTTTTCCCAAACCGCCTCACGGCGGGTAGGTTCCATGTTGAGGTGGTCTTTTCTCCAACTGCATCCCAGGCATGTTGTCTTCATTGGTAACTAAGGAATTTTCCTTTCTATCTCACTCGGTCTATCCCTCACCAGCCCATTCGCCTGTCTCTTTCTCTTTGAAACCTCCCGAATTTAGCCGCTCTGTCCTTCCTCTCATTTCTCATCTGATTTCTAAGTTCGGCCCTGTCATCTATATTTCTTCTTTTTAAGCCCATCAATCACGCCTGCACTACCAGTAGCTAGGAATAAGTAATGTTGGGCATATGCTGCGAACTGGTTTATTGCGCCTAGGAGATGATAAGTTGCAATATTTGCTGTATATGCGCTTAGTATTTATCTTTGTTTTACCTAGTTGTAATTGTCATTTTTTTTCTACACTTTTTTGTAATCGGGAGTTCGAGAAATTGCATGAAGGTGCAGCGTCTCCTGCATGTCGTAGGTTTATATTACCCCGTAGACCAGTTTGTATCCTTTGTCCAACGTTATATTTTTGTTTTCTTGTTGTTGTTGTTTTTTTTTTTCATGTAGTGCAGGCACACTCAGCCGCGAATTAGTCTTTGTGGCTTGCGCGGCTTTAAGCCCTAAAAACTCACTCACTTACTCACTCTCCCTCTCTCTCTGAAAGTCGGAAACATAATTTAATATGAGAGGGGAATCCCAGGACAACAGTGGCTGTCAAACGCCGGTATGGTTCACGTGCTGTACAAATATGAATGATAGTTAAATATTCTTCCGGACAGGACAGTCTCTGCTTCTTGTGAGTAATTTCATTATAATTAATTAGATGGCAGGTCACTGTTTTTAGGTGTGAGTGTGCGAGCATGTAAATAGGTGGAGTGGGTGTGTAACTGTGTATGGCCATATGAGTGAATGTTTGACATGTGTTTATGAGACCACAAAGCAATGTTCCACATTTGGAAATTCAATAAATTTCTTTTCTTATCTTATCTTCTTATCTTATAAAGAGGTTTACGACGACTCATAAATGTTCACATCCTTCACGCCTAGTGGGTGACTAAACTGGATTAAACAATCATCAAATGTCTTCGATCATTGCATGCAACTGCGTGAACAGTCCCTCTCTTAAGTTAAACAAAAGCAGAGATTTTTTGTTGTTGCAGGGAATGTTAAATGTCCACACTGTTTTCCTGTCTCGGAGAGATTTCGATATTTTCGTATATTTAGCAAACAATCAGCTGTTTCACAAATACACATGCAAAATGTCAGGAAAGATTTTTACCAACTGTCAGCTTACAAGTCGTGACGATCAGTGATGTTTGGTAAAAAAAAAAAAAAAAACCTACAGCCGGCTATTTACATTATGAAGGTTTCAAATATAGGATAGGAGGTAATGTGGATATCTGACTGATCTGGAAGGTGCCTTGTCTGACTGCTTGTTTTCATCCCTACCCTACCCTCCCACCCCCCACCCCACCCCACCCCACCCCTCTCTCCCTCTCCCTTTCAGTGTGTGTGTGTGTGTGTGTGTGTGTGTGTGTGTGTGTGTGTGTGTGTGTTGAAAGATTAAAGAGCACATCACCCACTGCGGTCTCGCTCTGCCGTGCTCAGAGAGAGAGAGAGAGGGGGGGGGGGTGTTTGCATGCGACCTGTCTAATGCGGCTGATATATTTCAACAGGATTCGTCTGATGCAAGGCCATTGAGTAAAACTAATACTAATATTATTGATAATAACTGTGTATACAATGACAGTGACAATCCTTTCCTTTTTTACGGTGAAGATGTTGGCCAAGAGGCCAGTCTGCAACCCTGCCGTTGCCGGCTAGACTATGTACAGTGCTAAAGTGAAAGCGCACACACACACACACACACACACACACACACACACACACACACACACACACACACACACACACACGCACGCACGCACGCACGCACGCACGCACGCACGCACGCACACTGAGACCAGGGAACAGGAAGGAAGCCCAAAGACTGACTGAGGGTTTTCCTACAGAGGCTGGGTGGCCCCAGCGACAGGTGCCACTGAACAGGTTCAGGTATTTCTAGACGCGTGTGTCAGACACTGCATGCATGACGTGACATCGCGGGCCTGATTCTGTAAGAGCCGCCTGTTGGCGCTGGCTGGCAGGTACAAAAACTAAACTGCTCCTGAAATATACGGTATCGCAGACAACACAGAAAACGTTTGCAAAAGAGCGGATGAGAGAGCAAGAGACAGCCTTACTACGGTCGTCACTATTTTGCCCTGTTGTTTGGATGGCAAGCCTCCACCCTAGGATGAAGTGCGTGGTGAAAGATGTCTGGCAAGATCTGAGCTGGAAATTAAGACACTCATTCAACAGAAAACTGAACTTCTGCAGTGGGAACTCATGGAAAAACTGACGTATGGTTTGGCCAAAGGTGCGCTCTACTAACAAAGGAAGGGGGATAGAGGGTGTGTGTGTAGGTTGGTGCATGTGAGGGGGGCGGGGGGATGTGTGTGTGTGTGGGGGGGGGGTGGTCTAGGAGAATTTTTTTTAAAGCCGGAGGCCGGAACGTTAGGGGGGCGGTAGGGGGGGGGGGGAGGGGGTAGGTAACGTGGGATGTTTGCCAAATGAGCTGAATCCGTCTACCTTCGTCGCTCTGTGTGTGTGTGTGTGTGTGTGTGTGTGTGTGTGAGAGAGAGAGAGAGAGAGAGAGAGTGCAATCTTTCTAAGCTGGTGTCAGTCCCCGGAGAACTTGATCTGAATCATCATCTTCTTCTTTTTTCTCCTTGTTTAAAACGGCTGGCGACAGAAGTTGCTCATTACTCATCCGGACAGGAGGGTAATAGGACTAATTAAACTACTGCCAACCACACAGTATTCCCCTGACTGATTTCGTTTCGCCAGTCCGGCGTTAGTGCTCGAAATCTACTTGTGCAAAAACGTCTGGGTGAAAAATGTAGTTCTGTTGAATCGAACTCACGACCCGAGCATTAGAAGTCCAACGCTCTACCATTCGACCACCCCAGCTCCCCTATCGAAGGGAGGCGTTCAGTCTAAACTTTCCTGCTCTGTAAATACGACCAATGTATTTTCCACAGCGAAGCCTTTCGGAAGGGTTTCGTCCATTGCAAATTGTTTTAATATTGTCCGTAGTGCGCCCCCCCCCCTCCCCCACACACACACCCTCCCGCTGTTACCCCCACCGCGGCCATCATCCTTACCCTTCCACTGAGCCTCTCTATTTCACTGAAAAAGACACTCGCTGACCTAAATCTCTTGGGGCCATATTAAGCACGTGCTGCTTGTAAATCAAGATGAATGTCACGACTACATACATGGTTTTCAGCTCCATATTTAAAGTTTCAGCACTATCTGACGTTTCTTATCGAGGCTCTGTTCCATCGACGAGATAAGCCTGCCCCAGCACCATTTATTGGGGCGGTCGGTGGTCTAGTGGTTACCAATACGAGAGGTCAGGTTCGAGTCCCTGTCGGGGCGAAGAATTTTTCCTTCTCGTGTGTGACACCGTTCATTCGACCCTCTGCTTTGGAAATGTTCAGCCCACAAAATTCAAAATCAAATGCAATTCTAAAATTCCGAAACTTAAATTGCTGAGCTGGCCCTTCGCACCACGTGATTGTAATGTGTTCATGTCCAGTGTGTAAGAGAATGCGTGTGCTTCACGTGAGCGTGCGTGTTGGGATTAGCTCACGGCGCTTTGAGCCAAATATTTAGGATAAAGCGCCTATATTAATGAGCGTACGAAGCTGCATCGACGAGGGACGCCTTCGATGTACGCTTGAAGTGCCCCGGGTCAACGCAGCTTCAGGCTAGAAGAGCCCCGGGGAGTTTATCCGGCATGTTACACCGGCAAAATACGCATCGCAGTTCTGCGGCGGAGTTTGCGGGCGAGGTAAAGGTGCAGTAGGAACACGGCACGTGAACTCCGTGCTCGTGCGTTTGATGCTAGAACATAAACACTGCTGAGTGGCGGCAGACAAAAGTGACGAATAGAGGAGCTGAGAATAGGTTATTGTGCCGTGTATTTTCAGCTCAATGTAATACAGTGTGTGTGTGTGTGTGTGTGTGTGTGTGTGTGTGTGTGTGTGTTTTGTGGGAATCAAGAAAAGTGGGTTTGCCGTACCTGGCACATAAACCGCTTCAAAAGGTCATATTATTATCACGCATGATTCTCTTGAAAGCAACAGACCTTAGTGACGATAAAACTGAAGGAAGAGGCAGAAAGAAAGACAGAGCGAGCCAAAGCGAGACTCGAGAAATTTTTTTGACTTGTGTGTGTGTGTGTGTGTGTGTGTGTGTGTGTGTGTGTGTGTGTATTTCTTTGCCATTCAGTTACATTATGTGTACCTGAGATCCCTGGGAACCCCACAGGTGCGGCACTATCTGAGAGCGCGCCAATGCACGGATAATTAAAAACAATCATACTGAGAAGAGACAAATACATGAAACTGCGTCATTCATCCGTACAAGCATCCGGTACAGGAGATCAGGCGGGAAAGTTAATGTTCATGTTCTGTTAATAGATTCACCAAACAGGAAATGTGCCATAAGAGAAAATTAATCGTTTCGAATAGGTACGCCTTAAACAACAAAACACTTTACTCCCTTGCAACACGTATAGAGAATAGGTGCAGACTTGTGTTTAGGAGAGACTAAACAAACAGGTTTTATGTCGGTCGTAAGTCGCCGGTGTTCTGTATTTTGTTGTTGTTTTTGTTTATTTGGCTGGTTGGTTGCTTTGTTGGTTGGTTTTTGTTGTTGTTGTCGTTGTTGCTGTTTTGTTTGTTTGTTTCTTCTCGGTAACTTGGGCAGTAGATATTGACAATGTTGAATACCTGGTTACTCTGCAAACATGGGAAAAGCACGATCTTCAGTGTGTGTGTGTGTGTGTGTGTGTGTGTGTGTGTGTGTGTGTGTGTGTGTGTGTGTGTGTGTGTGTGTGTGTGTGTGTGAGAGAGAGAGAGAGAGAGAGAGAGAGAGAGAGAGAGAGTAACGATCTGTATATATGATGATATAATACCAGGTGCAAACACATCAGACCAAAATCGGACCCGTTTTTGTTCAGTTTCTTGGGTGAGTTGTTCAGAAGCCAGACGCCATACAGACGCAACACAAATTACAAGTGACAGACGTACATATCTTTCGCGAAAAGATCAGCCTGGTGTTGCATGAACGATAACCACACAAGAACACAACAACAGCACCCACAAACAACAACTAGGAAAAATAATTACTGATTATGACTACAACATTATTTTCATACAAAAACACCCTTGTCCTACGTACGACACACAGAAACGCATAGCGCCACCACTACCACCACCACCAAGGAAAAATAGTTAATGATTAAAAAAAATTGTAATTCCTGACTTAATCACCGTCAACATGCTCCATATGTTCGGAGATAACAAACAAACAAACAAACAAACACCCAGCACAAAAAGTAATCACCGATGACAAGAACTGTAATTCCGGGCTTATCATGAACATACTCCATGCAAATGGTGAAGAAAAGTCGTTTAATGAAGCTGTATACACACTGGATACTTTTTCTAAGAAGTCAGGTTTCAGGGTGAATAATGATAAAACGCATATAGTTTGGATCGGGAGCAGGAGGAACTGTCAAATGAGGTTTTATGAGGGACCCAAAATGTTCATAAGATACCAGCATTTTCAAAGCACTTGGTATTCCAAACAGTGTGACTGTCTATCGACATACTTTCAAAGATAACAAAACTCAAACACTCAGCAATAAAAACGTTAAAAACTTGTAATTCCTGACTTACCATCAACATACTCCATACTTTCAAAGATCCACTGCCACGCGTTAGCGCCACCCCAACACCTGCATTGTTGGGCAGCATGGTTGGCTAACAGGTGCACAACGTCTGCAGGTAGACAAATGTTCTCTGAACAGTCTAAGTCTCAGTTCACTTCACCTTTCGTAACCTCACTGTGGTGAGCAGAAAACATCAGAACGCAGCTGTTTAGCGTAGTTGATTAATATAGGTATACAATCTTGCAGGCAGACAAATCTTTTTCTCAACAATCTCAGGTCATGCATTTCACCGTTTATGAATTCTCTTGGTGTGCGGGAAACGTCAGAACACGACTGACCAGCATAGTTGGTTCACAGCTACAACTTTGTAGGCAGACAAGTCTTTTCTCAACACTCTCAGTTCACTGCGCCCTTATGAATTTTCTTTGTGTGCGGAGAAAACATCAGAAGGCAGCTTCTCCGATTCGTGTTGGCAAGAAGTGAAGAATGCAATTGAAACCCATCGCCACAAGACGCAATGCGCACTGAGGACCAGAAAGGAGGAGAAAAGTCCCAATCGGCTTTTGTCTCTGCAGTTTTTGCGATTTATCTTTTCCAGGTTGGCTGGCGATGAAGAAGGTGACTACGCCTACATTGTCAGGACACACGATCGATTTTTCAACAAAGAAACACAAACCGCTCTCACCAGCAAGGTGTACAGAAACAGGCAGTGTGTGCACGCTGATGATGATGACACGCACACACACACGCATCCACACTTGCCGGCTACTTAACGAGGTGTCCGCCAGCGATCTAATAATTAAGGACAAGCAAGTGTCAAAGCTTCGTGACCATCGTATCCTCAGTGACGCAAAATCACGCTCAAATTAGCTTTTTCTGGTACGTCCAGAAATTAAGTGGCTGTAGGGAAACGCAGCAGTGACCTGTAGGTAAACGCAAAAATATCAGTATGTAGCCAGACGAATGTAAATTCAGAAGGCAGCCAGTAAGGAACAGATCCGTCGTTTGTCCTGTCAGCGACGTGACAGAAGGGTTTGTGGGTGTTCAGGGAGATCTCACTTCGTCTGTCTCGCCGCTGGGTAGGGTGTGAGTTGCCGTGCTTGTGATACGATTACACACAATCCTCCCATGCGCTAACTGGCGCTCTTGCTGTGTGAAGATCGACGCAGTATCAAATCAGTCTACGACAGTAAACAAACCGACAGCGTAACCGGTTCACCAGTGGCATCACTAAAAAAAAATAAATCTATGTCTGCATGGATTTAAATTTGGCTTAGTGGGAGTGTTGCACTTTGATTATACTCGTGTTTGCTGCAGTAAGAGCCCTCAAGGAATCGTTAACCTTGCCTGATTTTCGTACACAGGGCAAAAACCGCAAAATAGCGGCCACACAAAAAAGTGGGATACTCGGGCGCGGTACGAAACGTCCTATAACAAAAATTAAACAAACTCGTAGCATTCATCAGTGGCTACTGAACATTATCCAACTGAGCTTTCGATGTCAATTTAAAACTGCTACATACAATTCAAAATTGTATTCGGCAAAGATTCGAGATTTTAAAAGATTATTTCCTTTGATCCCTACTGGGGCATGGAGGACCAATATAAACAAACAAGAAATACAAATGACAAGGGAGCAGCAACAGCGGTTTTAAACTGGAAAAAGGCAAGCTCAGAAATGATCCCCAGTGACTGTGCGCCCAGCGACACCCATTCAACACCAGCAACTACAAGAACATAACCATATCTATACTTTCATACGGAGCATTGGCCTTTCAGCTCATGCTTCAGCCCAAAAGCTCCACCTCAAACCTGAGTCAGCCTGCGTGCTATTTCTAACCTGTGCTGTTCTCCAGAGAGAACGTGAATTTTCGGAATGAACAACAGACTGTTTCTGTTAGAAACAAATTAGGATGACTGCTCATTTAATCTTGAAACAGCCAGGGTCTGTGCCGGTAAGCAACGTCGAGGACCGCTACAGAGCTGCGTGCGAGAAAGAGAGAATATGCAGGGATCGTAATCAGTATTCTCCTGAGACCAGCGGGTGGCTCCTCTGGGGCTGTCCCCCACTACGCAGAAGATTGTCGATGAACCGAAAATTCGTCTGTGTCCGCAGACACCAGTCCCATGGGCACAGATGAGCGAAGAACACTAAACATGAGAGAAGGCGACCTGAGCATCTTATCTTGATCTTGATGCTTAACGTCCCGGCCACACGAGTGACTGGGGAAAGCATCTTTTCTCAACATGACAGCGTGTTTCACAGCTGGTTCCACCCCAAGAAAAAACACAAAATACTTTTTGGCCGGTCAATTGCTGAAGTTGAATCGTAACTATAGTGGCGTGATTTTGTTCCCAGGAGAGAAGGAAATGGCTGGGCATCAAAAACCATATGCACAAAATATGATAAACGTTTGGCGTTTTCGCCAACCCGTTTCTTACACACATACACACAAGAAAACACGACCCGGAAGTAGTTCGTACTATTCGTGCAGACATATCACTTCACAAAGAGTATAAGACTCGAAAAGACATTACTCTACCATGAACTGAGTTTATCATCATTTTTTAGAAAATTGTGTTTTGACTGTTGTCCTGAAGGAGGTGATCATTATCGCGAAACGTCCTTCTGCACTGTGTGTCCTTGCTTTCAAGCGAGGGTTTCTCAGTTTTTCCTTATCTTTTTTTTTTTTGTTTTATGATTGGCTGAACGTTAAAGTCGAGTTCGTGTGCGCACTTCGTCACCACAGAGAACACAGCTTTGATAAAAGAAAAAAAAAATCACTCGTTTAGCGAACGCTGAAATGTCTACATGCCATACATTCCCTGACGAATGACTGAGTGAGGCCCAGATGTAAACGCAGATTCACGAGATGGCTGCATGGCGATGTACTGTTATACTCTTATATACATCGGCAATGGACCAATGGCAACAATGGAAAGGCCAATCGCAGCCTTTTTATGATGCTGTTCGATTCAATGCATGCTCATCAGTCACTTGGCACGGCCGCCTCGCTCCAACCCCTTGATTATACACCTTTTCATAGACAACCTCTGACCTATCGCGAGCAGTATGTTCATGGAAATGACGGGGAAAAAACACTGGGAAGTGCTGTTGTTTGAGTCTTACGGGATGCAGATCACGCACGTGTGTGTGTGTGTGTGTGTGTGTGTGTGTGTGTGTGTGTGTGTGTGTGTGTGTGTGTGTGTGTGTGTGTGTGTGTTGAATGAAAATAAAACATCCCAAAACAAATGAAACAGTTACAATGTGTCTTGAACAGTACATTCGTGTCACTGTGCTTATTTGTTAGACTGTGCGGCCCGTCTGTGGGTTGGCTGGCGATAGTTGCCTGCTTGCTAACTTGCTTAGGTGGTTGGTTGGAGACTCAACGTCCTTTTCCGACAAGTAAAGATGGTATCAAAGACAGGGCAACTATGGAAAGGGCAACACAAAAGTGACCCAACCAGCCGGGAATCGAACTTACGATCCAAGCACTGAGAGTCCTCCAGATCGGTTCAGCTGACTCCGCTGTCCAGTCGCAAGACGATTCCTGCAAACTGTCCTCGTCTACTCGGTCATGCTGGAAATTGTTGTTGACGGAAATACTCATTAATAAAGCTTCTTTGGGGCGATAATCTCTCTCTCTCTCTCTCTCTCTCTCTCTCTCTCTCTCTCTCTCTCTCTCTCTCTGACACAACATACTAGAATCATCTTGGGACCACGTCCGAAACGACACAGTGAACATGATATCTTAATACGGTTAGCGTGCAAAAGCGTGAACGATTCTGACGTCAGTATTTGGTGTAAAGTCTGTACGCCTTGTCAATTTTATTCCATTTCATGAGCCAGCTTGTACCGACTGTACATATACCGGAGCAGGATCGAGTATTCACACTTGCCGACACACGTTTATTGCGCCAGGAACATTATATATTTTGGACAAGATTTCGTGTGTTTCAGAGTTCTGAGTTTCACTGCTTGGTCTGTAATGTGGTATATAAAAGTTTCAGTCGCCATTTTTTTTTAATCAGAAGACACTGTTTTGCTTTCTGTGCATGTGTGTGTGTGTGTGTGTGTGTGTGTGTGTGTGTGTGTGTGTGTGTGTGTGTGTGCGTGCGTGCGTGCGTGCGTGCGTGCATGTGTGCGTGCGTGCGTGCGTGCGTGAGAGACAGACAGAGAGACAGACAGAGAGACAGACAGACAGACAGACAGAGACAGACCGACAGACAGACAGACGGACAGACGGACAGACGGGGGGGGGGGGGGGGGAGAGAGAGAGAGAGAGAGAGGCGCATCACTGCATGAGTGTCGATATGTCGTGAATGTCTAACAATAGACGCCGCGGTCTCTGTTACAAGTGACATTTTCTGGCCGTCTCTGCTGTCGAGTAATCAGTGTATGCAATCTACAGCGCCCTCACTGTCGGTATCATTATGGTTTTTTAATGTCTTTGTTCACTGTATATTTTTTTTCCGCAAAAAAGCCTTCTCGTGATGCGCGACCAAGCTTTTCAAGACTGCAGAGTTTTGCATATACCATTGGTGAGTGAAAGCCCGAAGTGAAACTAAAGTTACTGTCACTGGGGAGCTGGCTGTCGCAGTGAGTTAGAGTTACACTTAAACTTCTTGCCAACGTAGTGTTTACCAAAGTGTTACAAGGGGCAACTCATGTGTTACTAAGTGGGTTTCGTCGTACATGGACAACATACATAATTCACATCCATAGATACCTTCCAACGGGCATTGGACTACCCCTAAAAAGAATACACAATTCCAACTTCATCCCCATTATAAAAAAAGGAAAACAAATGATCATTCTTTTGGATATATAAATTAATGCCAGGCTATGTCCAAACCAGAGGGGGAAATGTTACTGAAAACATATAAATGAACACCATCTTTCATCCGTTTTTGTCGTAACACAGGAAAATTTGCTTATCATAAGTTCATGCCTCTCTACATCTAAAACATCACAACACCCAAAGAATATACAAAAAAAAAATAATAATAAAAATTACTCAGAATATCTAAAGATCAAAACGTGTTCAGAATAAGAGCGTTTAACCCTCGCTCAGAATATCAAAAAGTTCAAAACTCGCTCAGAATATCAAAAAGTTCAAAACTCGCTCAGAATATCAAAAAGTTCAAAACACGCGCAGAATATCAAAAAGTTCAAAACTTGCTCAGAATATCAAAAAGTTCAAAACACGCTCAAAATATTAGAGTTCAATACATGCTCAGAATATCAAAAAGTTCAAAACACGCTCAGAATATCAAAACGTTCAAAACACGCTCAGAATATTAGAGTTCAAAACACGCTCAGAATATCGAACATTTTCAAAACGCTCAGAATAATAATCAAACATTTTCAAAACGCGCGCAACTCTTTCTGTTCTGATAATTGTCACACGCACGAGCCTGAACGAGAATAATAATGATAATTGTTCCCCATTATGCATATGCATATTATATAGTGGGTAATATACGAAATGACGCAGACAGTTTACGCTTCTTCTTCTTCTTCTTTTTTTTTTTTTAAATTTTGGTATTTCTCTGCCCGTTCGAACAATCTTTGTTCAGAGCTGACGACACTGAGAATAGTAGTGATGACTAGTGATGACTAGTGATGACTAGTGATGACTAGTGATGATTCGACTTGAAGTTCAACGACCGGTCAGGAAAAAATAAAAGAGCGGCAAGTCAAATTGTGACGGAAGACATGAACCCACTGCCAGAGACAACAACAGTGCGCTGGAGGTGTCAGAAAAGAAAACAAACAAACAAACAAACAAACAAAAAACCCCAACCGCATGCATTCTCTCACACACTCCGGACACAGACACCGTGGTGCGAGTGGTCAGTTCAGGTATTTAAGTTTCGCAATATATTTATTTATTTATTTATTTTGTATTGCTGAACATTTCCACAGCAGGGGTGGAGGACGCCGGAGTAGCCGGAGAGAACCCCTGACGGTTGGCCTCAAATAAATGGTTCCACTTACTTCAGCTGACAAATAAGTCAAGATCAAAGCGGTTTGGCTCTCCTGAAGAATTATTTTTCTATGTAAGGTCTGACATTGGACTTGACTGATGTGCCCAAGCGTTCAATACAAAACGGTTCGTGTTTTGTTTTGTGTGTGGCTGTGTGTTTGATTTTTTTCCTGGGTGCTTTAGACTGGCAGCAGCTCGCGAAATGATAACAGAATGATAGCGCAGTTCTAACCGTCATATCACCACTGATGTCACGACTGGAACTCTCTCTCTCTCTCTCTCTCTCTCTCTCTCTCTGTATTTATTGTGTGAATCAGATATGGCCTCTGTCACTAGCAAGGCAAGGTATGTTTTTCACGCTTTCAAGCTCCGTAGTGAAAGGTTGGTATGCGACAGTTCACGTGCAAACTGAGCTTGACTCACTGTGTAGTTCTCATCCACGAACACGGGCTGTCGGCCTGTAACATGAATGTTGTGTTATTGTGTACATTCGTCAGTGTGTATTCTTGTGTGAACTCTGTCCAGCGATGTGTGTGTGTGTGTGTGTGTGTGTGTGTGTGTGTGTGTGTGTGTGTGTGTGTGTGTGTGTGTGTGTGTGTGTGTGTCACGATATGGCATTACTCTGTATATACTTCACCATACCAGGCTCACTCCATTGTTAAACAATAAAACGTCTGAGTCTTAGTCTGTATTTATTGTGTGTCAGTGTCTGTGTGTATACGTATGGAGTGTATGCAGGTTCATAGTCTACCAGTGACCAGGCCTGCATTGTAGATAATTTGATTGTATATACCTCCCAGGAGCTGTTGGGCCACTAGCAGAACGTCTCGCGTTTCATCTGACCCACTTGCAAATTTAGACAGCCCGCCATTCCACCGGGAATAATCGATCCTAACAAGTTCCTTACACACATAGTTCGCTAAATTGCCGGAGAGTTCTAACAGATGTTTGCTCTTTTGCGCTCCTCTTGTGCTCTAGCTGTTTCCACACCGAGCTCATTAATCATTATTCAATTCAATTGAAATAACTATTACCTGATGAAAAATCCAAAAAAAAAAAAAATCTTCCTCTTTATGGAATAAGGAATGTGTGAAACAATGAATAGAAAGATTCTTAAATTCACGATACATGAAGTGTCAACTAAACACGTACAGTAAGAATACAATTCGTCAACAACGTCGAAAACAAAATCAAAACAGCCCCCCCCCCCCCCGTCTCTCTCTCTCTCTCTCTCTCTCTCTCTCTCTCTCTCTCTCTCTCACACACACACACACACACACACACACACACACACACACACCTTCCCAAGTATATACTGAACGGCTCCCGGTAGTGTAGCGGTAACAATTTCTGCCACCAGTCCGAGAGGTTGGGGTTCGAGTCACTCGGGCCATGGAACTATTCAGCTGAAGTATGTGGCACCGTTGATTCTGGCCTAGTAATGTGACCTGAAAATGGTGATGATAACTTCTTGCTGACAACTACAGATAACAACCACCTAATAAAGGAAGTAGTGGGTGCCTTCTATGTAAACATAGATCATTCCCTGAAGTTCATTCACTGACATTAAACGATAAGCATTTCTCGTTAACAAATAATGTAAAAGAACGCTAACAAATGAATATATCATATCAGTGGTGTTGGTCTTTACGACTGAACCGAACGCAAAATGCGTTTGACATTTTCTATGGGCGACCTTTCGGTTATTGAAAACTCGGTGTCCGTAATGCTGGTTTCAGACGGATATTTTCAGATGGTGGCATTTATGAAGCGCTTGTTCGCGAACAGAAGTGTTTGTCTGTATTTCAGGTCTGGATATTGCTGTGTCTGTCTGGTTAGTTCAGTTCGTAAATGGTATAGATTGTTGACGAAAAGGTTTGACTCCCAGCAACATTGAAATTCAGCTGTACAGACACGTGTGAAGAGACACTCTAATATAACCTGGCATTGACACCTGTACCCTACACTGTCTTGGCCTTCGTCCAGATCCGTTTGTTTCAATGAGAGACCTAGCTAGCGTGTTTCAACTTCTTTACATGTATGTGCTTGGAGAAAACGAATATATTCTGAAATGGTAGTGCCTTTACAATGATAAAAAATGAGACACGATAATAGACGACAGTGTCAGGAAGATTGGATGATATCAGTAAAAATTAAATACGGTGGACGTGATGGTGGTGTTGTGGTGTGCGTGCGTGCGTGCGTGCGTGCATGTGTGTGTGTGTGTGTGTGTGTGTGTGTGTGTGTGTGTGTGTGTGTGTGTGTGTGTGTGTGTGTGTGTGTGTTCAGTTGCTACTTTTGAAAATGCGAGCATAGTTGCAGGCATGAATTTTTATTTCAGCATTTCAAATCTTTCAGTTTGTGCGTGGAAACAGATTGGCAGCAATTCAACATATATACAGGCCCCAGATGATTGAAACTGAAATTTGAAACTTGGTTTTCCTACGGCGGTATTGTCTGACACTGCAAGCGATTTATGTGTTTCTAAACTTGGCAAAACTCATTCTGCACCACAGAATGATATCGTGCGCATATAGGGGAAAGAGAGAGAGAGAGAGAGAGAGAGAAGAAAAAGAAGAAGGATAGCTAGTATAATAAAGCTTTCATAGACAGTACAGGGTTAGCGCACTCTGAATGGGAAAAAACATCACGCTCATAATCCGCACGCTTCTTCCGGCAAAGACTGACAATGACAAACATAAAAATAAAATCCTAAAGAGGCCTCAAAAATACGGAAAAGCTATAGAGCCTATAAAATGAGTCGTTGCCATGCAGTTTCCGTTAAAGCATCACACACACACACACACACACACACACACACACACACACACACACACACACACACACACACACACACACACACACCTCTGCGAAAGCAAGACTCTTAAAAAATACTCGTTGGTATACAGACCACGGGTTTGAAACTGGAACAAAGAAGAGAATGTCACAATGACTCGATGCCATATAGATTCAATTAAAACGGTAGTGCCTGGGTGCCTGTGTCCAACTGTTGTCCGTGACTTGAGTCAGATCCAAGAACAACAGTTTGCTAGACACAGTACTGACACACATAAAAGTGACTCGTTTGCAATACAATACGTCAGTTTGCAGTTTCGATTGATAAAGCAGCTTTGCGTAAGACTTGTTGCAAGTGCCTGGGGTCCACCTGCTGTCTGTGACTTGGGTCAGATCCAAGAATTAGACGAGGGTGGGTGGGTGTTTGGGGGTTTAACGTCCTTTTTCACCACATACGGGTGATATCAAAGACGGGGCAACGATGAAAAAGCCAGCACAAATATTTGGCCCCCGCCGGGATTCGAACTCACGACCCGAGCATTGGAAGTCCAACACTCTACCATTCGACCATCCCGGCTCCCCAGAATTAGACGACAACAGTTGGGTAGAGACACATAAAATCCCAAAGCGGCATCTACTGACATAGGCCGATTCATTTTGGAAATGTCCCGTTTACTTTCTTACCAATGCGGACTTAAATATGTCCCATCGTTCCTGCGTCACAGACTGAGGACAGTATTCAGGACAATGTCCTAAATGTCCTATTCTTTTACGGTCATTCAGGACATTTTGTCCTGTTATTGTTCCCACGAATATAAAGCCCCGAGAGCCTACCCCTCCCCCCCCCCCCCAAAAAAAAATGTCTCGTTTGCTATGTAGAACAGTTTCGATTGACAAAGCAGCTTTCCATAAGACTTGTTGCAAGTGCCTGGGATCTAACCGTTGTCTGTGGCTTGGGTCAGGTCCAAGAGCAAGAAGACAACAGTTTGCCAGCGCCAGCTAGGAGCAATGCGCGCCGACAGCCTCACTAATTGCAACGTGGTTCTCGCGACTCGCTCTTTCGGCGCGTGGCCAAAACTGACTGTCATGGCGTTGGTCGAATTCGTACGCGTATGGCATCGTTTTGTTTTGTGAGACCTGTTCGCTCTACATTGGCGTGTATGTGTGTGTGTGTGTGTGTGTGTGTGTGTGTGTGTGTGTGTGTGTGTGTGTGTGTGTGTGTGTGCGTGCGTGCGTGTGCCACGGGGTGTGTGTGTGTGTGTGTGTGTGTGTGTGTGTGTGTGTGTGTGTGTGTGTGTGTGTGTTGATATCATACAGTATTTTTCATCGATTAGCAAGCAGCAGTCATTACACTGTTGTGTCAAAAGTTACTTCGTCAAAGATCTTTTATTTTGATCTTTTATTTTGTATTTACGCCCACTTCTGAAGTATCATCATTGTCGTCGTTTTCGTCGTATCAGTGGTATCATTAACATACGCCGTCACCATAACTACAACCAACAGCACCATATCGCGCCGTCATTATCTCGGTAACCATCATTACTTCCGTCGACGTCAGTGCTAAAACTAACGCCATCTAACGCACTCCAGGTACTGATCATCATAGTGTACCCATCGTCCCAATCGTCACCAGCTGCCGTGTGTTAGTCACGCCAACCATCGTCTTACAGCCTGGATACTGTCATCATTATGACGTTCGTCATCATCATTGACGACACTATAACGTCGTAGTCATCTATCGGTTATCGTCATTTGTCTTGTCATCATACATTTGTCTTGTTATCGTAGTCTTCCAGCAGTCACGCCATAATCGTCTTACGGACTGAACACTGTTATCATTCTGTAATCCGTCGTCATCATCGATGACACTAACACCGTATTCATCTATCTGTGTAAGTCATCATATTCCTATTTGTACATCGTATCTTTACTTCTGTCAGTCATATGTCACCATCATCTGATCCATATACCGTCATCATTACTTTCATCGATAACACTGATGTCATCAGTGTAGTCTTCAGCTGTCATTAACGTCACCACCATCATATAAATATATATGCCATCTTCATTATTTTTGTCGTCGTCGTCGTCGATGACAAATGGCGTCATCAGGGGTGCAGTCACGTCATCATCACCTTACCTGCACACAGTCCGTCGTGTGACCGGGCGCGATGGAGCATGCCGGGGCAGCTGACACGAACATGGCGGAGGCCAGTCCCGGGGGTGGGGGATCAGGGTAGAGGTACTACACCCCCTCCGATACGCCGCGTTCAAAATGAATGTCTCCTCCTTGAATTACAGGTCCATCCGCAGTCCCGTGCTTCCACCGAGACGCCATAACACAAACGATCCACATTTGTCTTAATAATAACAATTCACCCCGGCTCATACACACGTCGTCAACCGTTTTAGCTCCGTGATGATATTGTATCTGTTTGCGTGAATTTTGCAACAGGCCACCACCACAACCTCCCAGCTGATCACAATCCTGAATCCACAGCAACGCGACGCGTGCCAACAAAAATGCCGTTTTTTGTCGACCACCCGCCGTATCCACATCACATCAGCGCGTAGAAACACTAGAGTTCAGCGGTTTGTTTTATCCATGACGACTTCATTTTCGATTCTGCAGTAATTTCCTTGCGGACTCCGTCATATAGCGTGCCGTGGCTCAGATGAGTGTCCGTGGGGGAATACGGGGTATTTTTCCACATGCAGCACCGGCTCTACAATTTCCCCTAGTCGAGTTAATCGTGTATGTACGCCCGGTTTCACGTTGTTGTCCAATTCTCCATTGCCTGGCACATCGTGTGAGTTAATTCGGCCTGCGTGTGCTGCTCGTTCAAGACTTTGTGTTTTTACTTCAGCACGTTCGCCAGGGTCAATTGATATGCCAAATGATTTGGATTCTCACGACGATTAGAATGCCGTATCAACATTTTGTCGTCTGCTGTTGAAAGAAGAAGTCGCAAGTTCGTGTGTGAAACTGATTATTTCCCGAAATCCCTTTTAGAGTGCTTTCTTTGTGTCTGCCGATGAAGCGAAAATGCCGTTAGTTCGTCGACGAAATGTAAAAGAACAGAATAATTTGCAATTTCCCGATAAACATGTTCAAATGCTTTTCAGGATGTTGTATTTGTATCTGCCGAAGAATCAAAAATGTCAGTTCGTTTGTGAACTATAACGACAGTCAAATGGTTTCCACTTTCCCAGTGAAATTCTACAAAACTGCACTCACGAAATACATTGCAGAACTGATGCCGCATTCTCGCGACGAGGCAAGACGCCTTACATCCTGTTTGTACCATGAAAACTGTTCAAAACACCGTGACGGAGTTGACTTCGAAGTGCAGCCGGAGCACGAAGTAATCAAATCCACACAGACGCTACTTGGCTGGTGTTATTCTGCACGTCGTAAGTTGTGGATGTTGTTTGTTGTCTGCACCCAGAGGACATCAATCCCCTGAGCATACGGACAAGATCACATGCAAACACAAACATGCACTACACCATTCAACGGGTCGGACTTCCCTTGCGCCCACAATGGGGGTGTGTGTTTCCTGTTCAACAACAGCACCCCACGGACTGACTTTGTTTCCCCCCTGCTTCCCTGACTCACAGCTTACTTGGCGTAGAAATTTATCCTACTTCTGTGACTGCACAACAAAGTCGGTCATACTAAATCCTCCACCACAGTAAGCAGAACTGTCTTGCCGTCTGTTGCTAGTCGAGTCAGCTGCCTTTTCCCGTCATCTCTCGTACATCAAAATATTATGTGAGTACACGTCCCAAGACAAAACAGTTTCTCAATACACAAACAGAAGCATACTTTGTACAATATCGATCGTTGGGTCCATAAAGTAGCCGATCTGTCATGGCACTATAATTATCACTTCCACAAATGTGACGTCCACGAAAAAGAAAAAGATGAGATATTGTATGCGTCAACATTTTACATTTCTTGTCATCAGTGTCACCAAGCCAAGAGTATTCTCCTCGGATTCATCCCTGCTCCATGAAGCTGTATTCACACAAACACGACCAATTTTCCGGTCTCATCTGGCTGAGTCCGGATACACATACGATGACAAGCAGTCACTGCGAAAGCTCAAGTATGGTAGTCGACTCCTTCAGTCTCGGAAGACTGTATATTTGCGCCGTCGAGTCAGGTTGGTCTCCAGGGCTGGTAGTGGTACAACGTCTGGCGTGGTGTAAGTTCAGGTATACGGTACCAGGTTGCACTAGTGCGTTCAGTCGCAGCACGATCTTGTCAGAGAACAAGTCTTATATGCTCTCGTCCGTTGGCCTGGCATCATCTATCTCTTGGTGTTTATTATTTCATGGGAATTAACTACACTGGCGTTGATGTTTCACAGAGGTGCACGTTAGATTAACGATTATCATCCCTGTGCTTGCCAGGCATTACAAGAATGTGTTCCTGCACTTTATCCCGGTGCCTGAAAGTCACTCACCTGTGCTAACGACAAACTGAGAGACCTCCGGAGGTCACGTGTTCCGACACTGATCACAAGGTCCAGCCGGCTCTAGGATGTACGTCATCAGGCTGGGTCACGTCACTTCTTATTAACCCTCGTTCACAATGATATCGCCCTCGACATGTGAATGCATAACTCGAGCAGTGCTGAAGAACTCCTGGCTGAAGTAAAGGAAAGAGTGGGCCGGACTAGAGAATGCGTGTTCTATCAGCGCGGCCACGCAGAACGTCCAGCTTACTGTACATATGTGTCAATCACACTTCAACCTTCTGTACAGGTGGTGGATGGGTGGGTGTTTTGAGGTACAACGCCTTTTGCTAACCGCGATGGTGGTTTCAAAGACGAGGGAGCCGCAGTAAACATCCTGCAATCCCATTAAAAGAAAACCTGAAACCATCTTGCGATCTGTCTCCAGTCATTATACGAGTAGCGAGGGACGTGAAACACCAACTTGAGACGAATTTCTAAAAACGACTTTTGAAAACGATTCCCGATGGTCATGGCGATTTGACACTATAGTTTTTCCACAAAACAAGGCAAAACCGTCTGAAATACTCCTGACTATTACCTGCGGAACCTTGACAAAGTTTCCAGTGCTCTGAAGCGTCAGTGAAGTCTCAGCCCATGAATGAAGACGCGGGATACGAGTGACGTATCGTTTCCTCGTCGCTTCGCTACACACACTGACATTTCCGTTGCTGTAGACGCTCTGGGGGGGGGGGGGGATGCCGGGAGAAATGACAGCACTAAATGACCACCACTTTATAGACGTCCCCGTTCTAACAGCTATAAAACAATTTTTTTTTCCAACAGATCCTCACACTGAACCGGGCATGTCAGTGTGACAGTAATTTGTCACTGTGCACTGATGTTGATCTAGTGACACGTCATGATAGGCAAGATGGAACACTGACGGCGTTGCTGAGAAAGCAAAACAGCGGGTCGCTAAAACCCACTACATGTATCCGCTGTAGAAGGTTGGTTGGCTGGTTGGTTGGTTACGGGTTTAACTTCCTTTTTCCACCACACCGTTTTGGAAGGTATTACGTCCGGTAGAACGCGTCACACTTCCGGTACTGGTTGGGACAACTGCACTTTAACATTTGTGGGGCGCGGTAAGCTCCTGAAAGCTGCAAGATGTTGACTTCTTGATCCTCTTAGGACGTTTCCCCCCGACATCTTTTTATCCACATGGCCATCGGCCTTGCGACAGCACGTCTAGTCAGTGTGTTTAGCACAAAAAAATCCATGGAAGCACTTGTTTCAACTCGTAGCAGACAGCAGTGGATGCGTAGCCTCTTGTTCTTGTCACTTTGTCAGTGGTCACAGTGCACACACACCCCTCCTCTTGTATACAATCCTGTATTCCACTTCCTTTAGTTTATTTCACGAAACAATGGGTATGTCATGGCTTTATGCCAGCGGAAAGCTTCATCTCTTGTATCACGACACTTAGAAAGCTCTGGTCAGCATTTCACGAATGTTTCATCTAAAACACCTCTTCCTCTCTCTCTCTCTGGTCGTGTGTTGTAAGTCTGAGATGATGGTGTCAGTGTTTTATCTAAACACCTTGCATAGCCTCTCCGTCTCGCTTGCAGTCACTTATCTGTGGTCGCATCTATCTGTGAACTTGTAAGCACATGGGTATTTGCTTAGCACATACGTTCGGAAGTGTAGTAAATATGCGGCTGAAGTTCAGTACTGTATGAGCGGAGAGACTTGAAGACACTAGCCTAGAATCTGTAGCTACACAGACCTTTGGAATCGTTAGTCACTTTTTCCCCGTCTTTGTGAAAGTACGTATGATGGAGCCCGTGCCAACTTGTAGACCATCAGAGATGACGCGCGGTATTGTGGGAACGTCAGGCCACTCTCTCTTAGCGGTAAGTCCTCAAGGAACTTTGTTCCCCCGACAACATCATGTACATTGTACCTCCCCAACATGTGGTTTCCTTTAGGGCCTGTAATGAGCATGGTTCCCGCGCGGTTCACTTGCTCGAGACACCTCATGGGTTTTGAGACTCAGGCAGACCAATAAATTCCCTTCTCAGACAGTACGTTCCCCATCTGTGAGTGTGAACTCGATTAACTTGACGGCGTACGCGAGATACGTTTCTGTCCCGTGCCATATACCAGACCGGCGTACGCCGCCTGGGACCAATACGACCCATTTCAAGTTCAGGGAGTCATCAAAGCTGAAACCGACTGGCACAATTCGCCGTCATGCTAATCGCGTATTAATGCTGTTCGCCAGAAGCACTTGGAATGTCAGTTACCCAGGACTGAATGTACAACAAATACAGACTCTATTTCAACTGACAAGTCCAGTGCAGGTTGAGCACATTCAGTTGGAATCACTATCAATAAATCAGTCAATCAGTCGACTCACCTTATCGTCCTCGAGGGGAAATTCGACTGGAGTGTAAGCGTATTAGTCTCTTCATTTCAAGCCATCGGACCACACATGGACAGTCATGAGCAGAAATTAATTGAATCTTAATACTGCACCTTTGTCGACCTACGAAGATGCATGTATTGAATGAAAAAGTATTCTTTAATCAGGTAGTATATTGCA